>LR750126.1:649610-851544 GCA_902729485.2 Mus minutoides
ACCAGTGACATTTATATTGCATAAAAAGATCAAAGTGTGTAATTATGAACAAAAGTAAAAACATCCTGGGATATTGACAACCAATACTTTATAATTCTACATAATATTTTGAAAGAAGTATGTACTTTAATTCAAAAAAGGGCTTTTTCATTAGTGCTGTTTATTAGTTACTTTGCTATCTATACCATATGAGAAAATCTATAATCTTCAATAAATTTTTTCATCTGCTTTTATTTCACAGATTTCCTCTTGAGTGTAGAATACAGAGACTTTGACAGGCCATATATAAGTAAGAAAGTTCATGCTCAGTCCTGCCAGGTACAAAGTAAAATTACAGAGTAAGTTTCTTGTTTAAATTGATGAGTTAAAACATTTAGAATCTATGGTGCTCCATTATCAATTGCTAATTTAGTATAGAACTTTTAGTGTTCATACTGTGTGAGCCCCTTCTTACTGTTTTGTCAGGCTCTGGATAAATCACTAACCATTACCCCAAGGATGCTTCCAATGCAAACTCAAGTATCTGAAGTTTAGTCTTTTTAGGCTTCTTAAAAGAGCAACCTCCTGCCTTGCTTTAGAGTTTAAGCTGAAAGCAATTTAATTTGATTTAATCTTGCATTATTTGGAAGATCATTGATTTTCCTGACTGCTTGACTTTTGTTTTGTTTTCAATTTTGACAGTCCTTTGAGTTGACTTTGCCATTAAAAAGACTTCATAAAAATCAAGTTATGACAAAAAAAAAAAAAAAAAAAAAAAAAAAATTTTTTTTTTTTTTTTTTTTTTTTTTTTTTTTTTTTTTTTTTTTTTTTTTTAAGGTTACCTGGTGATATACCTGCATGGCATTGGCTTTGACAGAACTCAGTGGGAAATAAACAGTTTTGCCAGTAGGAAAATCCTGCTACAGAAGATAAGCAGAAAGGATAATGAATGTCATAAGCTGCCAAAATTACTGCTCCATCTACGAAAGTTTATGTCAGATGAAGGAAGAGTAGATTAAAGGAAACTGCTTGTTTATGTGCACAAAGATGCCAAATTAACATCTAAGCCCTTGTTCTCTTATAAAACTTGATTAAGGTTGAAGTTGTTCTGCAGAAATCTCTCTTGGAAGTTTACAGAGAAAGTTAGAGAGATAAATAAACAGTGACAAAGGGATTGTTTGATGAACCAAACAGCATTAGTGAATGAATACAAACCACTACATCATAGATATGCATGTATATGTATATGTATATGTATATGTATATACATATATATTCACAACAGAGGATCATTTGGGTTATGATGCCAAAATATTTAACCTCAGAGCAGGTCATTTAATCACTGAGAGAGCAAAAGATTATAAATTATACTTAATTACTATTTCAATATTAAGCACTGATAGTTTGCTTTTCCAGTCACAAAATAATTAACTGGTAGAGACCTTCTTTCCATACTGACATAGCATCTGCTGGAGGACATGAACAAAAATAACCTATTTTAAATGATACCCTTACCATAAAAGCATTATACTTTCTAATAGGGATGTAATAAAAATTACAACTTACTGGGTTTTGTGCATTGCCCTGTGAAG
Organism: Mus minutoides; assembly: GCA_902729485.2. Lineage (NCBI taxonomy): Eukaryota > Metazoa > Chordata > Mammalia > Rodentia > Muridae > Mus > Mus minutoides. Next base: position 651,182 of record LR750126.1, read on the forward strand.
ATATGCTTCCACCACCCATGATGGACTAGGACTGCCAAAACCTCCTAGGCTCACCTTAGAATTCCTGCCTTTCAATATTTCTTCCTTCACTTTCTTCTGGTTTTCTTTTTTTTCCTCTTTTTATCCCATAAATATATAATGTACATGCTTATATAGCTCTAGTAAAAATGGAACAAACTTAGAAATCAAGAGTCTTAAAATAATTCAAGTATTACAAATATTGGTGGAACAACTTTCTGAGTGACTATTTAAATGCTTCTAAGAATTTACTTGAGAGTGATATGGAAATTTCTATAACAGTATTTAAATTTATATTATTAAGTAATTGAAAAATAACTGTTTAAAAGCTAGGTAGAGGATTTATTTTATTTGATGGTCAAAATATGGGGTGTTTTACAAATTAAAAATACTTGTCCTGAAATAAAAATAAATATTTTAATCAATTAAAAATGTCTCAGAGAAATATGCTAATTGAGAAATGAGAGAATAGTCAATGGAGTCAATTTGTTGTGGCATGTTATCATGTGGTTAAAATTTATATGGTTTGAGGTGGGGCCAAGTATTTGATAACAGAGGTAGTAGAGTGATTAGGTTAGCATGCCTGTTACTTCTTTCCCATGGTGAAGCAACCATGCATGGAAGATCATGGCTTTTCTCCAAACGAAAATCATTTTAAGTGAGGATCATATGTATATTGCTAGGAAATGTTTCCAGATCACTCACAGAATTAATGACTTGAACTAATATGTGAAAATATGAGTGTTGTAGATGAAATTCTGAATTTCTCCTGTACAGTTATAAAGTTAAGACAAGTGCAAAAATGAAGCTAAATGAAAGAAGCTCATTATTGAATGGATTAGAAGAATAAATTTTAATTTGCTTTGAAGTCCAAGTACCTATGAATTTCATAGTATAGTTGAAATTCCTCTGTACCCATTAAAAGTTTAAAATTTGCAAGTAGCAAGAACAACACACAGTAGCTAAAAATAATTCTGGTATGTACAACAACACAGAGCTGTTCTATATATATATATATGTACCTATTTTTCCTGTTCTTTAATGTATTTATTATTCATTGATTTTTAGATTATTATTCATTGATTTTTAGATTATTATTCATTGAATTTTAGATGATTCTTCACTGATTTTTAGAGATAGTATTGAATTCTTATGACAGAGACTAGGAAATAATAAGACTCCTAGAAAACTCAGGATCACCTCTTGGTGAACCATGAGTGAAAGATACAGAAATTAAGTAACATAATTTATTACAACACAATGTCTGGACTTAAGCCTCATCAGCTGACTGCAAGTAAATGTTTCATTCACTTTTGTGACTCCTAAACTAATTTCATGTGTGTTTATTATTTTGTTTTCCTAAATGATATTTTTCAGCTTTTTTTCTGCGAGCATTTGTTTTTTAAATAATTTTTTTTAGCATTTTTGCTTTCCTGAACTTATTTCAGATGATCTAAATTCCTATTCACTTCTTATGAAACCCATTCAAAGTGTGTCTGAATTGATTAAATTTATTCAGACTCAACATCTTCACAGATGTCCATAGATATAATATTATATCATTGTCTAAATTTTCAGTAGTGTATCTGTTTTCACATTCTCAGGAGAGTTTCTGATAATTTTAACTCAAACCTGACCTGAGATTTTTATGTTTAATGTTATTGTTATTTATTTATTTATTTATCTATCTATTTATTTATTTATTTATTTATTTATTTATTTATTGTTACTGGATTTAACAATTGTAGCATCAATAAAATATACAGAACACAGCATCTATAGCTATGTTCATTCAGGTTTTTGGGACTACATTTTTCCCAAGATAAGCATGAATACAATTACCTTATTATATCAACTTTGAGAAATTGTGTGAAGTTCAGTGAGATTCCACTGTAGGAGTCAGGAGTGCATTTTAGGTATTCTATCTGTGATGGTGGTACAGGGCTTGCTCCTTCTGTAAAAACTGTCTTGACAACATCAAAATTTTCTATTAAAATGAACCTGGTTCGGAAACCTCTGAATTGGTCAGTACACAACATTGGCTTTCTTTTCTTTTCTTTGCTTTTCTTTTCTTTTCTTTTCTTTTCTTTTCTTTTCTTTTCTCTTCTTTTCTCTTCTTTTCTTTTCTTTTCTTTTCTTTTCTTTTCTTTAATCTATTTTGCGATTGCTATTTTATTACCACTTCAAAAAAACATGCATTTCCATATCTGACCCACATCCTTTGCAATCCTATGGTGATGAGTTTTCTCCCTGATTATTTATTATACAAGTTTTATTTATGTCATGTGACAATTAATTTTCTTGAATTCTAGTCTCTATCTGTTTTGTTATCCCAGTCTAAGTACCACTTTTAAAGTTTGTCATCATTTCAAAAACAGGCTCCTCATTATCAATAGTGATGAATCCTATTCTTTGAAAGCTGCATGGTATCTTTCAAGTTCAGTTCATTCAAATATTACCCAACACATTCTCTAACTTATTAAACCTTTTTTGTTTTTCCAGTCCCCCATGTCCTCTTTCTTGATAACTTAGATAAAGCCCCAAATCAGGCACTATAATTTATTTCTATATTTTTTTCCAATTTTTATGAGATATTTTCTTCATTTACATTTCAAATGCTATCCTTAAAATCCACTATATCCTCCCTCATCCTTTGCCCAGCTCCCCTACCAACCCACTAGCACATATTGGCCCTGACATTCCCCTGACTGGGGCATATAAGGTTTGCATGAGCAAGGGGCCTCTCTTCCCATGATGACCAGCTAGGCCATCTTCTGCAACATACACAGCTAAAGCAATCTACAGATTCAATGCAATCTCCATCAAAATTCCAACTCAATTCTTCAATGATTTAGAAAGGGCAATTTGTAAGTTCATCTGGAATGACAAAAAACCTAGGCTAGCAAAAACTCTTCTCAACAATATAAGAACCTCTGGTGGAATCACCATGCCTGACCTCAAGTTGTACTACAGAGCAATTGTAATAAAAAACTGCATGGTACTGGTACAACTACAGACAGGTATATCAATGGAATAGGATTGAAGACCCAGAAATGAATCCACACACCTATGGTCATCTGATCTTTGACAAGGGAGCTAAAACCATCCAGTGGAAAAAAGACAGCATTTTCCACAAATGGTGCTGGCACAACTGACAGTTATCATGTAGAACAATGGGATCCATTCTTATTTCTTTGTACTAAGGTCAAGTCTAAGTGGTTGAAGGATCTCCACATAAAACCAGAGGCACTGAAACTTATAGAGGAGAAAGTGGGGAAAAGCCTCGAAGATATGGGCACTGGGGAAAGATTCCTGAATAGAACAGCAAGGGATTGTGCTCTAAAATCAAGAATTGACAAATGGGACCGCATAAAGTTGCAAAGCTTCTGTAAAGCAAAAGATACTGTCAATAAGACAAAAAGGCCACCAACAGATTGGGAAAGGATCTTTACCAATCCTAAATCAGATAGGGGACTACTATCCAATATATATAAAGAACTCAAGAAGGTGGACACCAGAAAATCAAATAACCCCATTAAAATATGGGGCACAGAGCTAAACAAAGAATTCTCAACTGAGGAATACCTAATGACTGAGAAGCACCTGAAAAAAAATCATCAGATAAATGCAAATCAAAACAACCCTGAGATTCCACCTCGCACCAATAAGAATGGCTAAGATCAAAAATGCAGGTGACAGCAGATGCTGGAGAGGATGTGGAAAAAGAAGAACATTCCTCCATTTTTGGTGGGATTGCAAGCTTGTACAAACACTGAAAATCAGGCTGGCGGTTCCTCAGAAAATTGGACATATTATACTACTGGAGGATCCTGCAATAACTCTCCTGGGCATATATCCAGAAGATGTTCCAACTGGTAATAAGGACACATGCTCCACTCTGTTCATGGCATCCTTATTTATAATAGCCAGAAGCTGGAAAGTACACAGATGTCCCTCAACAGAGGAATAAATACAGAAAATGTGGTACATTTACACAGTGGAGTACTACTAAGCTATTAAAAACAATGAATTTATGAAATTCCTAGGCAAATTGATTGATCTGGAGGGTGTCATCCTGAGTGAGGTAACCCAATCATAAAAGAACTCACATAACATGTACTCACTGATAAGTGGATATTAGCCCAGGAACCTAGATTACCCAAGATACAATTTATTTCTATATATATATTTTATTGCCCCATGTTATTCATGGATTTTTTAAAAGGAAAACAATTACATAAAACAGCTTTTTCAATTCCATTTTGCATACATATCTTTTCAGATCAAAGCTGAGGAAGACAAATTGTCATTCATGATTGACTGATCTAATTTTCAACTATGATTACCAGAATCAAGCAAACTGTTTTTTCCTTCTTCATTTTTAAGTTTTTAAATTTTTTTTAGTTTTAATTTTTTATTTTTAGTCTTTAGTTTTTATTTTTTCATTCTATTTACATTTCAATCATTGTATCCCCCTACTCCTAGTTTTCTGGCACAGCTTCTTTCACTGACACCATACAAGACAGTCCAGCTAGAACATATCACACAGACAGACAACAGCTTTAGAGATAGGCCCACTCCAAGTGTTTGGGACCCACATGGTAGCTTCACATCTGCTTCATATTTGAGGGGAGGCCTAGGTCTAGGCTTTTTGCTATGAAGTTTCTATAACCTCCTGTCCCTCATTCCTTTCCCTAACTCTTCCATAAGAGTCCCCAAACACCACTCAATGTTTGGCTGTGGCTCTCTGTATCCATCTGAGTCAGCTGTTGGGTGAAGAGCTATCAGAGGATAGCTTCATGTCTGCATGCATAACCATATCATTAGTAATGTGAGGGACTGGTACTTGCCCATGGGGTAGGTCTATTGTTGGGCCAATTATTGGTTAGTGCTTGACCATTCCCTCGGCCTCTGTTCCATCCTTCATTCTTGCATTTCCTGTAGACAAGATGAAATGTGGGTGGAAAGTTTTGTGGGTGGTTTGGTGTCCCTATGCTTGGCTACAGTAGGTGGCCGCTTTCAGTCGCATATCTCCTTGGCTGTGGGTCTCAGGTAAGGTTTTCCCCACACACATTGATTCTTGGGAGTTTGCCCTAACTCAGGTCTCTGTCTCATCCCTGAGATTCCTTCCATCCCTACTCCCACCAGCTTCAGATTTCTTTTCATCCACATGGCCATCTGATCATCTGTCTTGTCTCTCCCCACACCTAATCCTGAAACCACCCCATTCCACCCCCCCCATCCATTCTCATATCCAATTCTTTCCATCTACCACCTAAGACAATTTTTTCCCAATTTCTAAGTGAAATTCAAGCATCCACACTTGTCCCTTTTTTCTTGCTTGGCTTCTTTTGGGTATCCTATATTTTATGGCCAATGTCCACTTATCACTGAGTATGTACCATACATATCATTTTAGGTCTGAGTTACCTTATTCACGATAATTTTCTCAAGTTCATCAATTTAACTGCAAATTTCATGTCTTTGTTTTTAATAGCTGGACAGTACTCCATTGTAAAGATATACCATGTTTGCTTTATCCATTCATTTGAGGCTGTTTTCAGTTTCAGTCAAGCAAACCTTCAATTCTGTTCCCAGACATGGGACAACTCATGCCAATCATATTTCTATTCTAGATGCTATAGAAATATTTCTTTCTCCTTATGTCTCAGACAGAATCAGATGAACTTACTATGGTATGACCAAATACTCTTCCATCTTTAAAACTGAAAACATCTGTTCTTTTAAGCAATTTTTTTTTTTTTTTTTTACCAAAAATGGACTACCCTTCAAAAAATTCTTTGGCTTCTTAATATTTACACCTAATACTATTGACTATTCCTATATCAAATATTTCCCCAGAAAATACCTTTATTCCTGTCCACGTGATGTGATTTATCATTTAACAGAATTCTTAGATCATCTGTTTAGTAGAATAAATCAGAAAACATAAAGGGTTTTGTTGTTGTTGTAACTTTTTCTATCCACTGTCTCCGCATTTATAGCCACTATTTAAAGCAAAGGTAACTCCAGGAACTCTTTTTAATTCAAGATATTTGTCAGGGTTATTAGTAATTTTGCTGCTACCAATTCTGAAGGCCATTTGGAAATACAGAAATACAGCTTTTCTGAGCTTCTATTTGCTTATTATTGCTCAGGCTTATTATCTGATTTCTGAGGTCCATTTACTTTCTATTCTTCCCTGATCTCAAAACACCAAGATCTAATTTTCATTATTGAATTTTACCGATCCCCCCCTCTCTCTCTCTCTCTCTCTTTCTCTCCAGTGCAGTGTATATTCCGAAGATTTAGTCTTACTATTAAAGCTATTAAAGTACCAAGACTTGAGTGAAGTTTTGATATAAAATGACTATAAACTTACAATGAATTCTGTCCCTTCATAGTTCCTGTGATTTTTTATAATTTATTTTTTTAATCTATAATTGATTGTTGTTCAAAAAAAATTGCCTGTTTTGGAAAGAAACCAATAGGTCTTCAAATTTACTATGGAAAAACAAAACCTACCCCTCAAAAAATAACTCCCGAAACCACCACCACCACCATCACCATCACCATAACCACCACCACTACCACCATCACCACCACCACAACAAACAAAACAGACAAAAAAACCTTACCCCTTTCTTCACGTTCAATAATAAACTGAAAATGGTATCTGTCAGCAATTGGGAAGATGGTACAATCTTATTGCTGAATCTTTACATTTTGGTCGCAATATATAGAGATAGCAACCTGGCGCAAGGGTAGGAAACATAGTGTCAGAGAGCACTGTATGGTCTGTTGGGGAAGGATTCTCATCAGAAGTTTCCTTGCTGTGGTCCCTGTAAACTGTAGACCAGCTAGAACATAATAGCCAGCAGTAACACAGTGACTAGTCAGTAATGAGTATAGCCAACTGCTCTTGTTAAAATTTGAAGCATGGAGTCTTAGTTAAGAATGCTCCTAGCTGGGGAGGTCATAAGCCTGAGTGGGGAAGCTAATATTGCTTTGCTAAATGTATATAGTATTGTTAAAAAGGTAAAAAGGCTCGTCTAAGGGCAACTGTTTCCTTCTGGTATGTCAGGCCTCAGTGCAGACATAAACAGTCCTGGTTGGACTGGTCATGAGGGTAGACAACACTAGGGAGACTGGTTCATCTTAAGCTAAAGATATATGAGAGATAATTAGCATATTAATGAGATAATATGCTTTCCTTCCCAGAACACCCACTCCAAGTACAGTGTTTTATACAGCAGGTGACCAGGATGCAGTGTATGTCTGTCGAATTTTCTGACTTATTCTGAAAAAAAAAATGTAAGTTTTTACTTTTCTTTTTTTTTTTTTAATCTTTTTTTCTAAGCATGCTTTCCCCATTGTTTTGGGCCTTTTTGTTGGTTTGTTTGTTTGTTTTTCTAAATCTGAATGGAGGCCACTGCTGAGCTATTTGACTAACCACCATGCCAGCTTGAATCAAATGATATGACATTTTCATTTCTCTTCTCCATTTTCCTTCTGCGAGTAACTGCCAGAATTTATAGCCTACTTGCTCTGAGATTTCGCTTTCATACTAAAGTGTGTTTCTTCAGGGTTTTCTATGGTATTTCATAGTTTAATTACTGCATTGTTAAAACTAAAAATGCAAAGAACATACTGGATTTCTCCAGTATGGTTTGGTAGACCAGATAGGGCTCCCCAAAATTTCAAATAACAGTATGTCTATTAAGTTGGTATCTGAAAACTTACATTTATGCCAGTGGACCAGTGCTGCCTTAAGTCTTTGCTGGAAGTCCCTATTATGTATCTGCACATATTCATAACTAGTCATGAAGGTAAGAAGAAAGACTCTTGAATGTTCATCTCTAAATGGGACAATAATATCTTACCTTTCACATCTTGAGAAATGTATGGAAAAGGGTGTGAATAACTGTAAGAGACAGGAAAAATGGGTTGAGGTAGAGCACATTCTTCACAATATGTCACCCCCTTTTTACTGTTATTTTCATAGTAGCTGTGACTAGAGACAAAAGAACTACAAAAGACTGCATTTTTTAGCAGCTGGTCATAAATCAGAGACAGGCCCATTAGCTCACCAACTCAGATGACATTTGGGGCAGAAAATGAGAGGGATAGAGGAAAAGACCAGGGGGAAAGTTCATGAGGCCTGGAATATTCCCTGAGCATCTAAGTTAGTATATGCTCATTGTAAAGAAAGAAAGACTTTTTATACATTGCTATATCCATTGAATTTGATTCATGCTAATGCAAGTGATATTTCACCTGGAATCCAGTAAACAAGCATAATAAAGTTTACTGGATTATTAAATAAATACTAAATAAATAAGTAAGTAAATAAACAAATAAATGTAGAAGCTCAAGGTGAGAAGAAGGTAGAGTAGGAAAACAGGAGTAGCTAATAAGAACTCTATACAAGATTATTAATATCTCCTACAGACATTTAAGGTTACATATGTTTAAATATGAAATGACATAATCCTATGTTTATATTTTATCTGTTCGCATGTGATTCATGTAAAAAGGTAAATAATGTGGAGTTTGTATGATGTTTTTAGAAAACAGAAGAGATGTGAGTGTGTTTGTGTTATTTATGTGCTGGTGCACACATACCGGTGTGTAAAAAAAAAAATCGGTCACTTGACTATCATATCTTTTTTTGTTTGTTTGTTTGTTGTTTTTTTTTTTGTTTTTTCAAGTCAGGGTTTCTCTGTGTAGCTCTGGCTGTCCTGGAACTCACTCTATAGACCAGGCTGGCCTCGAACTCAGAAATCCACCTGCCTCTGCCTCCGAAATGCTGGGATTAAAGCTGTGCACTGCCACTGCGTGGCTTGACTACAATCTATTATGAAGACATTTTATCTTTTAAATAATTGTGTATACATATTATAGTATTGTACATAAGATACAGCCACTCACATACATTAAACATTAAAGAATCATCCGAATAAGCAGATAAATTAGGAGATAAGCATTTTCTTTCTGAAGTAGTCATTTATAGTGAATACTTAATAGGATAATTATCAGTAACTACCTACTTTCTTGTGGGAAGATGAAGAAGCTATGAGAAAATTGTGCTCAGAGATAAGCACTAGGAAAGCCAGGAAGGCTACACATACAATGTTCTGACTTCAAAGGAAGACGTGTATAACCTGTTTTCTGCCTAGTAGTCTAGAAGTGGATGTGGTTTATAACATGCTCTCCTCTGTGTCACCTGTATAGCCAGGCCATACCTGTATGCCCAAGTCTTTTACCTTCATCTCATTCATCTCCAGATCGTAGAATTTTTTTTTTTAGCATCATTTTTCGGCTAATATCCTATCTCATTATGGTTGATGTTACATGTGCTTTACAAGTGGGAATAGAAGCAGTTAAACAGCCTGGTTAACTTTGCCCAGTTTAATGGACAAGACCATGTCATCCAGACCCTTAAGATGTAGTCACCCTATAGAACCCATCTTTATGGACAAGGCCATATGTACTCTCCAAAGAATTTTGATGTAGCTTTATTGGAATATGGAATTGAGTTATTTGACATCAGGAAAAAACTTCCCTTCAAACTGTGCTGTACCTGAATATGTCTAAAATAAACTGCCTAGCATCAAACTCATGTAGTAGAAATCACCATCTGCTCCTGATTTGTACTAAACCAAATTTTCTTCTCACCTCACGCTGCATTGAATAAAACCTTGCTAGCTGCAGTGATGGCAGAGAACCCACAGGTAGAGGTAAATTGAAATTAACTACTGAAATGTCCCAATTAAGATTGACAATTAAATAAAAAAATATAACCTTGTTCTAGGTTGTATTGCATGTGAAATGGGAAAAAATAACTTTAGATATGTAAAAAATAAGTTGAAATGAATATATGCTTTACTAATCTGGCTAATATTATGTTTTATTACTTTACATTTCTTTCCATGTTTGTGCCCATGACATTCTCCTTTTATAATATTAATTTACTATATGTAACAAAATTGTATCTTTCATGTATTATGACTGTTTCAGTCACAACCTGAACTGTCTCACATCAACAGTGACAGAAAGAAAGGCATTCCTAGTAAACACTAAGGAATATAAACTGAAAATTCCTAACATCTAAAATAGAACACAATTAATTTTAATAACCTCATGCACAGCAATGGGCAGAAAGACAAGCCACGTGATGTGCAGCTGTGGGATGGAAAGGTCATCATAAACATGATTCTCATTTACCCTTTTAGTCCCAGTGTCTCGCTCTTGCTCTGGCAACACAAGCCCCTGATACAGCTCCAGCCAGCCTTTTGTGCTGCGCTACCTTGCTAATTTAAAAGCTTTAGTGATTATGCTCTGTTATGATATTAATGGAAAGGTCAATGAATTCAGAAAAATACTTTTTTCCCCATTTATCTGGCATACGGAACCTTTTATTCTTTTACAATTTTCAACACAAAACTGATCATCTGGGTCATTTTGCATAATAGATGAACATAAGTTGTCATCTTTCTTGACAAGTTTCCTTTTCCCTGTCTGCCAGGCACTCCAAGTGGAGTGAGGCTGTCTGAGCTGGTTAATATGCTACATGTTCCTGGTTTAAACAACAAGAGCTGTAATGGAGAAAGAAAAGGGAAGAAAGTCATTCTAATAAGACAAGTTACAAGTTAGAGGATGAAAAGGTTAAAAATTACTCTCAAAACTCTCATTAAGTGCTGGTATAGTGACTGCTAAAAGTCTTGCATATTTCTTCTAAAACCTGTTTTGCATTGAAATTGTTTGCAAGTAATGTCCAAAAAATGGCAGGAGGCAAAAGCTTGGGAAGTTTAATGTGAAGAAGAACTATAACAAGTATATGAGAAAAAAATGAGTCAAAATGATATGTGATTCTATTTCTGGCATATGTCTGATTCCTGAGGACATAGTAATGCTCTTTCTTTTCTAGGAACTGCATTCATCTTCACAGTAAGATTTCTGTTAGTTTGTGGATTCTTAGTGTCCTTATACTGTACTTCATGGCTAATATATATTTAGAAGTGAGTACATATAATGAATGTCCTTTTATTTCTAGGTTGCCTCACTCAGGATGATATTTTCTAGTACTATAAAATTGCCTGCAAACTTCATGATGTCCTTGTTTTTAATAGCTGAGTAGTACTCCATTGTGAAAAAAAAAAAAATAAGGAGGGCCAAAAGGAGAATGCTTGAATATTTCCTACTAGGGGAAATAAAATCGATATCAAGCTGGACTGAGAGAAGGAACCATGTGTTAGAGAGAATGGAGATGGGAGTGCGGCAGGGAAGAGAGAATGGAAATCAGCAGTGGGCAGAGAGGGGCATCTCTAGGACTTGCCAGAGACCTGGGGTTGGGGGCAAGCCCCAGGTAGTCTATGGGAGTGACTCTCTTTTTTCTTTTCAAGACAGGGTTTCTCTGTGTAGCCCTGCCTGTCCTGGAACACAGTTTCTACACCAGGCTGACCTCAAACTCAGAAATTCGCCTGCCTCTGCCTCCCAAGGGCTGGGATTAAAGGGGTGCGCCACCACACCCGGCTAATGGGGGTGACTCTTGCTGAGACTCCTAGCAATGGAGAATATGGCATCAGAAGTGGCCACTCTCTCCCACTGGACACAGGACTCCCAATGTAGAGATATGAACAAAAACACACCCACAAAACCTTCTACCCAAAATGTGTCCTGCCTACAAGATGTGCGGGGACAAAGGTGGAGTAGAGACTGAGGGAAAGTTCAACCAATGACTGGTCCAAATTGAGATCCATCCCATGGACAAGGGCCAGTTCTTAACACTCTTAATGATATTGTTTGGCCTATAGACATGAGGTTAACATAACTGTCCTCTGAGAGGCTCCACCTAGCAACCAATGGAAACAAATGCAGAGACCCAAAGCCAAAGATTAGGTAGAGCTCAGAGAGTCTTAACAAGAGTTGAGGGAAGGATTGAAGTACACAAAAAGGATAGGGGTTCCATGGGAAGACCAAGTGAGTCAACTAATTTGGACCCTTGGGAACTACCAGAGTCTGGACCACCAAACGAAGAGCAATCATGGGATGGAGTAGTCCCCCCACAATATGTACTAGATATGCAGCTGGCATGTCTCCCAACAATTGAAGTGAGGGCTGCTCTGGAACCCATTTTCTGTATGTGGACCCTATTTCCTTACCTAGTCTTTGTGGACTGGCCCCAGTGGGAGAGGATGTACCTAGCCCTGCAGTTACTTGATGTGCCACTGGGGAGTGATATCCATGGGTGGCCTCTCCCTTCTCAGTGGAGAAGAGAAGGGGGAATATGAGAAGGAGCTCTGTTAGAAGGTGAATGGAAATAAATTAATTAATGAATGAAAAAGAAAGATTTCAAATATATTTTTAATATGTGATATAATTATGTGTAACTTTAAGGCAGGTGAAGATTTCCCAAGAAGGCATATAAACAAATGCCCCTTCCCCAATAAAAGTTATTGGTGTAAACATATTATGGATTGAGGATCGATATTAATTACATCTCCGAGTATATTGGTAAAACCAATTAGGAGACTTTGATTACAGGCTTTAGATTTTACTTTGCACAGACGCAAGAGTTAATTAGCTTTTATTCTGGCAAAGTTCAAAAACATCTGAGGATGAGCCTTGGCAAACCTTCTTGATAGTAAATTATTATAGAGACCACAACCCATAGACAATGTTTACATTATTCAATCAGCATATAAGAGTATTATATAACTTATTAAAATTCAAATTATAGAACTTCACAATTCTTTACACATACACAGTCACCATGTTTTATAGAATAAATGCATATTAGTATTTGAATGCTCTGAACCCACTCAGCTAAGTAAGTTGTATCCTCATGTACTTAAAACAATCAAATGAAAAACTACACAGCCTATACAAGTGGGAATAAATTCACACTAAATTACACATGCATGTCGACAAACTCAGTAAATATGTTCCATATTATATGCACATATACTCCACAGAACATATACACATCACACATATATCTACCACACACTACATATTATGCCTTACTCAATATGCATATAATATATACTATACATTGTACAAAAATATACTCCATGTTATGCTTAAAGATCACACACACAAAAACCCATGTGCACAGACACCTGGAAAACAAATGGAATCTACTTTGGAAATGAGGTTGACATACTCAGAATAAAGCATTTTTTACCAATTAAGCCACCTGGCTAGCCTACCATACCTTCTACAGTTATTCTTGGATATTACAAAGGAAAAGTGTGTGTATGTGTGGGGGGTGGGGGCTATATCCAAGGCTACCAAAAAACACTGTCACTATATTTAAAAGTGTGTTAAGAGACTATAAAATTAAAAATAGGTTGTGGATTTGGTTTGATTCTGATGATATGTAAGTCATTTTGCCAGGGTACACATGTATATTTAGTCTACTTCTTTAAAAACGACCACTAAAAATAACATCAGGTAGTGCTGTATAGAATATTTGAGTTCTTTATGTGTTTAAACCATGCTTTGATAACGTATTATCTACTAACTGAAAAGCCTCTTTTTTGTTAATAGTAAACAGAGATTCAATACAATCCTTTGGGTATAGAGTTACAAATACATTATAGAAAGTATTAGGAACTCATGAGATCTTGGTCCTCATCTGCTCATTTTAATAATGTCATTTCTAAGGAAGTGCCATATTGTAAATCACATGGGACTTGTCATGATAAAATGACCGCTGGTCAGGAAATGGTTATCATTGCTTTAGAACTTTTGTGTGATTTCTGTCATAACTTTCACATGAAAGTGAATCACAATGTGGTCAAACATGAAAGCAAACAAGACTATTAAGAATACACTTGATACTTTCAAGATAGGATTACATTGCATTAGAAGAAGTAAATCTTGAAGAACAGAATTATAATAGTTACTATAGAAAGTAAAACTTTCAAAGTCACTCAGGTAATACATTAGGTCTTCTAGAATTTATGAAATATACTAAATTTTATAATGTATGTACCACCTACTTTTTATTATTACATATCCCACATCTTTAAGTATGAAAATCAGTTTGAGTTACAATCTAGTACTTATGCAAAAATTTATAGCAAACAAATATAGAATATTAATACTGGCAGTTTATCTAATGAGATGCTGTTTCAAATGTGCAAGCTTGGCAAATGACAAGCAAAGTGTCGTTGGAAATTAAAAGTAGCAACATTTCAGGAATAGCTGCAGAGACCAGTGTTTCAAAATGGCTTACTTTGCTCACTTGGCAAGAAGATAAAAGCAAAGAGCACCCCCCCCCCAAGGCACAAATTATATTGTAGCATTTTCTTCATGATAAAATTGGGAAAGAAGTCAAAATCAAATGCCATTACTGTGATTCTGTCTTACTATGTACAATGCTTTATTTTATCTAACCAAAAGTTGATTCATCTTTAATGTTTCACTTTTTGGAGTCTACATGAACGATGCAACAATAGTGATAGGTGGCTTCACTTGGATTCTGTGACAAAGGTGTTTATGTCAACTCTGTAATGCAGATTAGCATGTATGACTGTAGGTCAGAGTTTACATCCTTTTTTTTTTTAAGTTATATTCATGAGGTTATTTTTCTGTAGCTGGTTGGGAGAAGTCTGCAAAGTTTATGCTAATATCATACTGAAATCATCTAAGATGCTTCAGTGAAGAAGTTCATTTGTATTATTGTGAAGAAAGGACAGCTATTGATATCTGAACAGTTAAAAAGTCTTTGAGCAAATAAACACTGTTGTCCTAGCATCTTTATGCCTTTGGTCTAACTTGTCATCTCATTCCATTTCAATAGCTGTCTGATTACAGTAAATTAAGAATCTAGTTGCTAAGTAAGGAGCTGTGACGAAGGATGACATCTGATGTGATCTTATAATAAGAAATCACATGATATTCTGCTCTGGCCAAAGGATTGGAAACAATTTTATTCATGTAAGGCAGTTATAGGCATTCAATTATAGGCAGTTTTTTTAAGTGCATGATAGTATAATGTGAGTGTACTTACTGATTGACATGTTGAATATAATTTCTTTTAAAGTGTAATTAAAAAACTACAAAAAGGAGTATAAAAATCTTAAACTACAGATATTATTCAAATATATAGGAATTCAAAAATCTGTGTGCTCAGGGCAAGAATAGATGTTACTGTCAAAATTGAATATCACTTAGGTCACTTAGCTTAGCACTCATTTCACTACATGCAAATGTCTTTCTTCTTGTGTCATGACTATAGAGATTTCTTCCATGCAAAAGCATTTAGGACACCTGAGTTGTACTATAATATTTTGTATTCTTTGTCAGAATTTAAATTTTGCAAAAATTTTGTCTTCTTTCAAACCTGTCAAAACGTTTGCTTACTCAGCCATTGAGTAAATGTTCCAGAATTGGATTCCAGGTAAAGCTTTAAATGATGACTGAAATGCATACTTATAAATTCTCCCTGCTCAAGGTTTTACAACAGTTTCTTTGCCTTATGCAGTTTGAATATTTTAAATCAAACTATTTGCTTTCTCTTTTCAATTTCTCATATGGTAATTTATTAATTTGAATATTCATCTGACCAAATTTGTTATATATTTAAAGAAAACAGTGATAGAATTTTAATTAGTACTGAAGGATATTCCACTAAAAAATAAATACAATTTTTACTGACTCTTATCCTCTCATATTGAGGAATATTCTAAGATGAATTCATATATTTGAACATAGTACATATTAGGCTCCAAAAATTAACCAATATTTTACTACTTATCTTCCCTTATAAATTGTAAATTAAATCATACAATATACTTAGTATAAATTTCAATATTGTTTATATTTTTGCTTCATTTAGAAGATGTTGAGGGGCTGGGCGTGGTGGCGCACACCTTTAATCCCAGCACTCGGGAGGCAGAGGCAGGCGGATTTCTGAGTTCGAGCCCAGCCTGGTCTACAGAGTGAGTTCCAGGACAGCCAGGGCTATACAGAAAAACCCTGTCTCAAAAAACAAAACAAACAAACAAACAAAAAAAAAACAAAAAAATAAAAGAAGATGTTGACATAGTTATTTATGATCATATATCTCCAGTGTGTACAAAAGGAAAAACTATAAGATCTGGAAAGTTGGGTTAACAGTTATGAGTAATTATAACTCATTCATGACATTCAGATATAATTTACAATTTCCTATAACTGTAGATTAAAGGGATCCTTCGTCCTTATTAAGACTCTGATCATCTATATCCTCATGCATTTCTAAAGACAATTGTATAAGATACTTATACATTTTAATTTTTGCAATATATTCAGCATACAAAAATATTCAGTATATTGATATTTAGTGTTTCTCATTTTAAAAGAGTTCAGGGAGCTAACCTTCAATTTCAGATGACAGAGCATGTGCCTTTAAAGGAGGAAGTCATGGCACTGATCCCAACACCTCATAAACTAAATTTGAAGGCACATGATTATATCTCCAAACTACAGAGCTGAAGGCATAACTTCAGATGATCAGGGACATTCTGAGCTACATAGCACTGTGGGGGCCTGCCTATGGACAGTAAACTCTGCCTCAAAATTAATTAATTAATTAATTAATTAAACAAATAGTGTACAAAACATTGACTATCTCACTTACTTATACCTCTCCTCACTATATTAGCTTATAAAAATATTTAGAACAGTAGCATATGGCTGGACAAAAATTGATTCAAAATCAAATACATAACAGATCTATGAGATGTTTCTGGCAGCACTTAGCCATTTCACAGTGTAGAAACACCTTAAAGCCTTGGTTCTAAGGGAAGGATGTGTACAGTTTCTGTTTTGGACATTGTTACTCCACACAACATGAAATAAGTGATGACTGAAATATCTCCAGTTAGACTGGAGATCTATATACATAATGGAGTACAACACACACACACACACACACACACACACGTGGGGGATTTGGAGGGTACTCTTATGTAAGAAAAATTGGGAAAGTGAGAAGCAGCATAAGAGCCTATCACTATCCTAGATCTATGCTGGCTCCTGGACCACTGCTGAGACCAAAGAAAGAAATGAATGAATAAATAAATGAATAAATAAATAAATAAATAAATAAATAATAAAACCGGGGCCAAGGGCCAAGAAGTGGCTGCTTCTCTGTCATCCTCCCTGCCCCACCCCTACTCCTCTGAGTAGTCTTATCAGGCAGGAATATTAACAGAGCACAGTGAAAGTGTCGTGAGATAAGATTGGCAGAAGAATTAGGGGCTTTGGAGTGTTTCAAACAATTTACATAAATGTATGCATTGTGGAATAATCTCAGATCTTCGCCCTGATACTGATTTCCAGAGTGTGGGTCCCAGGGTTTGTCTCGTGACTCTGCTGCCTCTCACACCACATCCTGGAACCTGTTCTCTCTCTCTCTCTCTCTCTCTCTCTCTCTCTCTCTCACATCATAATTTAACTACAGCTAACAGGGATTTTAATATGGTCCTAATGCTATCTATCAACATATAAACAATAAATAAATTAGGCCATCTTTGAATTTGATTGTGTTAGAACATTTGATTTTTAAAACTACTGTTTTAATTGCTGATTTAAGTTTCATAGAAATTGTGAAATAAATTTTAGGATGCGAATGGACAAAAATCCCAACAGCTTATGAAATAACTCTAAATATACTTTTGCTATTTTGCACTACTGTGTTTCTGAAGTAACATCCTCAGCAGTGATGATTATAAAATCAAAGTATTTTGGGCATCTTTGAAACATGTTGAAGATACAGTATCCTGTAGAATCAAATACTCAGCAGGAAATTAAGATTTTACATAAAAACTTCAATATATGTTATAATTTATATGCGTAATAAATTGTTTTAATATGCATTTCTTGATTATATATTACTAGTAAGTGGTTAATTGTAATGCACATTTTATGTCTATGCACCCAATAAAGAATAAACATTTACTGAATAGAAGTGGTTGTGAATGGCAACACATTAAAAAGCTTCACTGAGAAACTGCATAGTACACTAGCAGCCATAGCAGAAACTGCATAATATACCAGCATCCATAGCAGAGACTGGGTCTACTTGTTCTTTTACCACTACTGTTACTGCTTTCAGTTTTGCTTCATTAAATGTCATAGCCACTATCTGACTATGACTATGGCCTTTGTACTTTTATAAGGCACTGGGTTAATGAGAAATGCTTTTATTTTGACTCTGATTTTATTATTCTTTTTATATTTTTTATATTATCAAAGAAGAATTTTATTAAAAAATCTTTCATACATAAAATAAATTTCATTATTATTATTTTTTCATTTATTCTTTACAGTCCAGATTTTATTCCCTTCGCGGTCCACCCTCTAATTCTTCAACACCCCATACCTCCTCCCTGCCACCCCGCCCCCTCATCTCCACGAAGATGTCCCCACACCCCACCCAACCAGAAACTCTCTGAGGCTTCCAGTCTCTTGAGGGCTAGGTGCTTCTTCTATGACTGAACCCAGACCCAGAAGTTTTCTACTGTATATGTATTAGAACCTCATATCAGCTGGTGTATACTGGCTGGTTGGTGATACAATGTTTGAGAGATCTCAGGGGTCTAGGTTAATTGAGACTGATGGTCCTTCTACAGGGTCACCATCCTCCTCACCTTCTTCCAGCTTTTCCCTAATTCAACCACAGGCATCAGTTGCTTCTGTCCATTGGTTGGGTGCAAATATCTGCATCTGACTCTTTTAGCTGCTTGTTGTGTCTTTCAAGGGCAGTCATAATAGGTCCCTATCTGTGAATGCTCCATAGCCTCAGTAATGGTGTCAGCTCTTGGGGAGTCTTCCCTCAAGCTGCATCCCACTTTGGGCCTGTCACTGGTTCTTCTTTTCCTCAAGCTATTCTCTGTTTCCATCACCGCAGTTCTCTCAGACAGGAACAATTATGGGTCAGAGATTTGACTGTGAAATGGCAACTAGTTCTTCCCTTGATGACCTGTCTTTCTGCTGGAGGTGGGCTGTACACGTTCCCTCTCCCCACTATAGGGCATTTTATCCAGGGTCCCTCCCTTTGAGTCCTGATAGTCTCTTCCCTCCCAGGTCTCTGGTATACTCTGGAGGGTTCCCCCAACCTCCTATTTCCCAAGGTTGCCTGTTTCCATTCTTTCTTCTGACCCTCAGGACTTCATTGCTTTTCCCTCATTCAATACCAGATCATTATCCCCTCCCCACATCCCCTTCCCCTCCCAGGTCCTTCCCTCCCTCCCTTTTTGTGGTTGCTTTCTTCTTCCTCCCAAGTGGGACTGAGGCATCCTCACTTGGCCTCTTCAGCTTGTTGAACTTTATGAGTTCTGTGGACTGTATCTTGGGTATTCTGTATATATATATATATATATATATATATATATATATATATATATATTGCTAATATCCACTTATTAGTGAGTAAATACTGTGCATGTCCTTTTGAGACTAGGTTACCTCACACAGGATGATATTTTCTAGCTCCATTCATTTGCTTGCAAAATTCAGGATGTCAGCATTCTTAATAGCTGAATAATATTCCATTGTGTAAATGAATAATATTTTCTGTATCCATTCTTCTATTGTAGGACATCTGGGTTGTTTTCAGCTTCTGAGTATCACAAATAAGGGTGCTATGGACATAGTGTAGCATGTGTCATTGTAATATGTTGGAACATCTTTTGAGTATATGGCCAGTAGTGGTATAGCTTGGTCTTCAGGTAGAACTATTTCCAATTTCTGAGAAATCACCAGATTTATTTCCAAAGTGTTTTTCCCAGTTTGCAGTCCCGCCAGCAATGGAGGAGTGTTTGACCCTTATTTTAAATAGGTGACTTTTAAGATTTAGAGATGTTTCAACCAAGTTATTAGATAATTTTTAAAATTTTTGTATTACACTGAAATTAATTATATCTTATCACATCAAGTCATATTTATTTCCACAGAAAACTTCTCAATCAAGAAGTATACTCTATTTCCCAATTATTTTTTATTTCAATACAATGTTATTAACATGCTTATTTTTAAATTCTATTTGGACAAATTTTTTCTATTAATTTATTAACTTCTTTACTTTATTTTATAACCTTAGCTTCTCCTGATCTTGTCCTCTGGGTTCCTCCCTCCTACCTCCCATCCCTCTTTTCCCCTCTCCGTTTCTCTTCAGTGAAGAGGAAACATCCCATGTATATCAATCCACCTTAACATATTAACTAGGCATGTTTTCTTCTATTGAGGCTAATCAAGGCACTGCATTTAGGGGGAACAGAGTCCAAAGTTAGGCAACAGAGTGAGAGATAGCTCCTATTCCTGCTGTTAGGGTTCCTACATGAAGACCAAGCTGTACATCTTTTACATATGTGTAGAGGGCCTAGGTCAGTCCCATACATAATCTCTGGTAGGTGGTTCGATCTCATTGAGTCAGTATGGGCTCAGGTTAGTTGATAATGTAGTTTTTCTTGAGGTATTTTTACCATCTTGCTCTTAAAATCCTTTCTTCTCCTCTTTTACAAGATTCTCCAAGCTGTGCCTAATGTTTGGCTGTGTGTGGGTATCTGCATCTGTTTCTATCAGATGCTGGGTTAAGCCTCTCAGATGACAGTTATGTTAGGCTCTTGACGGCAAATATAGCAGAATATCATTAATAGTGTCTGTGGGGAGCAGGCGCAGCCTCATGGGCCAAAGATGGCATCTGGCTTTATGACAAGCCCCGTGACCTCGCTTGTTTATCCCAGTCTCAGTCATGCACAGTAAAATCAGCATGCTTAACTCGTTGGAGAGATTAGCGCAACATCTCACTATACCATTCTATTAGCCAATCCTACATGCTGCCTTGGATATGTGCGTCTATGATTGGGTGGTGTGAGTTGGTGTGAGAATGGAAGTATAAATTGAGGGCAGCCACCCAGATGAGGCAGACCAGAGGTGCCAGAGACCAGAGACCAGCGTAGCAGCATTAGGCCAGAGAGAGACCAGATGAGGAGAGCAGCACCAGCGTGAGCTAGCCAGCATAGTAGAGAGCAGAGTGAGTTAACAGCTGCAACTGTGTGATAGCAGAGAGAGAGACACAGAGAGAGAGAGAGACAAAGGCAGAGAGAGAGAGAGAGAGAGAGAGAGAGAGAGAGAGAGAGAGAGAGAGAGAAAAGCAGAATAAAGCAGAAGCTGTGAAAGCAAGCTGCTTGAAACCACCTTGGAGTCCCTTGTCATTTATCCCCACCGTCTCTGCTGGCCAGAGATGTGTGGATGTGCGGCAAGTGTCAGGTGGGGAAGCTAAGTAGCAAGAAGGGCCAAGGGAGGATGTTTGAATCTCACTGAGAATAAGAAATAAAATAGGCAATAGGGTGGATGGAGGGAGGAGATTGACTGGGACAGGGTGTGGTGGTAGAGATCAGAAGGAAGCAAGTTTGGGCAAGACAGGGAGAGAGCCCTGGAAAAGAGAACTGGAATTGGTGTGGGGACATCTCTGGGATGAGCTAGAAATCCAAGAAAGTAGAAAAGGAAATCTATGAGGCTTATAAATAAGACTCCTAGCAATAGGAGACATGGCACCAAACAAGACTTCTGACAGAGGGATGATGACACCAACCCAGCAACAAAACTGTGGACCTAGAATTTGTGCTGCCTAGAAGATGTGCAGGCATAAAGTTGGAGCAGAAAATGAGGAAATGACCAACTAATGACTGACCCACCTTAAGACCCATGCTATGAGAGAGAGCCCACACCAACAACATAGTTATTCTTAATGTTAATAAAGTATATTTTTATTACATTTCTATTTTAATCTATTTCTTGTTCTGAGGATTTTATGATTTAATGTTATCTATAAATACTGAGTGCTATTCCAAGAGGACTTGTAATTTCACTTGACTCATAAACTACTGTTCTCTCTACCACAAATATATGAACAAGTTGTTAGTTTAAATAAGCTTTCTTTATAATTTTACACTATAGGGAATTTTTTCCAACTTTTATTAGATATTTTCTTCATTTACATTTCAAGTGTTATCCAGAAAGTTCCCTATACCCTCCCCCCTTCCGGCCCTGCTCCCCTACCCACCCGCTCCCACATCTTGGCCCTGGCGTTCCCCTGTACTGGGGCATATAAAATCGGCATGACCAAGGGGCCTCTTTTCCCAATGATGGCCAACTAGGCCATCCACTTCTATATATGCAGCTATAGACATGAGCTCAGGGGGTACTAGTTAGTTCATGTTATTCTTCTACCTATAGGGTTGAAGACCCCTTCAGCTCCTTGGGTACTTTCTTTACCTCCTTCCTTGGGAACCCTGTGTTTCATCTAATAGCTGACTGTGAGCATCCACCTCCATGTTTGCCAGGCACTGGTATAGTCTCCGACGAGACAGCTATATCCGGGCCCTTTCTGCACTATCTTGCTGGCATATGCTATAGTGTCTATGTTTGGTGGCTGATTGTGGGATGGATCCCTGGCAGCCGCAGTTATTGGGTCCATCTTTTGGATTCAGCTTCACACATGATCTCTGTAACTCTTTCAATGTTTGCTTTGTTCTTAATTCTAGGAAGGGGTGACATGTCCACATTTTAATATTCCTTCTTCTTGAGTTTCATGTGTTTAGTAAATTGTATCTTGGGTAGTCTATGTTTCTGGGCTAATATCCACATATCAGTGAGTACATGTTATGTGAGTTCTTTTGTGATTGGGTTACCTCACTCAGGATGATGGCCTCCAGATCCATCCATTTGCCTAGGGATTTCATATAAATATATATATTTGTGCATTATAAGATTATAAAGCTTAATTTCTTATCTTTTACCACCTAGAGAGTATTTAATATCTTTAATTCTGTGGTGGGCCAGAGTAGATTCCAGAATATTCAGGGAGTGCTTGATCCCCAAAAGAAACATTCACACAGTAGTTATTCCACAGGATTCAATCAAGACGTTGCTTTGGGAGTATCTCCATGGAAAGTTCAGGTTATTAATTCAACATCAAATTGACGTCTAAAATATTAGAAAATGTTAATGGATATAGCTGAAAATATTTCCTTTGTCTACTGAATTTGTTTTTGATATTTTATTCAGAGTCTTGCTTTCAAAAACTATAAATGTTCACTGAAATTTAATTTAATATAATTATTTTGGTGTAATTTTTGGTATATATTTTGAGTCTTTATCAATGAACATATTTCAATTCATTTTAAAGCCACCACAGCTATATTCAGATTAATTAGAACCATTTTGCAGTAAGTTAAATTCAATCCCTAGATATCATCCGCTCTTTAAGAACTATGTAAGAATTTAAGCAATAGTTTTAAATTTCCATTTAATATCACTTTAAAATTATACATATTTGAATACATAAAATATAATTATACATGCATATATAATATATATGCATATATATTCAATCCACATTTTATATATGTACATGCATATATATTCATATATATGAATGGACATCTCTATATACAAATACACATAAATATATTATATGTGTATATACACATATATATATATATATGTATCATATATATATATATATATATATATATATATATATATATATATATCACATATATGACATATATATTTTTTCACTCCATGGTTAGTGTTGATATGCATATTTTTTGACAGATCGACTATGTGTTTTTTTGTGAGAAATTGTAAAATATTTGGGCACATAGCTTGTGTGTATGTATTAGATGTTAGGAAGGTGCCAAATGTGTTTCTTTTTAACAATCTCTAACTTCTTTTTTAGAGTAGCCATTTTGACTTAAGTGCATGACCATAGGAATCACAAGCTCTTCCTGTCCCTTTTCTAAGCATAGATTATAATCATATGTCATGACAATCCTATTTCACATGCATGTTGGAACTCAGCTCTGGGCATTTTGCTTACACTTCTGACATTGCATACTCTCAGCAATCATTCTAGTTCCTATTGCACTTTTGGTGGACCTAAAATAGTATTAGAGGAGCCTAGCTGGAGTTACAACTATCAGAGACATCCAGGTTAAAATTATCAAATAGTCATGCTGTCCCATGAGGCAATGTCTATGATAGACAAAAAACAACAAAAAATGAAACAAAACTGAGAAAGTAGTGAGTAAAAAAGGAATGTGTTTTACAAAATTCATTTTTACTTATATCTTAAAATCTTATTATATGCAGTCCCTATACTTCATATATTTTGAGGTATTAGCTATGTTGTGATGATAATAATAAAAGTGTCATGGTCTTGTAAAAAATGATTGAAGTCAGTAAAACCATAATTTCATTTCCCAGGTACCTGTGATTAAATAGATTTGATTTGTAGAAAGTGCTTTATTAACTGTCAAATACATTTCTAAATTAAATAAAGCATTTATTTTTTTAGAGTTAAAAATTTAAATATTTCTAGAGTATTTGATCTCTAGTAACTTCTACAAGGCTTGATCTGTAGCTAATGATATTCCATCGCGATAAATAATGTCAATATTCAGTACTTACATCAATCATAAACAAAATCTTGGCCACACATTTTACAAATGTCAAATGGCAAGTGTCATGCAGTTTTGATGATAACTGGAACAATTTCTCCATGACTACAAATTGAAATGAAAGCAGACAGAATAGTAAAGCATTAGGCTCTAAATATGCTCACAAGATCCATTTACAGATAATAAATTTGAAATTAAAATAATTTAAGTGATGCCCGTTAAATCACACAGATGTGAATATAAAAGTATTGTAATGCTGGTCTTAATGTTAGGGGGAAAGACATACAGTCATGTTAACAGAACACAGGCTAAGGGTCAAGTTTTTTCTACTGAGTATTGAGAATGTTAAATAATGAGAGAACACATCTCTCTTATGATGCTCTTTAAAAAATAAAAATAAAAGTACTTGATTTGACAATCTTTTGAAGACAGAGTAGCAGAATGAATATTTGAAACTTGGTAGAGTAATTCAGCAGTTCACAAGATGTCCAAGGCATGCACAAATTCTCGTCTGTCTCTGTCTGTCTCTCTGTCTCCTGTCTGTCTCTGTCTTTGTCTCTGTCTTTGTCTCTATCTTTGTCTCAGTCTCCCTCTGTCTGTCTGTCTCTCTGTCTCTCTGTCTCTCTGTCTGTCTGTCTGTCTGTCTGTCTGTCTTTCATGTTAAGGCAAATTGACATGAAATTTAATTCTTAGTTTGTTCTGCTGGTTCAGTGGTCCCTCCTGAAAGCTAACACAGGAAGGAGCTAAAATAAAATGTGAAACTGTGTTCCTTTTCATTCGACATTCTGAATTCTGTACTTTTGCCATTTAGACAAACTTGTGCATGTCTCCATAGTTTTGTTTGTCTGTGTTTCTGAATTTGTAGGCTTATTTTTTAAATCTTGAAAACCTGAAATTTAAATGAACCTAAAGTTACTGCATATAATGTACCATACATAATTTTTATCAAGCATATTCATTATTTAGGAAAGCCGTAAATATCCAAAAAAGGAAAAAAATATGTAGACTTGATTATCTTTAGCTAATTATCCAAAAGGCTTACAAAAATTTTACCTTTAGAATCTTTTTCTTTCTTTCCCTCCAATTGGAATAACAAGATAAATATTAAATAATTAACATTTCTCATCTATTCAGTTTAGAAGTTATAATTAGTATATAATTCATATTGATATGAGTCTTCAATAGTATGTAGTGAGAAAAATTAAATGAATCAAGCACATCTTTGTACCATATTCTGCCTATTAGTTACTAAGTGAATTTGGGACAAAGATTATTGTCTCTTTATGACCTTCATCTCACTAGTAGAAAAATGAAAGTATTTAGTCAAGTTATTCTCTTTCCATTTAATCAATTTATTCCAATATTTTGTTACAAATTATTAACCATTCTCAAATTTACAATATTAATTTTTCACATTCATTTAAATTCCAGGCTATGTAACTGCCATTTCTTCAAAATTAACATGTACATTTTACATGACTACCAAAGGGTGGAGCAGAAGTTCTATACTTTTTGTTAGTTGTAGCAGAACTATAAATAAGCAACCATTTGGTGTGCAACTGCAAGTTAGATTTAGCTTTCTTGACATGATTGAGTTGCCAGTAAGCCAGCACTGGGGTGACTTACTGGGTTCCAGAGCTCAAAATGTTCCCATAGGGTGCCCATCTGTTGCTTAATTTTAATGATGTTTATGTATTAAAATAGATAATAATAAATGCCTATAGTCAAAGTGACAGCAAGTCTGGAACTTTTGGTTTTTCCAAAGTAAGTTTAAGGTTAGCAGAATATGGGTTATATGCAAAAAGATGTATGCTGATCTTTTTATGACCTCAGTCATTCATTGTCATTAACAGTTTTAATCAAAGATATCAAAATATTAAAGTAACAATTTAGCTCTTTTTTTAAAAATTCTGTTGTTAAGTAACACTTTGAAGTTCAAGATTTATGTTTAAAAATTTGGGCAAAATAATGTGTCATCTATCTAGTCCAGTGTTCATATATTTATGAACTTTATACAATATAACAGTGAACTTAAGCAGCCAACACATTTGAAATGGAATGGTACAAGATGAGATGTCAATTTGGTGGAATGAAAAGAATAACTGGTATATGTTCTCCTATATAAATTTAAATATCAAATGGTTCATAATTTTCACTGCATGCAGATTTACTGAGCATAGACTGAGACCAAATGAAATCAGTTAGACAGCAGTTGGGCTGTTCTATTTGAAAAAATTCAAACCGAAGTATGTAGGCTAACTCAACTGGAAGCACAGCTTGCCTTGCTATAGATATATTCATGTGTTCACTTGAAATTGCCTATAGCTATTAATAAAAATACAAAAGTAAAATCATGGTAGATATTAATCCAGTAATGTGTTGGTTTAAGGGAGAAGTGTCCCTGTATTGGTTTGAATAGGTTTGCTCTTCCCCTAAGAATTCATGTATTCGAATATTTGACCCATATTATATAAAATAGTGCTATATTTGAGTGGCACTATTAGGAGGCATGGCCTTGTTTGAGTAGGTGTGACCAAGTGGGAGGAAACGTGTCATGGTGGAAGCAGTCCTCCAATGCTCATGCTACACTCATTGTGGAATACAGCGTCTCCCTGCTGCCTGTGAATAAAGAAGCAGAACTCTCAGCTCCAAGTTGAGCACCATATTGGACTATATCCTGCCATGATTCATGACAATAATTTACTAAGCTTTTGAAACTGTAAGGCGTCCTGTATTAAATAGTATCTGTTATAAGAGTTACCTTGGCCATGGGTCTCTTCACAGGAATCATACCTTCACTAAGACACTCCATTAGAGGCTCATATTGAAATATTTGTTCAGCAATGGTGGTACCATTTGAAGAGGCTTAAGTTATACAGCCTTGCTAGGGAAAACATGTTGCTGGGGGGTGGGGTGGGGAGAGGAGTCTTTAAAACCTACAGCTGCTCCTTCCTGCTGCTTCACTTTCTGACTTGTGTTTATTTGTCCTGGAACATGTGAGCTCTCTGCTTCCTTCTTCATGCCTATTGTTTGTTGCTGTGCTAGCTGGCTATGATGGAGTCTAATCCTCAGGAACTATACAGAGCTACAAGATCTTTTTGTTCCTAAGTTACTTTCAGTCATGGTGTTTTAACACAACCATAGAAAAGTAACTAATGCAAACGCTATTAAAGTTCATTTACATGGAAGACAATATATCAACTAAAAGACAAGGAATGCCATAACTCTTAATCTATGAAATGAAACATTGATAAATTATACTTTGTCAATGAGAAGCACATTTAAATAAACTTCATATATTTGGGATAATTTATCTGACAACTTCACTTTATATTCACACATTGGTAGGAAAGCTGTAAACCTTATTATTTTAAAATAATAAAGATTAAAAAAAAAAAAAAACAGGTATACAAGCTTAGAATGAAAGCATAGTGTGGCTAATTCTCCAGAATTGCAGCACACTAACATCTACAAACCTTATTGGAGACTTAAAATAGATGAGGCAAAAGCTGAGACTGAAACACAAGTCCACAAATTAATGATTTTAAGATTCTTTTGTTAGTATCTATGGATTAGTTATGGAAACAATGTGAGGATGTGGATCATCCCCTCAGCTCTTCCCTCAATTTAATTTAATACATTACTGAACTTCCCCCGATGCTCTATTCACTTAGAAAACTGTAAATACGCAGAGTAACACTATAAAATCTAAGCATCTGGTTAATCACGTTAGAAATTAATAAAATAAAAATTTGTAACTTTATCAGGAAACTTCAAAATATACAGACTCCAGATGGATAGATTCAAGGAAATTAAAAGAAATTTTGAGAGAAGTAAAACTGAAGCACATTCTTAATATAATCAAATAGAGGAAATAAAAACAGAGTTTAGAGGTTGATTTAGGGTATTGAGTGGATGTTTTGAAGAAGATCACAAAATCATTAATATAAATACCAATTTAACAAAATTGTAGAAGATAAAACTTATACCAAAAGCAAACAGAAATAAATAAATTACAAAAACATATACATTAGAAAATTTAAAAGATATAGATAAAAGCCAGTGAAATCAAAATTTTGTTCTTTCTTCTTAAATGTCTTTTTTTTTGTTTTTGAAATTTTGGCTCTTTTAAAAATATCAAGGGAAATATGAAAACAATTTATCCATTCTTAAAGAAAAAGAAAAGACATGTGTTTCTAATATCAGAAATAAAGAAAAGTCATCACTACAAACTCCAAGGTCATCTACATAAAGGAAATTTGTATAAAATGCTATGATCACAGATATTTTTATTTGGATAAAATTGAACACTTCCTTTAACATGAAGCTAGTAAGTTCACCCAGGAACCGAAATATAGATAAGATGATGTCCCTCAGTCTGCCCAAGGAATTGAAATAATAAATAATGTCTTCCAAGTTAGAAAGCACTGGGCTCAGGACTTTTTACTTGGTTTTTAACAGGTATCTCAGGAAATGCCACCACACATTTTCTAGTCTTGTTCTGAAGATACAATGTGATCCCTATGTATCATTCTATGCAGCCAGCTATGTCAATACCAAGATTTTCAAGCACATGAAAAATCAGTTGCAAGAAATGGCTCCCATAGATATTTCTATCTTTAAAGAATATGAATGTAAAAGTCTTCTAACAAATATTATCTCATTATATTTAGCAATATAAAACAAAAACTTACAGACATATTTAGGTTTACTTCTAAATGGCAGGTTTCATTAATATTTTTAAATGCACCGTGTGAATCAATCATATATCAAAAGAAGATCATAAAAATATAAACTCTGTAAAATAAAAAGACAAACCAATGATTATGGTTGAAAACTGTAAGAGAATAGAGAATACTAAAAACTTTTCTAAAAGTAAAAATAGGAGCTGCACAAATCTGCAGCTATTACAGAATTTGATGGCAAGGAAATGGTTGTTATACCTTAAGACCACAGTAAGTAACAGATATGTTTTCCATTTTGATATTTATTTCATATTGTTTTGGAAGCCCATGTTAGAAAAATAAATCACCAAGATGCTTTAAAAAATGGAATGAAAGAAAATAGCTTTCTTGGTTTTAAATATTTTGAATATCTTTGTAGAGGATCTGCAGAAATGTACCTGAAATTTCTTGAAACTGCAAATGAAGTGTAGCCATAGTACAGGGCTCAGTCACAGTATAATAATTTCTGTTTTTCTTCTTTGTTTGTTTGCTTAGGTGTTGTTCTCTCTCTCTCTCTCTCTTTTTTAAACCTATGAACATTGCATCTGAAAAGATACAAAGAAGATCATAAAATATTGATGATATCACTTTGCGAAATCTCATAAAATGTTGATGAATGGAATCAAAGCTTTGAATTAATGGAGAAAATTAATCAATATTCACAGGTATTAGAAAATAAGTATGGTTAAGATGTAAATTTTTCCTAAATTTATCTATATTTTCAACTCCAGTTTTGAACACATCCTAGCCATGTACTTTGAAATATTAAGAAGTTCATCTAAAGTTATTAATGGAAAGAAAAATAAGCATATAACTGGCACATCCATGCTAAAGGGCAAGGTATATAAGCATATCATAAAACCAACTTAACCAATACAGTATTATATTGAAAAATAATAAAATAATGAATCAAACAGAAATTCAAATTAATAAGTGTATTAGTCAAGGTTCTCTAGAGTCACAGAACTTATGGAGTAAAGGAATTTATTGATGACTTACAGTCTGCAGTCCAATTCCCAACAATGGTTCAGTAGTAGCTGTGAATGGAAGTCCAAGGATCTAGCAGTTACTCAGTCCCACACGGTGAGCAGGCGAAGGAGTGAGAGCTAGTCTCCCTTCTTCCAGTGTCCTTATATGATCTCCAGCAGAAGGTGTAGCCCAGATTAAAGGTGTGTGCCTTCACACCCTTAACAGATTAAAGGTGCCATCACACCTTTAATCCAGATGATCTTGAACTCAGAGATCTCTCTGTTTTAATCTTCTGGAATCCATAGCCACTATGCTATAAAGATCTCCATACCAAGATCCAGATCAGAAACTTCTATCTCTAAGCCTCCAGGTTAGGGTCACTGGTGAACCTTCCGATTCTGGATTGTAGTTCATTCTAAATATAGTCAAGTTGACAACCAGGGATTGCCACTACAATAAGATTTAAATAAAAATCACAAATTATAAAACTTATAATTGGAAGCATAGTTAAAAATCTGACTCTGCAATTGCAAAAGTATCTTTTTTAAAATATTTTATTTAATATTGAGTAGTTTATAGAATTGATTTGAATTATATTATGCTTTTCCTGCTCCTCCAGCAAACATGCTGTTCACCCCCACTCCCAGACATTCTCTTGCAACCTTGAGAGGACTTCCTCTGCTACTATTGCTTCCTCCTCCTCTTCCTCCTCCTCCCCGTCCCCCTCCTCATCTTCTTGCCCTCTCTCCCCTCCCTTCTCCTCCTCTTCTTCCTCTTTTTAAACCTGTATATATTTCCTCAAGGTGTTTAGTACGCCTCCCACAACTCATCTTGAGAGTTGGGGTCTGTCCTGGCTGACTCTCCCTAACCAGGTCCAAGACAATTAGTGAGTAACTGTGTTTTCAAATACAATATCATGAACGTTAATTCATTAAATTAAGTTTTCTACTCTGTGGTCCTTATTCTTCATTCATCATGTTTCCTCTGGTCAGCAGCCCTTTCCTTGAAGGCAGCAACCTTCACCTTCAGAAGTTTAATTTAGGCCAGTGCAAGCTTACCCTGACACTTGTGGAGCAACGGCATGACTCATAGGAAGATTTTCCCATTTCTTTGTGGAAAATGAGATTGTGCATTCTTTTCCCAAAGGAATCCTCAGCAGATAAATTGGACTGTCCTTTACAGAAGAAAATACAAAAAGGACAATGAAAATAAATTCACAAGAAAAGAACTTGCCTTGCAGACAACGTTAAGCTTACTTGCATCTCTAGCTGGTATAAGGGCTGAGAGGAATCACGAACCAGAAGTTAGGAAACTAACTAATCTATGAAGGCTTTCAAGGAAGCCAAAAAGGCTAAGCAGGCATCAAAGAAGACAGCAATGGCTGTGTCCCAGGACCCCAAAAAGGTAGCACCTATGGAAAGGATTGCAAAGGAAAGGTGGTCAGTGCTCCAAAGTCCCTGGAAAGAGATTTAAATAAAAATCCATCTCAAACATACAAACTAGCAAACCAACAAACTAACGAATCACCAAATAACTAAACTACCAGGAGGTAATATTTCAAATTAACTAATATCCTTATTCAAGATATACAAGTAGTACATAAAACAGAAGGTCATATTATCCTAACAAACTAAATAAAGACTTTACTAACAGAATGTTTAGATGGAATGATGCAGGAAATGATTTAAATAGTAGTCATTGCTGGAAAAACTAAACTCCATCATTAGTACGATAATACCAGTTTTTGAAACAGCTCAGTGTGCAAAGCTTTACCTTACCAAGCTCTATTGAAGATGTGGATCAATGAGAAACTTCCCTCATAATTGGTAATATAAACGTTCACAGCCACATTGAAAAAAATGTCAGCCATTTATTTTAAAGTTAGTCATTTAACATTAAAACTCAACAATAATACCGTTTCACTTAAAAACCTAGGTACACCAACACACACATACAGGAGCAAACATATGAACATGCGCAGGCAAGCACACACACACACACACACACACACACACACACACACACACACACACACAAATATACATAGAAATATTTGTCAACTATTTTGCATTTTTTAGTATGTGCATAAGAAAAATTTCTTCAGTATATGAAGAATAAATAAACTGTGGTATATCCATACATGGGAATATTATAGAATGGAATTCGGTGTGAAAATGCCAAAGGCAAGGCTAGAAAGATGTCTCATTGGTTAAGAGAGTTGACAGCTCTTGTAAACTGCCAAAGATAATAGGTAGAAATTTATGCTTAATCAGTACTGATAAACAGATAAATATACTGTAAATGCATAGGGATAAGTACAGTAGGGCATCTGAAAAAATGAGTTTCACTAATGAACTGTTTTCATGAGATTCGATGCATGGCACGGGTGTTTGGATTTTAATTATCAGCTCATTTGGGTTTCTGTGGGAATGAGGTTGCAAGATTGAAGTGAGTATGGATACAGTTTGTTGTTGTTGTTGTTGTTGTTTTTGTGTTTTGTTTTCTTTAGAATACTGAACTACTTCGATGTGCTAGTAGAGGGAAACAACTTATCTCTTATGGCACTAGGGAATCACCTATAATAATCCTTGATACATAGTGTTTCAAATTTTTATTTTGTGGTTTATAGATTTCTGCTATTGAACAAATAATAAGATAATAACATTCATTTCAAATATGTTATAATCTCAAGGTTGCTTTTTGATGATAATGAATGAAACATTCCTGAGCTATTTTTTTTAATTACTAATTTTTTTCCACTATCTCTGCTAATTGCCTCTGAGCTATCGAATATGTATACTGAGAAACAACGCAAAGAATAGATGTGGGTTAATGAGTTAGTGTATATTTCTCATTGGCAAAATGAGCTAAGATAAAGGCGCAAGCTAGGGAGTTTCTGTTGCTATGAACTAGATTTGAACTTAGTTTACACTAAAAATATATGTGAATGGTATTAAAAGAAATATGTATATATATATATCTTATGTGTAATGCTTGTTATAAATTCTTTTCTCTCAGCTAAGAGGAGCAACCCTATTATAAAACAATTTTAACTTAAAACAATACTACTTTTACTCATTTCAACCTATTTTCATAGACCTACATATTCTTCATAATCTTAAATCTGCTTGTCTCACCAGTCTCTTAGCTGAGAGAAAAGAATTCTTCATCATTTATTCTCAAAGTCAAAGCAAGTTCAACAAGAAGATGGTACTTACTCCAAGAATGAGTCAATGAATTAGTAAATACATGAGTAGAGTTAACAAGAAATGATTTACTGTGGAGACATGGGATGCAAGTATATTTCCAGGAATAACAGGGTAATTTTTAAACAATTTTGTTTCCAAAGATCAACATTAAATGATAAAATTTAATAATCTTAAGTTTGTCTTTTTAAAAACTGATTTAAATCATCTCCCTAAAGTTAAAAGATGGAACTCTCTCTTCCCAACATATTTAAATATAAAGCTTTCTATTGTTACTTAACAGAACACTCTAGATATAGAATGAAAAACCTCCAATACATTCTAACATTTTAATTTAAAACGAAATTTAACTTCAGATCATGTTAGCAGATTTTTTTCATCTATTCTCATCAAAGAGAGTGTAGGAGGATTGCAGGCCTCTGAGAGATACATTTTAGTTAATTATGCAAGGGAGAAAGATGAAAATGAATCTGAGAACAATTAGTACGTGGTTAGTATTCTACAGTACAGTGTGAACACTGCTGCATGTGAGAGTTTTAACTGAAGGCATATTGAATGGTCAGTGCACGTGTAGCTAGTAGATATTTTGCTATTATACTATTACATGGTCAGACTACACCAGCCATGGTTTTTCACCTATAGTTTAATGACAGATAAGACAGTATTAAAGGAGCAAATGGTGTGCCAGTGACACTAAGGTTTAAATTCCTGGATTTTAGAAGCAGCAAAATTGACAGTGCTCCAAGACTATGTTGTTCTTCCAAATCTTAGTTACTCTGGAATGTGCAGTAACATAATTATCAAATAGTAGTAGCCACCTATCCCAGTTATCAAAACAAGCCTTTACAATGAAAAAAAAAAAAAAAAAAAAAAAAAAAAAAAAAAAAAAAAAAAAAAAAAAAAAAAAAAAAAAAAAAAAAAAAAAAAAAAAAAAAACCCTGGGTCTTTCTTTGGGGATTATTTCAAGTTACATTATATTTATTTTAACAAAAAGCATACAATCGTCACTATTTTGGCTATTTTCATAGTCAAGAATTAGTTAAGCCTCTATATTGAAAGTAAATTTAAATAAATTTAATTTTCTTCTACATGGGAGATGTTTCCATACCCCAAAACTTTGCTTTGACCTTGAGAATAAATGATGAAGAATTGCAAGAGCTATTAGAAAACATGGAGACACAGTGGCAAAAATAAAGCTTATTGTACTTAAAAAATAAAACTATTAATTTAATGGAAGTATGGGACTAAATTTTGAGGTAAATGTAGAAAGAAAGACTGGTGAGACAATTGCAACTGGTGTTGTAATGTTCAGAAAATCTCTTCTACAAATATATTTCCTGTTAACATTTTTCAGAATACCTGCTCTTTAAAATGATTGGGTTGATGTCACTTAACTTTGTATGGGTACTTATGTCATCTGTTCGAAGGCATTCATGTGTCTGCTCAGTGCTGTTGGTAGCAGACACTTAGGTTCCTTGATCAGAATGTTATATTTCTGTAGGTGTACTATTTGTTCTTAATTTGGCACAACTAATATTTCATGAATACATTTTTTCTGCACAAAATGCTGCCCTAGATATTTCAAAGAAATAGGGGAGTCAATATGAAAACTAAGATGCTTTGAAGTTTGACTGCATTCTTCCAGAAGTATCTTAGAGCACGATTGACCATTTGCTACCTGGACTGAATTTCAAATAAATAGTTGCAAACTGTGATTCTTATTTGGTACAAATCAATAGTTATAACGTTTATACTATGTTTTGTAGAGAAATTTTCATCCAGTACCATGGCTGCTCTGGCAAGATATCACAACCAAAGACCTTCTAAGTCTCTGTGATCCTGTGTGATCTGGCTAGAATATTGTCAGGCCTTTAATCCCAAAAGACAGAGAGAAGTAGATCCTAAGTTCAAGCAAGTTTAAAATAAAAAATAAAAAATAAAAAAGCAAGCTTAGGTCCAGGCATGGCAGGCATGGTGGTAGACTTCTTTAATCCCAGCACTCCAGAGACAGTGGCATGGAGATCTTTAAGTTCCAGTCATTCAGTTGAGTACAGTCAGTCAGTTCAGTTGAATGGAGTTTGTTGGGACTCAGTCAGTTGGGAGGCAGTGAAGTCGAGTTGAGTACCTGAAATGTAGAGGCACTTTTTACTTGGACAACTTGACAGAGTCAGGTTGCAGAGAGAACTATCCAGACAAGACAAGAAGATAGAACAAACCAAAGAGAAAGACCAAAATTAGAACATATTTTCAGATTTCTCTAGTGAATTCCTATAAAATGTGCCAACCCCAGAGTCCTTTCAAGAACAGATATGTGACATATGTCCTGCTCCCTTATATGCTTCTCCTAGGACTGATCTAAAGGAAGAGAGTGTCCCCCTCAAAACCTACTCTTCATTTCTTCTTTTTTTTTTTTTTTCTGTCAAAGATCCTGCTTATCTACTTTGGGCATTCATTTAGTCTTTCTCTGTAAGAATTTATGATTCCTTCAGTTTTTAGACATTGGAGAGTTTATATAATACACGTTTCTATTAAGCATCTTCCAAAGTTTGAGTTGGTTTTAACTTGGTAAAATTTAGAAATGCATAAATTATTGAAATATTTTGAAAGTTTCAAATCATCAAGTTTAATATATAATCCAGAGGCATTTAAAAAAGGCTTGTGGTTTAATATATGCCTCCCTAGTC
This sequence comes from Mus minutoides, assembly GCA_902729485.2. NCBI lineage: Eukaryota > Metazoa > Chordata > Mammalia > Rodentia > Muridae > Mus > Mus minutoides. The sequence goes on from LR750126.1 coordinate 687,247, forward strand.
AAATCTAGATGTGCTATTCAGTATGAATAACGGGTATATAAAAGTCTACACAACCTCCAATATAATATAGATTTTAAAATTTATATCTTGAAGCTGGGCGGTGGTGGCACACGTCTTTAATCCCAGCACTTGGGAGGCAGTGGCAGGCATATTTGTGAGTTTGAGGCCAGCCTGGTCTACAAAGTCAGTTCCAGGACATCCAGGGCATACAGAGAAACCCTGTCTCAAAAAAAAAAAAAAAAAAAAGAAGATTTATATCTTGAAATGTTACATGCCAAAGTCGCCACAGAAAAATAAACAGGGCAGTATTACAGCAGAGTACCACACCAAAAATCCTCAAACCTTCATAGACTCTATATTTGTGGAACTTAAAATCAAAATAGCTACTACCCACTAACATTTAAGACATTTCTAACAAGGTTTGACCATACCAATAATGAGTAATGTAAAATAAATACTATGACCCATTCCTATGTATGGCTGCTGTAATTTTGTAGCAGTAGCAGGGATCTTTACCTGGAAAAGTCTGCTAGCAGCAATGTGAAAGAGGAGGTAATGAACAAATATGAATAGGTGCTCACTATGAATGTGATCTCCAGTGTTCTAATTATATCACATTATTTACCTTGGAAACAAACCTTTGAGATAGATGTAATTATCTCCATTTACAGAGGCAGAAATTAAGGATCAGAGGAGTCAAATTTCTTGCTGAGTATTTTGTAGTTGTTAAAAGAAAGAGTCGTAGTTTAATCAGAGTTCTATTCATGCCTCTCATAAAATAGTGTCTTTTAGTTTAATGTCCCGTCTGTCTATGAATACATAATGCATATAACCACAATACAAACCCACATACTTGAGAAGGCTTATGCTTTAAGAAATGAAGAGGTGAAAGAGGGAAACCCAAATTTTAGGAAATAATAATCATAACATTAGATCATAATTATATTCATAGGAAGACAGTTTTATCTAGATAAAACCAATTGCTATTTTCTTTTACAATTATAAATGAGAAAAAGTAAATGTTAAAGTTAGATGACTTACATATTCAGATCATATTCTTTGTAAGTGTTTCTTTTTGTTCCTTTGTTGAAGTAATGAAATGAGAGCCATCCCAACACTGTGTAAATACATGGCTTGTGATGATGCCAGAATGTTCTATTCTCTGTTCTCTCTCTAGGCCTAGGCCTGGAGCTTCAAGCTTCCATACAGAAATCCCTGGATTCTTCTAGTTTTTTATAGCATTTTTCTGTTTGTCCTCATATTAACTTTTAATTTTCTGACTCTTCTAATTCTCTGGCTTGTTTTATCTTACCTGTGTCTAGCTTGCTCTCTCTGCAACCTCCCTGTAAAACTGTAAAACAGTCATGGCAAAATTGTGCTACACACACACCACAGTCCCATCCCATCCCATCCCATCCCATCCCATCCCATCCCATCCCATCTCTCTCCCTTTCCTACTCTCTCCTCCTTCCTTCCTTTTCCCCTTCTCTCCCCTCCCCCCTCCTATCCTGTTTCTGACTCATTCTGTCAAAATCCTGCTCTGATTCATCACTCGTCTACCCCTCAATTAGACATCACTTTCAATTTGGCTGCTTTCTTCTACAAACTAAACTTTACTGTTAGAGATTAAAGGCACATACTAGTGAATGTCTATATTCCTTCTATATCATGTTATAATCTAGGTGTGTCTGCGTTCTGGCCAGATCATATAGGCCTAGAAGGTCTTTGGATGTAATTCCTTTCCAGAGAAATCATGTTGCTGGATTAAAATTATTCTATATACTTCTCTTGCAGAATATTGGAATTGAGCTCCCAATACTCAAAGGGCAACACAAAACTGCCTCTAATCCAGTTTTAAGGAATGTAATGGCTTCATCTGATCTTCATCAGCCTCTGTAGGCACATGTTATTCCTACAAAACAAATGTATGGCACAGCTACTGAACCCAAGACTTAGAGACTATTGTGAATGAGTATGTAGAAAAAATTTAAGAGCTAGAGGATCAAGTTGTTTTCTGTGAGAGGCTGTCTTCTGGGAATGTCAGATTCTTCACCTATGAAGTCTCACCATCATGACTTACTAAACATGACTGAACAAGGACAATAAATATATATATATATATATATATATATATATATATATATATATATATATATATATTGCTGCAGACATGGAAAAGCCCATTAAACTTCAACCTTTAACAAAGAACTACAAGCAAGTAAAGAAGGCTGAGAGAATGATTAATAATCTTCCCTAGGAAAGAGAAAACCAATTAATTTTTCAATAAAAAGTGGTGATCCATGAAATCATTCATATAAGTAGTGTTATACATACTGGGTAGGGTATACTTATGTATTTGAGAATATATATATATATATATATATATATATATATATATTCCTATAAAATAATCAATAACATGCATATGTATGTGTATACATTTATGAACATGTATCAATCACATAACTAATAATGAAAGAAGGAAGCATGAATTATAAAGAAAGCAATTGGTTGTAGTGGTATATTTGGTGGGTGGAAAGGGAAAGTGGAATGAGAGTTAAATAATTTAAGAAATAAATGAAATCAATAATTCATAATATAGGTATATATAAATATTTGAGAACTTCCAGATATTCTTGCTGAAAGTAATTAATAATTTTAAACAAATATAATTTGATTTGCCTTAAAGCTAAATGAAATGATTTAATTTTATATAATACCATGATTAGAACCAGATTTGATAATTAAGATAAAGCATTAAAGAGGGGTCTAATTATGGATTTTCTTAAAGAATACATAATAAATTTTCAGTAAACAGAAAAACGTACAAAACATTCTGATTAAAAAATAACAGAATCACATATAAAAATATAATACAATTTTAGACATGAAAATGGTTCTTAGATTATTTGTATAATAAAAATATTTCTGTATAGTGATTCATTTAATATTTTCAAGTAGAAAACATAATTTTTTTTAAAAAAGTCAGTCCTATATACATAAGTTGTTCATGCTACACATGTCGATTTTAGACAAATACTTTAAGAACTTTTCTAAACTTCTCTTCATCTATAGGTTATTGATATTCATGTGGACTTTATATTTTCAAAGTACCTGCACCGGAAAATATACATTTTCCCTATGAAATTGTCACTAAGAAAAAAATTTAAATCTTCAGAGAAATTGGTGTAATAATGTATGAAAAATTGGCTCCTAAAGCATTTGTTAATTTATTATTAAATACCTTGGAAATGTATTAAAATATATTTTTTAAAAATAAAAATACAGTTATTTTGGTTTGAAAAAGAACAAATAGAAATATAAATACTCATATACTATAGCACATAATTGAAGACATCTAAGCATTTTCTCCTTGCTAATTAATTAATCATCATAATATCAGTCAGTTTTCTATTATTCAGTTTTTAAACATAGTAAAATAATACAATTATTGAAGATTTGGAAATTCCCCAGTTTTATTTTTAAGTCTTCTTTTAGTAGTATTCTCATTTAGCTTTTCTCTGCACATTAATTAATGATTGATTGAGAGGCTGCATTGCCCATTCTGAGCTATACCTCAGACCTGTAACCCTAGGACTCCTATCTATACAAAAAGGCATGTATGATTAAACTCTTAATGAAATATTATCAGTCAATTCATTTGAATGTATAAGTCACATCTCAAACATCCTCATACTTCCCTTGCATCACATTTGTGTAGATCTCTGGGGACCCAGCTAGAACTCTTTTTTTTTTTTTTTTTTTTTTTTTTTTTTTTTTTGAGTTTAGAAAGGACAGTATCTGAAAGTCAAAGTATATCAGCTTTTACTTAGCATAAGGGCTCCAGTGGTCTCTGATTGAAGAATAATTTAGTGGACTAATGTCAAATGATTGTATGTCTAAATAATATTCATTTGCAGCAAGCATCTTGACAGCTGATAGAAACACATAAATATTTCAGCACTTTGCAATAAATCACACTTACATTATATTATGCCTGGTTAAACTCCCTTGAAAATGTATCATTTTCACTTCTTCATCCAAGCATGATTGTGTCTCCTACAGTTTAATAAAGTAAAGATCTACCCATTGAATTTAATCTGTGTCACAAGAATCTACAGATTTCAATTATAATAGGACGTTCCATTCCTTGATATCTATTTTTTTCTTTACTTCTAACAAAACATTTGTATCCATGTCAGTGTCTCCCCTCAATGAATTGCTGAGGAGCAATGCCATGAAGGATTCAAACTTTCCTGAAAGAGTAATCAAGAAATTTGTTATGATAGCTTTCCATTCTAGGGAAATTTTATTCTAATTCCTTATTGATAAGATAATGTAGTAAATTAGAAGAAGCTGTAGTTTTATTTCCCTCTAGTGGTAAACACTCCCATGTAATATTTATGTCTGTACTTTTTATGTTCTTTATGTTACCCATTCTCTCTGAAATGTAACAGAGCAAAGTAGTTTTAATTTGAATTCCCATTATCAATTCATGTTTGGCCATAGTAGAGAGAGGAGCTCACCAAGATGCTAAGTCTTCTTGAAAAAGTCTGATACGCAGGTAGTTCACTCCAGTTACTTTACTCAAATATTATACAAGGCTAATTGGGTCTGGGAAAGGCTCCCACTACAAAAGTTATCTTGCCTTTGCTGCCCTACCAAACAGACAACCATCAGAAATCTCACTCCCTTTTGACTATGACTAGCCATAATATAAAATAAGAACTCCTGGTTTGCCAGGAGTGTCATAAGACAAAAGTTGGTGCCACTGCAGGCTCTCATAAATGCAGATTTTGTAGAGAGAGATTTATTCAAATTTCAAATAGTTTTAACATAATTTCTCAGCCTCTACTAAACATAGCAATGGCTTTTCTGAAACATATTACTCAAAACCCAGACACAAAGCCTTTACATTACATTTCAATTAAAGTTAGACATCAGAAGAGAGCCTGCATGTTGCAGAAGCAACATAGCTTCTGGGACAGGACCCCTTTTGGGCCTTCATCTTTAGCCAGGAGGCAGAATGGAGCTCCAGACCTCTGTGCACTTTCCCCAACAGAGAAGAGGTGGCCTCCAGGGAGGGCTCTGACAGCAGGAGCAGATGAGAGCATCATCTTGTGTCCCCAGTCCCTCAGAGACTAGTCTGCACAGGAAAGAGCACAGGCTGCAAAGCAAAATAGCTTCTGGGACAGGGCCCCTTTAGGACCTTCATCTTCAGCCAGGAGGCAGAGCTGAGCTATTGACGTCTGTGCACCTTCTCTGCAAGAGGAGAGCTTGCCTGCAGAAAGTACTCTTACCACTGAGCTTCAGGAGAGAGTTGGACTCACAGGAGTGCTGATGGAGGCTAACAGAATTACAGGTGGAACAGGCTCCATACAGAGACAGCTGTAACCACTAACTCAAGAGATTACCATACGACAAAAGGCAAACCTAAGAATAACAGAAACCAAGACCACTCAGAATCATCAGAAAGCAGCACCCCACAACTTCTAGTCCTGGATACCCCAACACAGCCAAAAACCAAGATTCAGATTTAAAATCATATCTCATGATGCTGCTAGAGGATTTTAAGAAAAAAAAATTACTCACTTAAAGAAATACAGGAGAACATGGCCAAAAATGTAGAAGGCCTTAAAGAAGAGGCACAAAAACCTCTTAAAGAATAACAGGAAAAAAAAAACTGTTAAAAAGTAGAATCCCTTAAAGAAGAAACACACACACACACACACACACACACACACACACACACACACACACACACAAAACCCTTAAAGAATTGCAGAAAAACACAGCAAAACAGGTGATGGAATTGAACAAAACCATAAAAGATCCAAAAAGGGAAGTAGAAACAATAAAGAAAAGCCAAAGGGAGACGATATGGAGATAAAAACCTAGGAAAGAACTCAGGAACCATAGATGTGAGCATCAGCAAAAGAGTAAAAGAGATGGAAGAGAGAATCTCAGATGCAGAAGATTCCATAGAGGATATGGACACAACAATCAAAGAAAATGCAAAATGCAAAAGTTTCTAACTCAAAACATTCAGGAAATCCAGGACACAACGAGAAGACCAATCCTACAGTTAATAGGAGTAGATGAGAATGAAGATTTTCAACCTAAAGGATCAGCAAATAACTTCAACAAAATTATAAAAGAAAACTTCCTAACCTAATGAAAGATATACCCATGAACATATAAGAAACCTACAGAACTCCAAATAAACTGGACCAGAAAAGAAATACCTCCTGATACATAATCATCACAATAACAAATGCAGTAAATAAAGATAGAATATTAAAAGCAGCAAGGAAAAATGGTCAACATTTAAGGTATATAACATATAAAGGCAGACTTATTAGAATTATACCAGATTTATCACCAGAGACTATGAAAGCCAGAAGATCCTGGACAAGTGATATACAGACCCTAAGAGAACACAAATGCCAGGACAGGCTATTTTACCCAGAAAAACTCTCAATTACCATAGATGGAGAAACCAAAGTATTCCAGGACAAAACCAAATCCATACAATAATTTTCCACAAATTCAGCCCTTCAAGGCATAATAAAGGGAAAACACCAACACAAAGATGGGAACTACACCCTAGGAAAAGCAAGAAAGTAATCCTTCAACAAACCTAAAAGAAGACAGCCACAAAACAGAATTCCAAGTCTAACAAGAAAACTAACAGTAAGCAACAATTATATTTCCTTAATAGCTTTTAACATCAATGGAATCAATTCCCAAATAAAAAGACATAGACTAACAGAGTGTCTACACAAAGGGAACCCAACATTTTCCTGCTTACATGAAACCCAACTCAGGGAAAAAGACAGACAGTACCTTAGAATTAAAGGCTGGAAAACAATTTTCCAAGCATATAGTCATAAGAAACAAGGTGGAGTACCCATTCTAATAGCAAATAAAATTGACTTCCAACCCAAAGTTAAAAAACAAAATAAAACAAAGCAAAAACAAAAACAAGAAGGGGGACTTCATAGTCATCAAAGGTAAAATCTTCCAAGAGGAATTATGAATATCTATGCTCCAAATGCAAGGGCATCAACATTCATTAAAGAAACTATAGTAAAGCTCAAAGCACAATTGAATGTCACACAATAATAGTGGGAGACTTCAACACCCCACTCTCATGAATCGACAGATCAAGGAAACAAAAACTAAACAGAGACACATGGAAACTAACAGATGTTATGAAACAAATGGATTTAACAGATATCTACAGAACATTTTATCCTAAAACAAAAGAATATACCTTCTTCTCAGCACCTCATTGTACCTTTTCCAAAACTGACCATATAATTGGCCATGAAACAGGCTTCAACAAATACAAAAATATTGAAATTATCACATGCATCCTATCATATCATCACAGACTAAGACTGCACTTCAATAACAGCATAAATGATAGAAAGCCAACATTCACATAGAAACTGAATAACACTCTACTCAATGACATCTTGGTCAAAGAAGAAATAAAGAAAGAAATTAAAGATGTTTTAGAGGTTAATAAAAATGAAGCCATAGCATACTCAAACTTATGGAACACAATGAAAACACTTCTAAGAGGAAAACTCATAGCTCTGAATGCTAGAAAGAAACTACAGAGAGCATACACTAACATCCTGAGAGCATACCCAAAAGCTCTAGAACTAAAGGAAGCAAATACACCCAAGAGGAGTAGACAGCAGGAAATAATCAAAATTAGGGCTGAAATCAACCATGTAGAAACAAAAAGAACTATTCAAAGAATCAACCACCCAGGAGCTGGTTCTTTGAGAAAATCAACAAGATAGATAAACCCTTAGCCAGACTAACTAGAAGGCACAGAGACCATATCCTAACTAACAAAATCACAAATGAAAAAGTAGACATAACAATAGAACTTGAGGAAATCCAAAACATCATCTGATCCTGCTACAAAAGGCTATACTCAACAAAACTGGAAAACCTGGATGAAATGTACAATTTCCTAGACAGATACCAGGTAGCAAAGTTAAATCAGGATCAGATTAACAAAATAAACAGTTTCATTTCCCCTAAAGAAATAGAAGCATTAATTAATAGTCTCCCGACAACAACAACAAAATGCCCAGGACCAGGTAGATGGGTTTAATTCAGAGTTGTATCACACCTTCAAAGAAGACCTAATTCGAATACTCCTCAAATTATTCCACAAAATAGAAACAGAAGGTACTCTACGCAATTCATTCTATGAAGCCACATTTACTCTGATACCTAAACCACACAAAGATCCATCAAAGAAAGAGAACTTCAGACCAATTTCCCTTATGAATATCAATGCAAAAATACTCAATAAAATCCTCACAAACTGAATCCAAGTTTACATCAAAAGAAGCATCCATCATGACCAAGCACACTTTATCCCATGGATGTACCTATAGTTTAGTATATGTAAATCCATGAATGTAATCCACTATATAAACAAACTCAAAGACAAAAATCATATGACCATCTTGTTAATTACTGAGAAAGCATTTGACAAAATTGAACACCCTTTCATTATAAAAGTCTTAGAAAGATCAGGAATTTAAGGCCCATACAAAAACATAATGAAAGCAATATACAGCAAACCAGTAGCCAACATCAAACAAAATGGTTAGAAACTTGATGCAATTCCACTAAAATTAGGGACTAGACAAGGCTGCCCACTTTCTCCATACCCATTGAATATAGTATTTGAAGTCCTAGCCAGAGCAATTAGACAACAAAAGGATATCAAGGGGATACAAATTGGAAAGAAAGAATTCAAAATATCACTATTTGTAGATGATATGAGATTATGTTAGTGACAGAGAACTTTTAGACCTGATAAACAACTTCAGTGCAATAGCTGGATATAAAATTAACTCAAACAAATCAGTGGCCTTTCTCTACACAAATGATAAACAGGCTGAAAAAAAATAGGGAAACAACACCCTCACAATAGTCACAAATAATATAAAATACCTTTGATGTGACTGTATGTGACACATACAGTGAAATATCTGTATGATAAGGACTTCAAGAAATCAAAGAAGATCTCAGAAGATGGAAAGATCTCCCATGTTCATGGATTAGCACGATTAATATAATAAAAATGCCTATTTTGCCAAAAGCAATCTACAGATTCAATGCAGTCCCCATCAGAATCCCAACTCAATTCTTCACCAAGTTAGAAAGGGTAATTTGGAAATTCATCTGGAATAAGAATAACAAAAAACCTAGGCTAGCAAAACCTATTCTCAACAATAAAAGAACCTCTGGTAGAATCACCATGCCTGACCACAAGCTGTACTATAAAACAATTGTGATAAAACTGTATGATACTGGAAAAAGGACAGACAAGTAGATCAAAGGAATAGAATTGAAGACCCAGAAATGAACCCACACACCTATGGTTACTTGATCTTTGACAAGGGAGCGAAAACCATCCACTGGAAAAAAGATGGTATTTTCAACAAATGGTGCTGTCATAACTGGTGGTTATCATGTAGAAGAGAGCAAATTGATCAATTCTTATCTCCTTGTATAAAGCTCAAGTCTAAGTGGATGAAAGTACTACACATAAAACCAGAGACACTGAAACTTATAGAAGAGAAAGTGAGGAAAACATCAAAGATATGTGCACAGAAAAATGGGAGAATTTCCTGAACAGAATTGAAATGGCTTGTGCTGTAATATCAAGAATCAACAAATAGGGCCTCATAAAATTGCAAAGATTCTGTAAGGCAAAAGACAATGTCAATAAGAAAAAAGGCCACCAACAGATTGTGAAAGGGTTTTACGAATCCTAAATCTGATAGGGGATTAATATCCAATATATATAAAAAACTCAAGAAACTGGTTTCCAGAAAGTCAAGTAATCCTATTAAAAAATTGGGTACAGAACTAAACAAAGAATTCTCAACTGAGGAATACAGAAGGGCTGAAAAACACTTCAAAAAAATGTTCAACATTCTTAATCATCAGGAAAATGCAAATCAAAACAACCCTGAGATTCTACTTCACACCAGTCAGAATGGCTAAGATCAATAATTCACGTGACAGCAGATGCTGGTGAGGATGTGGAGAATGAGGAACACCCTTCCATTGCTGGTGGGATTGTACAACTACTCTGGAAGTTAGTCTGGCATTTACTCAGAAAATTGGACATAGTACTATGGGAAGATCCAGCGATACCTCTCCTGGGCATATACCCAGAAAATGTTCCAACTGGTAATAAGGACACATGCTCCACTATGATCATAGCAGCCTTAATTATAATAGCCAGAAGCTGGAAAGAACCCACATGTTCCTCAAAGGAGGAATGGATATCAAAAATGTGGTTCATTTACACAATGCAGTACTACTCAGCTATTAAAAACAATGAATTTTTGAAATTCTTAGGCAAATGGATGGGTCTGGAGGATATCATCATAAGTGAGTTAACTCTTCACAAAAGAACTCACATGATATGCACTCACTGATAAGTGAATATTAGCCCAGAAACTTAGAATTCCCAAGATACAATTTGGAAAACACATGAAAATCAAGAAGAAAGAAGATACCTTATTCCTCCTTAGAATAGGGAACAAAATACCCATGGAAGGAGTTACAGAGACAAAATTTGGAGCTGAGATATAAGGATTGTCCATCCAGAGACTGCCTCACCCGGGGATCCATTCCATAATCTGCCACTAAATGCAGACACTATTGCATATGCCAGCAAGATTTTGCTGACAGGATCCTGATATAGCTATCTCTTGTGAGGCTATGCCAGTGCCTGGCAAATACAGAAGTGGATGCTCCCAGTGATCTATAGGATGGAACACTGGGTCCCCAATGGAGGAGCTAGAGAAAGTACCCAAGGAGCTAAAGGGGTCTGCAACCCTATAGGAGGAACAACAATATGAACTAACCAGAACCCCCATAGCTCCTGTCTCTAGCTGCATATGTAGCAGAAGATCGCCTAGTAGACCATCATTGGGAACATATGTCCCTTGGTCTTACAAACTCGATATGCTCCAGCACAGGGAAACTCCAGAGCCATGTAGAGGGAGTGGGTGCATTGGGGGAGCAGGATGGGGGAAGGGTCTAGGGAACTTTCAGGAGAGCATTTGAAATATAAATGAAGAAAATAATCTTAAAAAATTGTTAAGAAATAATGCTAGACATGAAGGTTTTACTATACATATAAATTTCATAGTCACTAGTGATAACTTACATTTTTCAAATAATATATACCATGTTTTTCAACTTTTGAAAACTACTTTTTTGAATATTTGAAAGCTTATGTTAATTATTTTGATAATATAGACATTTATTTTTTTTAATAGCAGGATAGTACTCCATTGTGTAAATGTACCATATTTTCTGTATCCCTTCCTCTGTTGAGAGACATCTGGGTTCTTTCCAGCTTCTGGGTATTATAAATAAGGCTGCTATGAACATAGTGGAGCATGTGTCCTTTTTACCAGTTGGAACATCTTCTGGGTATATGCCCAGGAGAGGTATTGCTGGATCCTCTGGTAGTACTATGTCCAATTTTCTGAGATAACCCCAGATTGACTTCCAGAGTGGTTGTATAAGCTTGCAATCCCACCACCAATGGAGGAGTGTTCCTCTTTCTCCACATCCTGGCCAGCATCTGATGTCAACTAAATTTTTTATCTTAGCCATTCTGACTGGTGTGAGGTGGAATCTCAGTGTTGTTTTGATTTGCATTTCCCTGATGATTAAGGATGTTGAACATTTTTTCAGATGTTTCTCAGCCATTCGGATTTCCTCAATTGAGAATTCTTTGTTTAGCTCTGTACCCCATTTTTTAATGGGGTTATTCATTTTTCTGGAGTCTAGCTTCTTTAGCAATTTGTAGATGTTGGATATTAGTCCCCTATCAGATTTGGGATTGGTAAAAATCCTTTCCCAATACGTTGGTGGCCTTTTTGTCTTGCTGATTGTGTCTTTTGCCTTAGAGAAGCTTTGCAATTTCATAAGGTCCCTTTTGTCAATTCTTGATCTGACCACACAAGCCATTGCTGTTCTGTTTAGGAATCTTTCTCCTGTGCCCATATCTTCGAGGGTTTTCCCCACTTTCTCATCTATAAATTTCAGTGTCTCTGGTTTTATGTGGAGGTCTTTGATCCACTTAGACTTAAGCTTGGTACAAGGGGATAAGAATGGGTCAATTCACATTCTTCTACATGATAACCACCAGTTGTGTCAGCACCATTTGTTGAAAATGCTGTCCTTTTTCCACTGGATGGTTTTAGCTCCCTTGTCAAAGATCAAGTGACCATAGGTGTGTGGATTCATTTCTGGGCCTTCAATTCTATTCCATTGATCTATCTGTCTGTTGCTGTACCAGTACCATGCAGTTTTTATCACAATTGCTCTGTAGTACAGCTTAATGTCAGGCATGGTGATTCCCCCAGAGGTTCTTTTATTGTTGTGAATGGTTTTTGGAATCTTAGGTTTTTTATTATTCCAGATGAATTGGCAAACTTCCCTTTCTATATCAGTGAAGAATTTAGTTGGGATTTTGATGGGGATTGCGTTGACTCTGTAGATTGCTTTTGGCAGGATAGCCATTTTGATTATATTAATCCTGCCAATCCATGAGCATGGGAGATCTTTCAAAGATCTCCTTCAATTTCTTTCTTCAGAGACTTGAAGTTCTTGTCATACAGATTTTTCACTTCCTTAGTTAGAGTCACACCAAGGTATTTTATAGTATTTGTGACTATTGTGAAGGCTTTTGTTTCCCTAATTTCTTTCTCAGCCCTCTTATCCTTTGTGTAGAGAAAGGCCATTGATTTGTTTGAGTTAATTTTATACCCAGCTACTGCACTGAAGCTGTTTATCCAAATGGATGAATCTGGAGGACATATTCCTTAGTGAGGTAACCCAATCACAAAAGAAGTCATTGGATATGTGCTCAGTGAGAAATGGATATTAGCCCAGATACTTAGAACACCCAAGATACAATCTTCAAAACACATGAAAATCAAGAAGGAAGACCAACGTGTGGATACTTCATTCCTCTTTTGAATAGGAAACAAAATACCCATGAAAGGAGTTACAGAGACAAAGTTTAGAGCTAAGATGAAAGGATGGACCATACAGAGACTAACCCACCAGGGATCCATCCCATAATCAGTCACTAAACTCAGGCACTATTGCATAGGACAGCAAGTGTTTACTGAAGGGACCGTGATATAGCTGACTCCCACAGAAGTGGATGCTCACAGTTATCCATAAGAGGGAGCACAGGGAAGCTAGAGATAGAACCCCAGGAGCTGAAGGGGTCTACAGCCCTAGAAGAGGAACAACAGTATGAACTAAACAGAACCCCCAGAACTCGTGTCTCTAGCATCATATGTAACAGAAGATGGCCTAGTCAGCCATCATTGGGAGGAGAGGCCCCTTGGTACTGCAATCTTTTTATGCCCCAATACAGGGGAACGCCAGGGCCAATAAGTGGGAATGGGTGGACAGGGGAGCGGGGAGGGGGGAGGTGGGAGGGGACTTTCGAAATAACATTTGAAATGAAAATTAGAAAATATCTAATAAAAAATTTAAAAAATAAAAAAAAAATAAAATAAAATAAAAATAAATGAAAAATATAGACATTTATTTATTGCTTAATATTGGTATTAGGTTGTGTATTTTCATTATTATCTCAGTGACATATGGTGGACAAAGCTTTTCTTTACTCTTATTTTTGCGGGCTGTATAAAATCTTTTAAGTTTAATATAGTTTCATTTGTTTTTAATGATTATTTCTTATACTATTGAAATATAAAGTTCATCTGTATGCTTATATTTTGAAGTTTTAATGACACTGCTTAAGAGTCTTTCTTTGATTAATGCATATTTTTAGAAACTTTTTTTTATTATAAATTAGTTTACTACACATAGACCAGTGTCTTTCTGTTAATATATTCTCCATAGAACTGGTCTGTATGTATGAGGTTTAGGTGAGAATCATGCTTTCTTTAGAATTCTTGCTCTATAGTATAATTAAGGTTCAGATACTCTTTTTTGTTTGTTTGTTTGTTTGTTTGTTTGTTTTGTTTTGTTTTGTTTTTCAAGACAGTATTCTCTGTACAGCCCTGGCTGTCCTGGAACTCACTTTGTAGACCAGGCTGGCATTGAACTCAGAAATCTGCCTGCCTCTTTTTCCCAAGTGCTGGGATTAAAGGCGTGTGCCACCAGGCCCGGCCTCAGATACTCTTTGAACATTATATTTTTCTGCTTTGATTACATTTGCTATTGGAGACCTTTTGTTTTTCTATTAAAATGTTATAATACATTAATTTATTTTTGTAAAGAATGCTATTGGAATATAAAAGGGAATTACAATAAGTATGTAGACCAGTATTATATATATATATATATATATATATATAGCCATTTTGACATTCTGGTTATAGAATTCTTTCACCTATGTCTTTGGGGACTAACTGGAGTGTCATAAAGTTGGTTCATATGGTAGATTAAGTTATAGCTTTTGGAGAATTCTCCAAACTGATTTCAACTATGGATTTACTATTTCATAATCTAAGCAAAAGTGAATGAGTGTTCCCTTTCCTGGATCGCCTCTCCGATATTTGACGTAGGTTGTTTTATTGACCTTGATCATTCTGACTGGGGCAAGATGTAATATCAAATTTGTTTTCATTTGCATTTCTGTAATTGCCAGGGAAAAGTGATCATTAAAAAAATACCTGTGGGCTTTAAAAACAAAACAAAACAAACAAACAAAAAATAACTTCATTTAAGAACTGGATGTTTAAAGCCTAAGCCCAGTTTAGGAATAAAATATCATAATTTCAAAATATAAAAATATTATAGAAAGAAAAATATAAAGTAGCTTAGTCTCCATTCCTTCTTAGTTGGCTTGGTATGGTTACAATCTCCCTTTCAATAGGCTGTTGTTGTTTGTGGTTTTTTTTTTTTTTTGGTTTTTTTTTTTTGTTTGTTTGTTTTTTTTTTGCCAATTCTGTGGTGATGCGAAGGCCTATGGTTAAACAAAGCAAGTGAGTATATTCTTTCTATTGATCAAGATTTATCTGTGAAAACTTTACATTCTGCTAGAGTTTTCTAACCTGAGTCTCCAATTTCCCAAATAAAGCTTCATCTTTTGTGTTTTGTGTACCACTTTTTCCATGTGCCAGCCTTTTTTCACTGAGATCTACAGGTACTGCAGAGAAGCAGCATAACTCTATTTACCTTTGTAACTGGGTGGGCTCTGGCTATCCATGCTAAACTCTCCATGGCTTAACAGTCTTCTTAGGCTGTACACTTCAGAACACCCATGGAGAATTTCAGGTTTAGACTCCCCTACCACACATATTTTAATCTTCATAGCCAGCTCTTCTCCAACTTCTATGGAGAATCTTTTCTAATTTTGTTACATCTGCATATCCGAGACATGTTCTCTATATTTCAAAGCATGTTCTACTCTAGTGTGTGGTTTATAAACAATGTTTCCAGGCCCTGGTTGCTTTTTGGTCTTCCATTAGTCTCTAATCAGTTCTATTCTCATAATGTCTATGTTCAAAAGGGAAAAAAGACATCAATGGCAGCTACCATGAACCCCAGCCAGCTTCAGAGGATGTTATTTCCTTGTGGAAAAAAAAAGCCATGTAAAACATTTCACCATTTTTTCTCATTTTATAGTTAAAACAAGACATTAAGGATTTATCTTTTTCTTCTGATTATTGTCTTTTGCCAGGTTATACACTATGAAGACATGGTTTTTAATCATAATCTTACCTGTAAATCCATAAATTCTATAATTTTCTGTAGCATCAAATTCTCATATATAATTAGTGAGCTTAAAATAGTTTATCTGAAGGCTTGTGAAAGAACAAAACAAAAAATATGTGATAATATAACAATGTTAAATAAGTGATAATTATTTTCATTCTACATAAAGCCATAGATATGATGAAGTTTACAGATGTATATCAAGGAAGATACACTTGCAATTCCATGCAGGATTCTTCAATTAGGTACTAGTTATATAGAAAGAACTAGTTATAGATAAAAGAAGAACTACATTTTATCTTTGAAGATTTTAGCTTCTTTGATGATTGAAAATGCTCTATCATTTTTCAATAATACTAATCTCACACACCAAACTAAAAAAAAATATTGTTCTTTATTATAAATACAGCACTAAAAGTACCTCAACATATTTAGATCATTGAAAATCTAATGAAGCTTAATAAGTATTTATTTTTATAACAAATTCCATAATACTTTCAGATGAACAATGGTTAAATGATGAACAACACCATACTTTCGCTGAGTATTAAAATATGTAAAACATATATTAAAGATATAAAATAGTTGAACTCAATTATTTTAAAATAAACTTGAGCTGATAAAATAAGCTCCTAGTTATAAGTATAAAATAGTACCGTGAACTTAAAAGAAGCAATCGAGAAGTCAGAGCATTCCAATGATCACGAGTTAGATTTTTTAAACTGTGTGTATGAAGATTATGCTACAGATGAAAAAAGTTGCTATATTGGTTTAAAGCCATGCTAACATTATTGATAAGAGAGTTACAATGACTTATAAAATCTACATAAAGTTATAACAATTTTCTGTGAGTTTTCATTGAAAAATATTAAAAATAATATCTTGAGAATTCATAGACCTAGATTGTTGTACATCTCTGTTGTTCTGCAGAAATCTGCTCAAATTACCTAGTGACTTTTATATATATTTAATAATAGTAAAAGCATATTAATAGCAGGAATCTTTCTTAAAGTGAAATTATCTTCAACCTTGCCTAAAGGAACAAATTCATCATAGATTTTAATCTATGGCAGAAACATCTCAGGAAGATCACCTGCTAGTTTTTAGCTTCTCCTTGATGGTTCCTGGTAGTTGTAATAATCTTCAAGAAAAATTGATGTTTTATATCACAGTAATTATTTAGTTCTTCATAAAGATTTGCTTTTCATGTAGATGAACTAGGAATGCTGCAGAAAAGTGTGAAGCAACTGAAATGCCACACTCTACCGTCTTGATAGTTACTTAATAAATCATCAGCTATAGTCAGCAATTTTGACTCCTTGATCAACTGTTTGAAGAAATATGTAACATACTTCAACTTTTATCAATGAGAACTACAAACTAAATTTGTTAAAATATTGTGGTTTGGAAAACCAATTATTATTTATAATTTTTTATTGTCAGACAGTTTAAAATAAGCATATATGTATATATATGATAATTATTTTAAAAGCTTCAAATTTCAGACTTTTATCTCTGATTCATTCTCTTAGGAGAATGTAAACAGAATCTATTGCTCATCATGTAAAAACACTCACCTGTCAATAAAAGTCTGATGAGCTGAGACAGGGAATGAGAGGTTGAGGTTCAATCTGAGAGAGATCAAGAGTTAGAGTGAGAGCAAGAAAGGCAAAGAGACAAAGAGGGAGAGGGGGGATGGGACACTGAGAGTGAGAAAGAGGGAAATTGGAGAAGGATAGTGTCTTAGTGAGGGTTTCTATTCCTGCACAAACATCATGACCAAGAAGCAAGTTGGGGAGGAAAGGGTTTATTCGGCTTACACTTCCATACTGCTGTTCATCACCAAAGGAAGTCAGGACTGGAACTCAAGCAGGAGCTGATGCAGAAGCCATGGAGGGATGTTCTTTACTGGCTTGCTTCCCCTGACTTGCTCAGCCTGCTCTCTTATAGAACCCAAGACTGCCAGCCCAGAGATGGTCCCACCCCCAAGGGGCCCTTGATCACTAATTGAGAAAATGCCTCACAGCTAGATCTCATGGAGGCATTTCCCCAACTGAAACTCCTTTTTCTGTGATAATTCCAGCTGTGTCAAGTTGACACAAACCTAGCCAGTACAATTGACCCCTTGTCAACTTGACACACAAATACATTACCAGTAAGCCTCAATCCTTAGTTCTTACTCAACCCCAAGATCTTAAATAACTTTAAAAGTCCCACAGATTTTACATATTAAAAGCTCAATCCTTTTAAAATATTAGATATTTTAAAATCCAGAGTCATTTTACAATTAAAAGTCGCTTAACTGTGGGCTCCACTAAAATACTTCCTTCAAGAGGGAAAAAGATCAGGGCACAGTCACAATGAAAAGCAAAATCAAATCAAACTCCAACTGTCCAATGTCTGGGATTCAACTCACGATCTTCTGGGCTCCTCCAAGGGCTTGGGTCACTTGTCTTAGACAGGGTTTCTATTCCTGCACAAACATAATGACCAAGAAGCAAGTTGGGGAGGAAAGGGTTTATTCAGCTTACACTTCCATACTGCTGTTCATCACCAAAGGAAGTCAGGACTGGAACTCAAGCAGGAGCTGATGCAGAAGCCATGGAGGGATGTTCTTTACTGGCTTGCTTCCCCTGACTTGCTCAGCCTGCTCTCTTATAGAACCCAAGACTGCCAGCCCAGAGATGGTCCCACCCCCAAGGGGCCCTTGATCACTAATTGAGAAAATGCCTCACAGCTAGATCTCATGGAGGCATTTTCCCAACTGAAGCTCCTTTCTCTGTGATAACTCCAGCTGTGTCAAGTTGACACAAACCTAGCCAGTACAATTGACACCTTGTCAACTTGACACACAAATACATCACTAGTAAGCCTCAATCCTTAGTTCTTATTCAACCCCAAGATCTTAAATAACTTTAAAAGCCCCACAGTCTTTACATATTAAAAGCTCAATCCTTTTAAAATATCTAATATCTTTTAAAATCCAGAGTCTTTTTACAATTAAAAGTCGCTTAACTGTGGGCTCCACTTGAAAACTTCCTTCAAGAGGGAAAAATATCAGGGCACAGTCACAATGAAAAGCAAAATCAAATCAAACTCCAACTATCCAATGTCTGGGATTCAACTCACGATCTTCTGGGCTCCTCCAAGGGCTTGGGTCACTTCTCCAGCCATGCCCTTTGTAGCACACACCTTATCTTCTAGGCTCCAGCTGCCTGTACTCCATTGCTGCTGCTGTTCTTGGTGGTCATCTCATGGTACTGNCCTGGCTTGCTCAGCCTGCTCTCTTATAGAACCCAAGACTGCCAGCCCAGAGATGGTCCCACCCCCAAGGGGCCCTTGATCACTAATTGAGAAAATGCCTCACAGCTAGATCTCATGGAGGCATTTTCCCAACTGAAGCTCCTTTCTCTGTGATAACCCCAGCTGTGTCAAGTTGACACAAACCTAGCCAGTACAGATAGAGAGGTGGATGGGAGGGGCATGGGAGACAGGAATGGGCAGGGAGAAAGGGAGAGCAAGAGTGATATGTATGAGGAGGGGAAAAGGGGGGAGGGAGAGGGAGACAGAGAGGGTAAGGGAGAGGAAAAGAGAGAGAGAGAGAGAGTCAGAGAAGATTATGGAAAATAGGCACACAGGAGATTTGTCTAGAACTCTGAGTAGACAGATGCATTAAAACTGAGCAGAGGTAATTAACCAGAGCAAGATTAGAAAGAATGTAGACTAGAGAAAACTGGATTACTGAGATATAATCTAGCTGATGTGTGTGTGTGTGTGTGTGTGTGAAATATTTATTTATTTATTTATTTACTTATTTATTTACTTATTTATTTATTATTAGATAATTTCATTTACATTTCAAGTGTTATCCCATAAGTCCCCTATACCCTTCCCCCTCCCTGCTCCTCTACCCACCCACTCACACTACTTGGCCCTGGCATTCCCCTGTACTGGGGCATATAAACATTGTTAGACCAAGGGCCTTTCTTCCTCAATAATGCCCAACTAGGCCATCTTCTAATACATATGTAGCTAGAGACATGAGCTCTGGGGGTTCTGATTAGTGCATATTGTTGTTCCATCTATAGGGTTGCAGACCCCTACAGCTCTTGGGTACTCTCTCTAGCTCCTACTTTGGGGACCCTGTGTTCTGCCCTATAGATGATTGTGAGCATCCACTTCTGTATTTGTCAGTGACTGTCAAAGCCTCCAAGGAGACAGCTATATCAGGGTCCTTTCAGCAATGTCTGGCTGGTGTATGCAGTAGTGTCTGACTTTGGTGGCTGATTATGTGATGGCCCACCCGGGTGGGGCACTCTCTGGATGGTCCATCCTTTCATTTTAGCTCCAAACTTTGTCTCTGCACCTCCTTCCATGTATATTTTAATCCCTATTATAAGGAGGAATAAAGTATCCACCTGTTGGTCATTCTTGATTTTCTTGTGTTTTGGAAATTGTATCTTGGGTATTCTAGGTTTCTGGGCTAATATCCACTTATCAGTGAGTGCATATTAAGTGACTTCTTTTGTGATTGGGTTACCTCACTCAGGATGATATTCTCCAGATACATCGATTTGCTCAAGAATTTTATAAATTCATTGTTTTTAATAGCTGAGTAGTACTCCATTGTGTAAATGTACCACATTTTCTGTATCCATTCCTCTGTTGAGGGATATCTGGGTTCTTTCTAGCTTCTGGCTATTATAAATAAGGCTGCTATGAACATAGTGGAGCACATGTCTTGTTACCAGTAGGAATATCTTCTGGGTATATGCCCAGGAGAAGTATTGCTGGATCTTCCAGTAGTACTATGTCCAATTTTCTGAGGAACCACCAGACTGATTTCCAGAGTGGTTGTACCAGCTTGCAATCTCACCAGAAATGAAGGAGTGTTCCTCTTCCTCCACATCTTCACCAGCATCTGCTGTCACCTGAATTTTTTATCTTAGCCATTCTGACTGGAGTGAGGTGGAATCTCAGGATTGTTTTGATTTGCATTTTTCTGGTGATTAAGGATTTGAACATTTTTTAAGGTGCTTCTCAGCCCTTTGGTATTCTTCAGTTGAGAAATCTTTGTTTAGCTCTGTACCCGATTTTTAATGGGGTTATTTTTATTTCTGGAGTCCAGCTTCTTGAGCTCTTTCTAAATATTGGATATTAGTCTCCTGTCAGATTTAGGATTGGTAAAAATCCTTTCCCAATCAGTTGGTGGCCTTTTTGTCTTATTGACAGTACCTTTTGCTTTACAGAAGCTTTGCAATTTTATAAGGTCCCATTTGTGTATTTGTGATCTTACAGCACAGGCCATTGGTGTTGTTTTTAGGAATTTTACCCCTGTGCCCATATCTTCAAGGGTTTTCCCCACTCACTTTCTCCCCTATAAATTTCAGTGTCTCTGGTTTAATGTGGAGGTCTTTGATCCACTTAGACTTTATTTAATGATTGACATTATTCACTTTATCTAGAGAACTTTTTATATTCCAATGGTGTTACTTAAATTATTCCTCAAATATTAACAATTTGGGTTATAGAAAACTTGTCCAGTGGTAGCAGCTTGGTTTAATGCTTTCAATATGTTCCTAGAGTTATTCCTGGAATGATCTGATTTCTACAGAATGTCAATTATGTTGTAAACTTCTGTTAACCTCCACTATCCTTTATTTTTTTTATACCCTTAAAATAGCTTCTGCCTTTTATTTTCTGATTTTAGAGTGCTGACCCTGGCATTTACTATCAAAGATAGAGTACCAAATATAAGCCATCAATTTAGGGCATATAGGATATCACGTAGTGATATCTAATCAATCTGCTGTCCATGTCAGAAAAGTGATACAAATCAAACAGAATAATTATACAGAGTACTTATGCAGCCAATATTAAAAGTACCTCTCTCCTTTAATTCTTTTTAAACATGAAAATTGGACCACTGTGTAGACTCACCATGTAGCAAAATGAAGGAAGAATGTGGGTCAGACAAGAAATTGGGCACATATACTGCATCAATATCTTTAGATCACATGTAAATCATGTTGCTTTAATACTTTCTGATGGAATGTTACAAGATTTACTTTATTTACTTGAACTGTGGTTTATAGCTCCAGAACCAAGCATGCCAGATCAATACTGATAGTAGACTATGTTTTTCTAATATGCAACAGAGATTGAGCAAAAGTTTCTGGCTCCTATTCTGCAAGACACCATTTGATGCTGTCCAGTAGCACTATAATGTGACACAGTTTTTACTTTGTATGATTATTCATTACATTGGGTTATATTAGGTTATAATGTCAAAGCCTTTGAACTGTAGAATGGTTAGGATCAGTCTTTCACTGCTCTGTGTATCTGTCTGTTCTCTCTCTCTCTCTCTCTCTCTCTCTCTCTCTCTCTCTCTGATATAATTTATCTTGTAAGCAGAGAAGGATTTAATGACATTATTTGTGTTTGTTTTGAAAAAGAAGAACTCTGAGAGAGAGAGAGAGAGAGAGAGAGAGAGAGAGAGAGAACTTTTAAGTGTATGCTTTTGAGTCTGTCTTTCTGTCTGTCTTTGTTTGCTGTGTAGTAACTGCTTCTGAGATTTTGAAACTTTGCAATTTGTATGGAAATTTGATAAGATGCAGAATTTTCTAAATAGAGGTGAAATATTCTATATTTCAGGGAATCTCTTTTCAAGCTTAGGATTTAAACAACTCTAAAGTTTTAGTAAATTCCTAAAACTAGCCAGATACAGTGATTGTGTCCATCCCTAATGTTATAAAATCACCAAGGGCTGCTGAGAGATAATCTCAGACAAGACAAGCTGTTTAGAAGACTATGTCAAACTAACTTGCCTCGAAGAGGCTCAGAGCAGCTTAGCAGGCTAAAAGAGACACAGGCCTGTAGAGCTTCCAGGAAGTGTTTCAGACTTGTC
Source organism: Mus minutoides (assembly GCA_902729485.2). Classification (NCBI taxonomy): domain Eukaryota; kingdom Metazoa; phylum Chordata; class Mammalia; order Rodentia; family Muridae; genus Mus; species Mus minutoides. Next base: position 709,931 of record LR750126.1, read on the forward strand.
AGCCAGGTTCTTTTAAATTCTAAACAGAACCCATATAAAATTCAATGTTTCAACCACTTTGACTCTTGATATTCTTAGCTTTATTTATCATTGCTTCCCCATCTGAATGAATAAATATTTTCTTCATGTCTTCCTAATGCTCATAATGCTTTCACTTTGGACTGCATATAAAGATGAGATTTTCAGTACTAACATAATTTTCAACTAGAAGTATTTTATTATATGTTCTCTAAGGCTACTACCTAGATCCTCTACCTTAGAAGAATCAATATCCAAAAAATATTTATACTCTATGCCACATTACATTTATAATAATAACTGAGACATTATAAGCCTTCTTTTTATATACCATTTTAACACATGTGTTGAAAAAATACCAGGTGCTTTTTCTTCCTTACTTTGCAACCTCAAGGAGGTATGGTAGTATCCTTTGAAAATGGACAAAGTTGGTACTTTTAGTGACAGGAAACAAGTTGTAGACCTTGTGAGCCACAGTGGGATACAAGATGCAATAGATGATGAATCACTGAGATAGTACCCACTCCATTTCTGCATGAAAATAAAAGAATTCTGTGGTTCTTGTTAATGACATGAATTGTGATGAGGTTATTAGTAGCTCTGCTAAGGGTTTGATTATTACAACTATTCTCTATACTTCTAAAGTTTTTCTTTAGAAAATTACATCAGAATTATCAGCTTTGTGAAATGTATACTCTCAAATTTGAACCAGACAATCGAAATCGGTCCTATTGAACTTAAAGCACAAGTACATTTCTATTGCTGGGTGCTTGAGAAGAGAATTTACTTTCTTGCCTTTGCTTTTGTTTCCTCCATCATAAAAACCAATATTGTCTATAGTTACTGTTTACGTTTATAAAGAAAGCAACATAATAACTCTGTGACTGGACTTCATGGTTGTTTTTGTTTGTTTTGTTTTATTTTGTCCACCATAGTTCAGACAATTCTCTCCTTTGTAAATTCAAGTGGCTGGCCAAGACAATTCATGATCACCTCCATATCCTCCCCATAAGCATAACTATAACTTTAGATTTCATTTTACAAAAGGAATAAATACTTAAAATAAATTAATGTTTTAATATTTCATATATAGGAGAATATATGGCATAATTTCAGAAATGCAAATGGGAAAGTTATGGAACCAACAAGCCAGTTTTGTTTCTTGTGTGCTTGCTGGTAAATGACCAGTCTACTTTCCATCCTTTTAGAAGAATATGACATCCATTTGAATGAAGCTAAGTGCAAACAAGTGTAGCAGAAGGTCCACTTTTATTGAATGTTTTATTTGCTAAAGTTGTTCTTGCCAGTCTCATCCCCAGGATGCCACAGCAAGTTGTCCTCCAGGGGGATTTAGGATGATATTTCTTTACTTAAGGTAAACTTCTGAGAATTGAAAAATGTTTTTGTTATTTTTACTTGTATAGCAAAACAAAAAACTGGATCAGACATTTTTTCTTATATTTATCATCTCTTTCATGGAACTCCAGCAGCCTGTTCTTTTGTCTGCTAATAACAACAGCTTAGCTTAGCACACTTTAGTCACAAAATAAAAGGGAACACTATTCTATCAGGAGACCATTTGAGTGACTATAAGATAAATAGAAGGAATATGAAAAGGTACTTGAAGAGGATACCTTGAAATACTGGCAGAAATAGATGGGATACTTGAGAGCATATTCTTAAGCATCCCAGTGCTAGTCACAATAAATCTATAATGCCAAGAATCCATGTCCTAAGTAAGGAAAAACAGATGTTCAGTGTTGGAATTGTCCCATTAGTTTTGTGATCCCCCCCCCAAAAAAAAAGAAAAAGTGAGGAAACTATTCTGCAGTAATGTATGGATCCCTAATAAATTTGAAAGATTCAAATCAGGCAAACCATGAATGAACTACTAATTTCAACTGTTCCCTTTTTATTTTGATGTATATATTAACGAATAATAACAGAAGTAAACAATTTGTATCCTGCACATCAGAACATTCTATTTCACAAAGCAATTATTTATTTTGTACAAGTTTTCCACTTGTATTATATATTATTCACGCAATGCAATGATTTAATGTTGAGATTAAATATGGGTAATTGAAACATTTTGATTGATCGATCCCAAACTTTCTATAATCCCCTTCCCTTCTATTACAAAGTCCTATAGTATTTTTCAAAAAAAAAAAAAAAAAGATTTTCATTCCACATGTGAAAGAAAATGGGATTTTTACTTTTCAAGTCATTTTGGTTAGCATTAACACATTTTTTTTTTGTAAATAACAATTTATTCTTCATGTCTGAATAATGTTATTCTATGTGTGTGTGTTTGTGTGTGTGTGCGTGTGTGTGTGTGTGTGTGTGTGTGTGTGTGTGTGTTTGCATATAGTTTCTCTATGCATTTATGCATTAATCAAGACATGGCGACTTTGTAATGTCTCTTTTGTGGACACAGCTGTAGTAAATGTGCTTAAGCAAGCAAAACACTATTATATACTGCCTTTTATCCCTGTGATTGTTCCTAAGGTGTGATGCAGATAGATCATATAGTAAGTCTACTTTTATTTTTTGATTTTATCAGAGTAATATAATTTTCTAAGGATTCACATGTTAAGATTACCATCCTTCCTTTAATAAGAATTTAAATGTATGACTTTTAAATTTTTTAATTCATTCAATTATTGTCTTATCACTAATTTTATACACAGATGAATTATTTCATGGTTGCTAAGTCCAGCACTCAGAGTTTGATTAACTATGTCTTGAGAAAGGCTAAGGAATTAGCGTGTAACTTTAAATAAATCTTAGGAATCATAGCCTGTCTCTGTTTGCCTCCTGTGCTCCTCTGTGATTCACCATAAAGGAATATCTTAGGTAGTTATTGATCTTGGAATGAAAGATTCATGAGGCAGGCCTGACCTGAGCTCTCAAGCCTACACAGCACTCTGCTTGTTCATGTTCAGGGAAAGGAAAATTTATTTGTGTATTTTCCATACAACTGAGAAGTTGATTAGCATTAAAAGTGCAAATATCTGACAAATATATATATTGGAAAGAGTTGTGAGATAAAAATTGTGAGTTAAAAATTCAAGTGAAGTATTTTAATATTCTTATCAGAAACATTTTCAACCACTTGAAAATATTTTTCCACTCAGTTCTATGTTACCAATCTAGGCTGTACCCATTACAGAGATGTTGAAATTAGTTTTTTTCCTCATCATTAATGGATTTTATCATGATCATAGTCCTTTTGCCTGGTTGCCTAAGAGCTAATGGCTCCCTTGGAGATTCAGAATTATTATATTCCTCAGAATAGATGAACAGCATTGTGGGCATTTCGACCAATATGAAAGGAGAGCTCATTTTGGTTCACTGAATATTTTATCCATGTATTTGTTATTCAAACTATACTTTTAGGGTTCAAAAATTATTTAATAAGAAAATGTGCAACATAATTTTAAAAATAATAAGATGGATTAATTGGCAATAAACAACCATCATTTACTCAGGGAAACTAGGGCAGACAATTCTGTTTTACATAGCAGGAATGACAAATTGACCTGATAAACTCTATTTGATGGAACAGAAAATCAAACCCATACAATGTGCACAATCATATTTCTTCTCCTCCCGATTTGATTTTACTGAATATGTCAGTATGCAGAACTTTAAAAATGAATTGTACTTTGAAATATACTTATAATTTGTCCTGTGCGAATATTTTAAAAACAATTAATTGGTGTGTATCTTAACACTATTTTGTGGCACATTAGGCATCTAAAAGAAAAAAACCCAATGGTTAAAACCAATGTGCTAAAAATTTTATCACTTTTATATGACTTCTCATAATCAATAGGGATAACTTTCAGAAGCAAAACCCATCATTTTTGGATCTTGGATTTAACTTCTAGTTCAATTATTTATGACTAAATTCAAAGGAATGACCTAGTACCTTTATCAATTGAGCAAGCTCACCAATCCTTTCTTTAATGTTATTCCAAAAATACTTGTTCTTATTTTGCCCAGTAGCATACATTTTAGTAGTATTTGTTATATGTAGACATAATTTTCTTGAAAAGAAACTAATTTACACTTGTGTAAATCCAATCATACAGATGAACCAATAGTGCCAATCCAGTTTCTTTATTTACTTTATACTTAATTATCTTGTTTCATTCTTAACCCACCAATTATAAGCCACTTGAAGGCAAAATTGAAAAAGAAAAATAATTGCCCTATCCAGCTCACTGCCCCAGAAGTTTCTTTATTTACACAGTGCCCTGAGGACATTTTATTTCATTTGACAAAATAGCTTCTCAATCTCTTATGCCAGGGCTGGAAAAACTACTGCCTCTGCTGCCTCTTCTTTCTCACAGTTAAGAACTGAGTAGAAGATGGCTATTTAACTGGGAGTCTGATGGCCACAGTGTGTGAAGTATTTTTAAGGTCCTCATAGTGGGGGTGGGATGGGGAATAGGATTCCTGCTTATTCTGATCAATTTCTTCCTATATTTCTCTAATTACAATATTACTATGGTATTTGTGTGTGTGTGTGTGTGTGTGTGTGTGTTTGTGTGTGTGTGTGTGTGTGTGTGTGTGTGTGTGTGAGAGAGAGAGAGAGAGAGAGAGAGACAGAGAGACAGAGACAGAGAGAGACAGTGACAGAGACAGAGACAGAGACAGAAAGAGGGGGGAACTTCAGAAAAGTTGTATTAAATAAGTTTGTCTTTGCCTTCTGTGGCAAAATACTTTTTTTCTGTTGCTGTTCATAACAGAGGGTAGAGAAATATCCAGGATAAAATATTATCAATAAGAATGTTACAGATTTCTGTGAACACAGAGTATTAAGTTATTGTTCTGGAAGTGAGACACAGGGCGGTGCTCCCATCTCAGTCCTTTAAAATCTGTTCACCTGTTCTAATCTGCAGAACTCAATGACTCCTTTCTCTAGGATTTTCCTTTTCATAGTATATGAGTATATTCCAAGGATCATGTTGTGAACCATTAGTTCATTGACAATGGTCATTATAATCTAGTCAAGAAAAATTATGGTACATCAGATATTCTAGATTGTCTAATGCACTTGAAAGACAAGATTAGCTCCAATTTTTCTCTTTCACAGATATCGAAGACTTTACTAACATTTCAATGGGAGTAGATTATTATTTTCAAACCAATTTATTTTTTCTCAAAAATTTTGTTGAGAGGTATGAATTGCCTTTCATTAGTCTATGCACATATCATCGTATACTCTCACCTACACATTACCTTTCATAAAATTGAAATTCAATGAGGCCCAAAAATGTATCTGATGATTTGATTTACTATATGGCATAGGAAATAAATTAAGTCAAACTTTTTTCATTTATTTATTCCCTCTTAGTGTCTTTGTTATCACTTTTATTTTCTCTGATAATCTTTGTCTCTCTCTGTCATAGAAAATAATCCTTTTATTTCTAAGAGTCTAATAGCATCAAAACTGATCCTCAAATATAATTAATATTCTCAGTAGTATGGGACCAAAGCACTAGACATACCCTAAGAACAGTAAAATAGGCTCTCCGTGTTACATTTAATTTTAAGAAAGAAAGGTCAAAAAGAAAAGAAAAAAAATTGACACATTGAAGAATTCTTTTATTATTAGATGTTTTCTTCATTTACATTTCAAATGCTATCCTCTTTCCTAGTTTCCTCTCTGAAAAATCCTCTATACCCTCGCCCTCCTCTGCAAGCCACCCACTCCCACTTCCTGGCCCTGGCTTCCCCCTATACTGGGTCCTAGAAAAAAATCTAAGAAGATCTCAGAAAATAGAAAGATCTCCCATGCTCATGAATTGGTAGGATTAATACAGATTCAATGTAATCTCTATTAAAATTACAATTCAATTCTTCACAGAGTTAGAAAGGGAAATTTATTCATCTGGAATAAAAAAAATCTAGGATAGCAAAAACTATTCTCAATAATAAAAGATCCTCTGGCAGCTGGGCAGTGGTGGTGCATGCCTTTAATCCCAGCCGTTGGGAGGCAGAGACAGGTGGATTTCTGAGTTCCTGGCCAGCCTGGTCTACAAAAATGAGTTCCAAGACAGCTAGGGCTATACAGAGAAACCCTGTCTCGAAAAACCAAAATAAATAAATGATAGATAGTTAGATAGATAGATAGATAGATAGATAGATAGATAGATAGATAGATAGATAGATGAAAGAATAAAAAAAAAATAAAAGAACCTTTGGTAGAATCACCATCCCTGACCTCAAGCTGTACTACAGAGCAATTGTGGTAAAACTGCATGGTACTGGTACAGCAACAGACAGGTAGATCAATGGAATAGAATTGAAGACCCAGAAATGAATCCACACATTCATGGTCACTTGATCTTTGACAAAGCAGCTAAAACCACCCAGGGGAAAAAAGACAGCATTTTCAACAAATGGTGCTGGCTTAACCTTAAAGTATTCTTACCAATCAAAATTTTCTGCCTGAGAAAATGATTCACTCTGTTGTGTTTTTTAAAGGTTCAATTATATTACTCACTTAATTGAAGCTTTGTTGATTTATTAGTTTGTGCATTTTTAAAATGTTTATATAAATAGATAAATTTTATATAAATAAATAAATTATATTATAAAATTATATTAAATTATATGTTATATAAATAAATACTTTTTTATATAAAATTTTATATATGTACTATGTATTATGTATGGTATTTCACCATCCAAATACTACCTCTTTTTTGATATTTTATTTATTTACATTTCAAATGTTATCTCCTTTCCATGTTTGCCCTCCATTTACCACCTACTTTATTTCCTTCACTCACCAATTCCTACCTCCCTGCCCTAACATTCCTCTACTCTGGGGCACCAAGCCTTCACAGGACCAATGGCCTCTCCTCCCATTGATGCCCAACAATATTACCTCTTATTCTCCTCCTAACTCATCAAATATCTTTTTTTCCAAAATCCCTTTCTTATTTTCATAACTACATAGAGAACCTTAATTAAATGCAGAGATTCCATCTCTTATGCAGTTATCCAGTGACTCTCCCCAACTGGGTTCTGATTTTGAAAAGATTATGTTCTTTCACACCTGAATATTCTCTTCTCAAGTTTTCATGATGCCATTTGAGATATGTTTAATTTGAATTCAACCTGTAGGATGTATATTCTATTCCTTCCTGGAGGCCAGACAAATTCTAGGACTAAAGTTCTTCTGTTAAGGAGCTACATCCCTTTACTTGGAGAGTCTTATATCAGTTGTATTTAAATAGATGGATTTTTCTAATAATTTTCTATGCTATATTATCCTATATTTTATTCTGCAGTATGCATGTTTTTAAAATTCTGAAAAACATTCTAACTATGTATCTAATCTATGTGTTAATTAAAATAATTGAATAGACAATCGACAAAGAAAAATGAGGTTATGTTTCAGTGTAACATTGTACATAATATAAGAAGTAAACAAGATTTTTCTACTTGCCATTCCATGTGTTTGAGCAATATTCTTTTGATTCCTGTAATGGAAAGTTACTTATACGTAACTATGTAATCATACATTTTTGATATATGGTTTTAAAAGAACTATAAAATCTTTACAAAATATGAAAAAAAACAAATATTCATGAAGCTATTCTAAAAGAACATTTATTAGTATTTCAAACAAAGAATAAACTAAGAATTTTTAGGATTACGCTAACTTACAGAGTGCTTGTGGGGGAAAATAGCCATCAGTGGTTAAGGAGTGTCTCTGGATTCTGAAACTGCTACATGAATATTAAATATCAACTCAAACACACACACATACAAACACATATCATACATATGCACTATGTATGATTTTGTTTTATGGATCTTTTCATCTACTTCTCCCAGAGGAAGTGGCTATGATTTGTAGTATTTTAGTGGATTGTTTAAAATGTTTCTTCTTTGTCACTGATTGTGAAAGTGTCTGAAGATCTTGAGAGGCCATCTTTTACTTTTATTGGCTCATCAGTCCATGACCAAGATATTTCAAGATTGATTCACCATAGCAAGTTAATATATCTATGACATGTAACCTGATAGTGAACTGACTTTGCTCCATATGTACTTTTTAACAGCCCATGATATCATAAAAGCAATGTTGAAGCTATCATAACATAACTATTGAATGATTGTATAATTACAGAATCTAAAGTGATCGAGTGATTGTACCAAGTACAGAATTGTGCATAAAATGTCAGATTAGTGTCACTGAGATAGAATTTAAAGACTTAATTATGTCTTTCTGATATCCATATATTTCAGACATCGTGTTTAAAAGAATGAACACATTTGTCTTTTGAATTTAAATATATTAGGGTCATGAAATTTCAAATAATCATTGAAAATGAAAGATTGACAAATTGAGTGTATGTGTATGAGAAATAAGCTTTATTTCATTTTTGTCCTCTATAGAGAAAATACAGTATGCATCTACATGTGTTTCAAAGAATGATATAAAGTATTTCTTAATTTATTTTTTTACACTCCATATTTTATCTGCCCCCCCCCCCCCCCCGTCCAGCTGACCTTGAAGGTTAGGTGCAACATCTCTAAATGAACACAGACCAGGAAGTCCTCTACTGTATTTGTGTTGGGGGCCTCCTATCAGCTGCTGTATGCTGGCTGGTTGGTAGTCCAGTGTTTGAGAGATCTCTGGCATCCAGATTAATTGAGATTGATGCACCTCCTACAGGACTGCCCTTCTCCTCAGCTTCTTTCAGCCTTCCCTAATTCAACCACAGGGATCAGCTGCTTCTGTCCATTGGTTGTGTATAAATATCTGCATTTGATTTTGTCAGATGTTTGTAGGGTCTTCTGGAGTGCGGTCATGCTATGTCACTTTATATGAGTACTCCATAGCCTCAGTAATAGTGGCAGACCTTGGGACCTCCCCTTAAGCTGGATCTCACATTGGGACTGTCACTGGATCTTCTTTTCCTCAGGCTCTGCTGCATGGGATGCTCTGTCTTCATCCTGGAGGTGGGCTCCCTACTGTAAGGAATTTCACTTAAATCTCTTCCTTTGAGTCCTGAGAATCTCTCACCTTCCACGTTTCTGGTGCATTCTGGAGGGTCCCCACAACCTTCTATCTCCACACTTTGCCTGTTTCCATACTTTCTGTTACCCCTCAGGGCTTCAGTCATTTTCTCTCACCCAATACCAGATCAGGTTCCCATCCCTTCCTCTCTCCTTTCCCCCTCCCCATCTACTTTCCCTCTCAGGTCACTCCCCTTCCCACCTGTGACTGCTTTCTTCTCCATCCCAAGTGGAACTGAGGCATCCTCACTTGGGCACTTAAGCTTGTTGACTTTTTTTAGTTCTGTGGACTGTATCTTGGGTATTCTGTACTCTTTCTTTCTTTCTTTCTTTCTTTCTTTCTTTCTTTCTTTCTTTCTTTCCTTTTTTTTTCTTTTCTTTTCTTTTTTGTCTAACATGCACTTATTAGTGAGGACATACCATGCATATCCTTTGGGTAACTCAGGTTGATATTTTCTAGTTCCATCCATTTGCCTGCAAACCTCAGGATGTCCTTGTTCTTAATAGCTGAGCAATAAAATATTTGAGTTTTAGAATAATTACTGACCCTTAAAAAACCCCAATGTATTCAATTGATAGTGATGATTAAACCTAAGGAAATTAAAAATAAAATTTAAATATGCAGATGCATTTTTTTCATTTTAATGATATTGTTTCATGATGAAAATTGTATACATGACTGCAGAAAATTATAGCCTTATTAGTATACTTCTAGAGAAAAACATGATTTTTTTGTTTTACCAAGATTGTGGTCAAATACTACGTAAACTTAAAATAAAATGAAACATTGAAAATGGTTACAAAGAGCTGGGAAATGAATAAGCTAATGAAATATTCTTTTTATTTATTAGATATTTTCTTTATTTTCATTTCAAATATTATCCCCTTTTCTGATTTCCCCTCTGAAAATCCCCTATCCCCTACTCACCAACCCACCCACTCCTGATTCCTGGCCCTGGCATTCTCCTACACTGGGGCATCAGGCATTCTCCTACACTGGGGCATCAAGCCTTCACAGGACCAGGGACCTATCCTTCCATTGATGTCCAACAAGGCCATCCTCTGCTACATATGCAGCTGGAGCTATGAGTCCCTCCATGTGTACTCTTTGGTTGGTGTTTTAGTCCCTGGGAACTCTGGAGGTACTGTTTCCCTATGGGACTACAAACTCCTTCAGCTCCTTGGGTTTTTTCTCTAGCTCCTTCATTTGAGGACCCTGTGCTCAGTCAAATGGTATGCTGCTATCATCTACCACTGTGTTTGTGTGAGGCACTGGTGTAGCCTCTCAGGAGACAGCTATAACAGGCTTCTGTCAGCAAGCACATTTTGGCATCCACAAAAGTCACTGGGTTTGGTGATTATATATGGGATCGAACCCCACATGGGGCAGTCTCAAGATGGTCATTACTTCAACCCAATCACAAAAGAACACACATGGTATGCACTCACTAATAATGGATATTAGCCCAGAAGTGTGAAATGCCTAAGATATAATTCACAAACCACATGAAATTCAAGAAGAAGGAAGACCAATGTATGGATATCAATCCTTCTTAGAAGGGGGAATAAAATTCCCATTGAAGGATTTAGAGTCAAAGCATGGAACAGAAATGTTCTTATTATGATGATCTTTCTGCTTTGACTATACTGAAATATAATATTTGGAAATATTACCAGACTTCCTAAATATATATTTTATAACTAATTTGGTAGTTTCTTCATACTCTCTAACATTTTGATATATGTCAGTATATAGAGAATTAGATACTTCCATTTTGGTGTAGAGAGCCACACCCGGTGCTCTCCCCAGTAAACAAGTCAACAGCACATGTGCTGGAGGTGAGCACGCTCCCAGTCAGTCCATCCTGGGGCATGGTGAGTGAGCAGCCAACCAGAAGCATACACGACGAGTCAGGGTACATATAGGCAGTGCCTTTTGGGGCTCGTGGTCTTCCTCTTCATTAAACGTTTGCTGCAGAAGGATTCTGGTGTCCGCGACCATCCTTGCCAGTGAGACAGTAGCGTAGACTCTTTCAGCTGGTGCCGAGACCTGGGAATTGACCATCTCTGGAGCTGAGGAAGACCCTCCACCAACAGAGAGAATTCAGAACTGCAGGCAGGACAAGGGTAAGCTCTGAGAGGTATGTTTGGTCTTGATTTATCTCATTTAACCCCCCCCCCCAGTTGAGTAGTGTAGTGGAAGTTTTCATCATTGTCGTGGCAGTGCTTGTTCTCCTTAGACTGGTAAGACCATACTTAGAGGATGAGAAATGCCACCCGCTGGTTAATGCAGGGCAGGGGGCATTAGAAGAACTACAGGACCGCTTGTCAGAAACAGAGCAGAAAGAGATATTAGGAGCTCAGAGAAAGAAAAGCATGCTTAAGTAAAGAGGCCTCTCCGAAGACCTTGGATTTGAGGAGATGGGAGGAAAGGGAAAGAACACCCTGGGAGAGAAAAAAGGAAAGAAGGGGAAGGGCCAGAGGAAAAGGAAAAACCTCTACCCGGTAAAGGAGTTGGAGGCTTTGGAGCCTGATAGCTCTGAAAATGAAGAATTTAGCCCCTCCAAAGAGGAGGACTTAGAGGAAGAAGCAGCCCAATATGAGGAGGAAAAATATCATCTAGATGAAAGGCCACTGCAGCAGAATCGTAAACAAATAACCGCAAGGCTTCTCCACTCTTCTCATGGCACTCTCCCAGGCAGCACTCCCAGCAGTAGTCCCCAGTGCCCCCCCCCGCCCTTATGTGGATGAATGCTGTTCAGACTCCTTCCTTACCAAGGAGGATAGGAGGAAGCTGCAGCAGGCCTTCCCGGTATTTGAAACTACTGAGGGAGGTCATGTCCATGCACCAGTAGAGTACACCCCGATTAAAGAGCTTGCTGAATCAGTCCAGAAATATGGGATTACTGCAAATTTTACAATTTCTCAGCTTGAGAGGCTAGCCAACATGGCTATGACCCCAAGTGATTGGCAGAATACAATAAAGGCCGCGCTTCCTACTATCAGCCATCACTCATTTTGAAAAAGAACCTAAAGTCTTGATAATACCATATACTGCCAGTCAGGTTCAAATGCTGACCAGAGCTTCAGATGTCTGGGCGGTGTTAGTTACCTCCTTTTCTGGCCAAATTGATAATCATTATCCTAGACATCCAATTTTACAATTTGCCCTGAGTCAAGCTATTGTGTTTCCACGCATTATGTCCTCAGAACTGCTTCCCAAGGGAGTTGTTGTATATACAGATGGGTCAAAAACAGGCATAGGTGCTTATGTTGTCAATAATGAAGTTACATCCAAACAATATGGTGAAACCTCACCTCAGATTCTAGAATGTTTAGTGGTCCTAGAGGTTCTTGAAACCTTCCCGGAACCGTTGAAAAGTGTTTCAGATTCCCTTTATGTGGTAAATGCGGTTAAAGTTCTAGAACTGGCTGGGCTAATTAGACACTCCAGTAAACTTGCCACTATCTTTCAAAGAATTCAATCAACATTATTTAATAGAAGATTCCCTGTTTTTATTACACATATCAGAGCTCATTCGGGTTTACCTGGCCCAATGTCCCATGGTAATGACTTACCAGACCAATCCACAAAAATAATTTCTGCTGCCCTAACACCAAAGTTAAACATGGCTAAGGATTTTTATAAGCCCTTTCATGTGACCGCAGAGACCTTGTGTCACAGATTTGCCATAACCAGGAAAGAAGTTAGGGACATCGTTACTCAATGCCAGAATTGCTGTCAGTTTTTGCCAACACCCCATGTGGGAATTAACCCACGAGGAATTTGTCCATTACAGATTTGGCAAATGGATGTGACTCATATTCCATCCTTTGGAAGGCTTCAATATCTACATGTCTCCATTGATACATGTTCTAGAATTATCTCTGCCACACCCTTACTGGGGGGAAAAGGCAGCACATGTTATTCATCATTGCCTTGAGGCATGGAGTGCTTGGGGAAAACCCAAAATTCTTAAAACTGACAATGGACCAGCCTACACTTCTCAGAAATTTGGACAATTCTGCCGTCAGTTGGAGATAATTCATCTAACCAGCCTTCGGTATAATCCTCAAGGACAAGACATTATAGAACGGCCCATCGCACTTTTAAATCTTATTTAATGAAACAAAAAGGGAGAGTCGAGGAGGCTCTACCCTCAGTGCCAAGGGCAAGCATTTCTATGGCTCTCTTTACATTTAATTTTTTAAATCTTGACAGTCAAGGCCATACAGCAGCCGACCATCATTGTCTGGAGCCTGACAGGCCAAAAGAGATGGTGAAATGGAAAGATGTCTTGACTGGTCAATGGAAAGGCCTGGATCCTATTTTAATAAGATCCAGGGGAGCTGTATGTGTTTTCCCACAGGAAGAAGACAATCCATTTTGGTTGCCAGAACGACTGACATGAAGAATCTTGGCACATGAAGATGATTCCCAGATGGACCTCCCAACAACCGGTTCTACTCATTCTGCTGACATTGATGATCCTATGGAATCACAGGATGAAGCCGTCTTCTGTTGGACTATCTCAGAGGGAATTGGTCATTGAAGGCAGAACAACTCTCCAGAAGGCTTCTCTTGCAGATTGGGCGACTCAATCGGACTCCGCTGAAACCCATTACCTTTGGGGACTTCTCTTCCTGGATATCCTTAGCCTTTTCTTTCTTTAAAGAGTGGGTGGTTGTAGGCCTGCTTAGTATAGCCCTGTGCTGTGGACTAGTGTATATGTTATGGTTGGTTTGCAAACTCAGAGCCCAACAAAAACGTGACAAGGTCGTTATCACCCATGTGCTTGTTGCCATAGAACTAGGATCCTCCTCTGCCATCTGGCTATCTATGCTCAATAAGTAAGGGCCTCAAGGCTCTGGACCACCCGGTAGTTCCTCTGCCCCTGAGATGCAGTGACCAACTTGGGTTGACAGCCCTTGCACCCCTGGGTGTCATGCTCCATTGCACAGGGATGGGTTTCACCCTCTTGATCTCCCTTAGCCCTTGCACCCAGAGGACTTGCTCCATTGCACCTGGTAGGGTAAGGGAGACAGTTTCAGAATATTTGCTTGTGATTGCCTACTACCTCGGGACAAAGTTTGCTTGATCAGGCTCCATTCTGATTTGATACTGGCTATTCCATTAGGGAGCGAGGCTACATGGGCCCAGATGCAGATGAGTCTTGCTTCATATTTGATTTTGTTTCAACAGTTAGGGTTCAGGCAGGTTTTTGCCTAAGACAGAGACCATGCCAACAGGGGATGCCAGCTTACCCTGGGCCTCAGTGGGCTTGTGCTGCATGAGTACTCAGTGACAGGCTTGATGACCTGGCCTGGGGCATACATTTATTTGGATGCCACTCGTTCATATAAAACAAAAAAGGGGGAGATGTAGAGAGCCACACCCAGTGCTCTCCCCAGTAAACAAGTCGACTGCGAATGTGCTGGAGGTGAGCACGCGCTGAGTCAGCCCATCCCGGGGCATGATGAGTGAACAGCCAACCAGAAGCATACACGACGTGTCAGGGTATATATAGGCAGTGCCTTTTGGGGCTGGTGGTCTTTCCTCGTCATTAAACATTTGCTTCAGAAGGATTCTGGTGTCCAAGTCCATTCTTGCCAGGAGATGGTAGCATGGACTCTTTCATTATGGTTTAGACTTAGACTAAATGTAGGCATATTATATCAACAGTGCAAAGCAGTATAGATTATCTAAATTTGTCTCTAATTCATGGTTTATATCATATGAGGAAAACTAGTGCAACATGCCCCTGGTGCAGTTGAACTTCCTGAAAGTTGGGAAGAGCTGTTAGCTGGATCATGGAGTAAAGAGCATGGGCTGCAATTTACAGCAATTTGCTGTGCTTTCAGGGGACTTGGCAGGGAATTTGGGGGTAGGGGTGGGCAAGTGTCTTACCTGGTGTCCCTGTTACAACCTAATTAAGGACTAATAATATGTCATAGTAGACTCCTAATCTGCTCCATTCTTTTACCATCAAGTCTGTATTTTGGTTTATATTCAGCAAATCCCAGAGGTAAATGTAGATATGCCTCCTCCTGAAACGTTCATTCTCTGTGTGAATTAAAAACAAACAAACAAACAAGTGATCTTTAAGCTCATTTACAAGTGACAATCAGACAGAAAGGAAGGTAGATATAGCACATACATACTTTATTTTTAACACCTTTAAATGTTTTAAAGCATTTTATATGTGGCTTGATCTATGTATGTGTACCACATACAATCAGAAGCTGCAGGATGTCAAAAAAAAGGTACATGATTCTGTGGAATTGCAGTTGAGTATCTAAATTGATGTTGGACAAAAAAGAAAAGAAGAAAAGAAAAGAAAAGGAAAGGAAAGGAAAGGA
Source organism: Mus minutoides (assembly GCA_902729485.2). Lineage (NCBI taxonomy): Eukaryota > Metazoa > Chordata > Mammalia > Rodentia > Muridae > Mus > Mus minutoides. Next base: position 725,357 of record LR750126.1, read on the forward strand.
AAGGAAAGGAAAGAAAAGAAAAGAAAAGAAAAGAAAAGAAAAGAAAAGAAAAGAAAAGAAAAGAAAAGAAAAACCTCTATCAAAACCAAGGACTTTAACTCACATATCTACGGTCACTTTTAAAGCCCAAATAATGACTTTTAAAAGTCCACAAACATCTTTAAAGATTTATTTACATTTTATTCACTTGAGTATTTTTCCTGCATATAGGTGTACAGTGTACAAGCACTGACCAAGGAGGCAAGGAAAAGGAGATACACACTACGAGAACAAAAGCTACACACAGTTATGAGAAGCCTGGTGTACAGTGTAGAAGCACTGACCACGGTGGCAAGGACAAGGAGATACACACTACTACAACAAAAGCTACACACAGTTATGAGAATCCTGGTGTACAGTGTAGAAGCATTGACCACGGTGGCAAGGACAAGGAGATACACCTACTAGAACAAAAGCTACACACAGTTATGAGAAGCCTGGTAGGTCCTGGGAGTCAAGTCCAGGTCCTTGGTTAGAGCAGAAAGTATTCTTACTCACTGAGTCATTTCTCAACCTTTGTACTTCCTTTTTCAATAGATTACATAAAGATAATAGATGTATCAAAATTGTAAAGGAGTCTCTTTTAAACATTGGTGGAGAAATCACCTGAGAAAGGACCTTGAGAAGTAATGGTTACATTCTCAGGGAAATGGAAAGAAAGTGTTAGTTAAAAACAAGCAAATCCACAAGAAAACAATCACTGGAATATTTGTTTGAGAAGAAGTCATTCTGCATTTGTCTATGTTAATGACAGACCTATTGCTTCTTAAAAATCCTTATATTACTAGCTTGCTTTTCTAATTTGTATCTACTGCTATTAATACGATTTATGTTTGCATTTTCTTTGTTGTTTCTTGAGAGGTTTCTCACATTTATGGTAGTGCCTGCATAAGAAATACTTCTGTTTTTTCTCTAATTAATACACTATTATTTTGTTTCCTTTTGCTTGCCATAGGCATTGATATCTTATTAAAATCATGTTTTTAATTCATTAACAGGTTATAAAAGGGCTTTGCCTTTTGTTTAAAACAGAAATATACAATATTTAAGACTGGTTGTAGGTGATAAAAATGTCAATAATTCAGTGTAAAAATAAATGTGAAAATAGAAGTGTAGTTTACATTCTCTTTAGAAAATGTAAATATTCATAAACAATTACACTAATAGCAACTAAAAATAAACACAAAGCATGGATTTAAATTTACAAAATATGCAATTTCAAAGATACATTTAGTAACATATGTGAATATATGTAGTTATATATGTTTCATATTGAATGGCAAAACCTTATTTTCCCAAGATACCACACTTATCTGGAAATCACAGTCATCCATTTCATAAAATTTGTAGTAAAGAAAATAGCAGAAGAAAAAGAATATAAATTAATGTTTAGGAAATGCATAATGCCAATGAAAACCAACATTATACTGTTCTTTTATTTAGATGCTTATTATCTAATGAATATGGAGTTTTGCAGCATGCCATGCTGGTATTTTTCTTGCTATGTTGATATCCCTATCATTGTTTACACCCTGGTATGGAAAGTCTTATGAAATTTCATATTGTGAAAAATTTTAGTGGGCATGAATAGCTGTGATTGGATCTGTTTTGGATATGTTCATTTTACTTCTCTGGGCGGGAAAACTTTTTTCACAGCTGTTGTCTTCATGGGGTCCAATTATGAGATATATTTTATAATCTAAGCATTTGGCCATCTCTATAAGCTCTTAATATTTTCCAGAAAACTATGTTATTATGACTAAAAGTCAATGAGTGTTTTTCTTAATTATACATAATACTTCAAGTGCACACATTTTCTAACCACCCCCTTCATGTCACTAGAATGTGCTTAAAACAAGGAAAAATAACTACTAATGTACAATGACCATAGAATAATCTATAGTTTGTGAAGAATGATAGATCTTTCATGTATTTGTTTTCATTTATATCCTGAGAGGTATCATATATGTCTTGATATCATCAGTGTCAATATAATCCTGTGATACTTAAGTTTGTTTTTTTTCTTATAGAATCTGATGTATTTGTATATAATAACTTTTGCTGAATGAACAAATAATACATAAATCAATAACCATCTTTCTTCATAGACTGCCTTACCAAAATATTTACTGCCTAATAAGTATATCATATTCCAGCTTTAGTAATTTTAGTAATTAATACATTTCTACATTTTTAATATTCATGATTTTATAAATGTAATTTTAAAGCTGTTTTTCACATGATTTAACTGGTGGGAGCCAGCCCAATCCAAGACTGTCTCAAAGGTCCTGAGAGAAGACATTAGAAGGGAACATTAGTTTTGTGTCCTTGTCAGGGCCATATTTGATAAGGACTAGTCTGGACCTAGAGCCAAGGCCTTGAGGCCATTAACATTTTGGTTACCTTGAATCTAATTTTCCGCCATTAAGAGACTCATGGAATTCGCAATCCCATGGCCACTATGTGGTCAGTCTGTGGCACACTTGAAATGACCTGTGTTCCCCCTGTGCAATCTTTCTTTAGTAACTCCGTGCTGAATTTGTCCTATTATATGATGACATTTTGCTGACACTGTCCCACTTCTCATCTTGCAGACTGTATATAAGATGCCATACTTCTTTTTTTTTTTTCAACTTTTATTAGATATTTTCTTCATTTACATTTCACGTGTTATCCAGAAAGTTCCCTATACCCTCCCCCCTCCCGGCCCTGCTCCCCTACCCATCCGCTCCCACCCCTTGGCCCCAGCGTTCCCCTGTATTGGGGCATATAAAGTCTGCATAACCAAGGGGATGCCATACTTCTTAATAAACTTGTTTCTCATAAGTCTCAAGCTTGCTTAAGAACTTCTGGTCCCAACTCTTCTGTCTTCTATATTTTTTTCTCCCTTGGTCCTCCCTCCAGAATTACATATACACTATTTCCTTCCTCATTTCTTGATCTGAGGTATATTGCACCTATTCTAATGTGATTATTCTTTGCTATGTAAAATTATGCTAATTGATCAGCATCAACTAGACTATTAATTCTCGCAACAATGCTGAATTGTAGATAGCCTTTTTAATTGTGGTGGTAAAATTACAGTATTTCAATTGTTCATTCTTCAGATTATAAGGAATCTTGCATTCCTCTCATTGCCAAATACAATCTCAGGCAGTTTTTTTTGAATATTTCTTTTGGGTTTTTTTGTTTGTTTGTTTTTTTGTTTTGTTTTTTCGAGACAGGGTTTCTCTGTGTAGCCCTGGTTGTCCTGGAACTCACTTTGTAGACCAGACTGGCCTGGAACTCAGAAATCTGCCTGCCTCTGCCTCCCAAGAGATGATTAAAAGTGTGAGCCACCACGCCCAGCTTGTTTTGAATATTTCTACACTGGACACTTAAAGCAACCTGTTGTTAATTATCTGCCTTATTTCTTCAGAATATAGAAAACTAATGTAGGGGAGGACTTCAAATCTCTTCATCTCTGATCTATTGTCCTTTAATTCACACTCATTTCTGTTTTGAATGAGTAACTTGGTTAACTGATGAAGTAGGTGCTTCTATCTGGCTTATTTCTGCAGGTGGATGTTATGTTCTGCCCTTTATAATGGGGCTCAAGCATCTTTGATAAGACATTTGTATAATTCCCGTAATACTGCCAACTCATTGAACCATGTAGATACCAATCAGCAATGAGATGTTATGCTTTCCAGTTAAATATAGATTCTAAATGGAAAATGGCTAGTAAAAGCTTTATGAGAAATGTAGGTGATATTATCTCCAACTACGTGATGTATCTCTCAACAGTATTCAGGATCCAGACCCAGTCTTCGAATAGTCTTGGACTCAATTATTTTATTTATGGAATCACAATAAAGGCATAAACCTTTTTGAAAAGTACCAATTAAATTTTATTTAAAAGACAAACAATAGTATGTAGGAATTAGTTAAAATACTTTGGCTCCAGCAGGACAAGCTTCCAACCACCTGCCAGAGCCCTTGAATTCTTGAATGAAAGACACACACCCAAATACACCACACACACACACACACACACACACACACACACACACTAAGCTAACTTTTATTTTTTATAGGTTATTTTATTTATTTACATTTCAAATATTATCCCCTCTTCTGGATTCCCCTCCCCAAACCCCCTATCCCCTCTTCCAATCCCTGCTTCTATGAGATAACCAATCCACACACTCCTTCCTCACAACCCTAGCATTTCCCTACATTAGGACATGACTCTTCACAGGACCAAGGTCCTCCTCTCCCATTGATGCAAGATAAGGCAATCTTCTGCTACCTTACAGGGAGCTGAAATAAGACAAAGCATTAGAACCAATCCCCAACAATAGTATACATTAAACAGAAGCACCGTTAGGCATAGAAGTGGGTCACTTGAGTGAGAGTACTTAAGGGCTCCATTTCTATTTGAGCCTATCTTTTATGGTGTCCAAGAGAAGTGCTTAATTTTCTTTGTTTTTTAGAGAGGCTTAGCTCCCTGAGGTTATCTGCTTTAATACACAAGTTTAGGTTAGAAAAATCCCTTGCCCATTTTTCCATAATACACTTTATCTGATTAACTCCTAGGTGTAGTTAAATCCACCACAAGATATGCATTCTGGAAAAAAAAAAAATTATTGTCACATTTTCTCTTTTATTCAGAGGTTCCAGAGGTGTACAGCACCTGATGGTGATGTCTTTGAGTCTTATGTTTTTTTTGTTTTTTTTTGTTTTTTTTTGTTTTTTTCAAAATTGCTCCTTGTGATGAGGCTTTAATGAGATTAGTTCCATGATATTTGGTCTCATTTAGGGGTAGATGAGATTGTTACAATTAAAGAAATACTTGAGGTGATTTCAATCTAATTAGGAATATGCTTCAATTGCACCAAAAAAACAAGATCATGAAAATAGAGCATTTAGTGGAAGAATGTCAACTATTAAAGGTTTCTAAAATTATCCAATTTTCTTGTTATTCTGAATTTGTGTACGTACAATACCTAAGTTTACATTTACTTAAACCCCTTGGCATAATTATTTAACCTTTAATCGATTAAACTTCTGAGTTCAACTTCAGTTCATCAAATAAAATTTGAGTACAGATGGAATCATACATAAAACATATACCATCCAAAAGTCAATTTTCACGTTAGCTATTCCCTTTCCTTTCTACCCTCAATTTATTAAAATGAGTTCTTAGGTGATATAGCCTGTGTTTCTCCTCTCCTCTCCTCTCCTCTCCTCTCCTCTCCTCTCCTCTCTTCTCTTCTCTTCCTCTCTCTCTCTCTCTCTCTCTCTCTCTCTCTCTCTCTCTCTCTCTCTCTCTCTCTCTTTGAGCAAGATATCCCTTCTGGATGAGAATATTCAGTATTCCTTTCCTCAAAACAAGTTCGGCTACTATTTCATAACTTTTTAACATGTTTTTTAAAAAAATATCCTGGGGAAATTCTTCTTGAGGATACAATCTTACTTATAATATTAAGAAACAATTGCCCTTTCTGGTGAAATGAATAAAATTTAGTAATGGCCCTAAATACACTGTGCTTAAACAACTGGTCAAGGATCACTACTGTACTGAATTGAAGTGTTGTGATTTGCTATAATCTGCCTCCAAGAGCTGGTACTCTTAAGCAGGTAGTCTTTGGAAGCAGGAATTCAAAAGAAGGATTAGTAAATTCATCTCTGTTCATCCACAGTCTACTTAGTGGCAGCAAATTCTTAATCCCATATCAGGTCATTTTGGCTTGAGGTTAAGAGAAAAAAAAGAAAAACACAAACAAACAGAATGCTAAGTTGATTTCTGAGACATGCACGGCAATAAACTGTTAGAAAATAAGAGCAGTGGGTGGTCTTCATTTTGTTTGTGGCAATCAGAGATAGGGTTGGGATTTTGAGAACCAGGAAAACAGCCAAAGGCACAAGCGTCCATATGATTACTGCTCAGTTGGAGTGTACATGGGAACAGCAAACATAATTATGGCAGCTGGCTTTATACATGGACTGCATCTCTCTGTTATTCATAGTTTTTACATATTATGTAAATGTGCTTCATTATATGCTTCTGTTATAAGTCATTTTTGTACTGTTTTGAACAAAATTTAATGAAGCCTGCTTTCTTCGGAAGTTGACAGATTTTATTCAGGCAGATTTCCTGTTAGACTTTTATATTTTACCATGATTTATCAAGTTTACTTTTTTCTTCAATCCTTTCCTGAAAAAAAAAATCATTTAAAAAAAGTCTCAATTGATGTACTAATGTATATGGGATGAGCTGGCAAGGCATGCAACGTTAGAGTAGTGACATCAGCTAAAGACATAGATGCAGGCTTTTCTATGTGCACATAGATACATCCTGTGCTGTATCCTGCAAGAGGGAAGAATCATATAAACAGATTTAGCCCTTCAGCTTAGCAGAGCATAGAGCTTGTTTCCTTTTTCTTTTAAATTATATATAATTGGCATAATTATTTAACCTTTAATCGATTAAACTTCTGAGTTCAACTTCAGTTCATCAAATAAAATTTGAGTACAGATGGAATCATACATAAAACATATACCATCCAAAAGTCAATTTATAATCTCATATATATATATATATATATATATATATATATATATGAGACAGGTTTTCTCTGTATAGCCCTCACTGTCCTGGAACTCAATTTGTAGACCAGGCTGGCCTCGAACTCAGCAATCCACCTGCCTCTGCCTCCCAAGTGCTGGGATTAAAGGTGTGTGCCACCACGCCTGGCTTTTCCATTATCTTTGAGAATTTACTCTGTATACTTTGATCCATTCACTCCTCTCTCCTACCTCTTCCTAGAGTCACACTCCTTTTATTCCCCTCCCTCTGTGCTGTGAACTTTTTAAAAGGTTATAAAATCCAGTCAGTGTTGTCCATCAACATTTGGATGTATGTCCTACTACTGGAGTGCCGTTTAGTTATCAGTGTTTACACTCTGAAAGAATAATAACTCACCCGTATCTCAGAAGTCATGAAATGCCAATAGCTCATTAGTCCTAGTGGAACTGCCTTGGCCATCCCAGGCCTTGCATACGCTGTCACAAACACTCTGAATTCCTCCAGAAGACATATTTTGCTGACTCTGATTCTTAGGATCTTTTCATCTCCTCTTCCATGATGATTCCTGATCCTTGGAAGTAGAGGGTGTGGTATAAGTATCCTTCATATGATAGAATATTCTTCTGTTTACAATGTCTGGCACCTTGACCAGTTAGGGGTTGCTTCTAGTTTACAGAAACCACTTCTTTAATGAAGGCTGAAAGATGCCTCATTTATACAAGTTATACATACATATCTAAGTATATTTATATCCCTAAAAATATAAATCAACAGGTCAGCTCATGATCGTAAAATTATTTAAATTCTCTTAAACAATATGAACGAATATGCACAAGCCGTGAGTTCATACAGGTACTAACATGGACAGGTGAGAGCTGTATTAGGTTTGAGCACTGAATTTTCAAGCATGTATTAAGTCAGACGAAATACCCATGCTTGTTTAAGGAATGATAAAAGTTGGAAAAACTGAAGAAGTTTGGGAAAGGGAAGTTTATAAGATCAGAAATAGTATGAAATGAACAGAAATATTTTTTCCAACTTTTATTAGATATTTTATTGATTTACATTTCAAGTGTTATCCAGAAAGTTCCCTATACCCTGCCTCCTTCCGGCCCTGCTCCCCTACCCACCCACTCCCATATCTTGGCCCTGGCGTTCCCCTGTACTGGGGCATATAAAGTCTGCATGACCAAGGGGCCTCTCTTTCCAATGATGGCCAACTAGAACAGAAATATTTTTAAAGAAGAATTACAACAGCACCAAATTTGTTAAAGAATATTTGCTAAAGATTAAAAGACTGATCACAGCTACTTGTTTCAAACTTTATATTACCAAGGAAAAAATAAACAAATGCAGCCTTTATCTCATATCTGTGATTAGTCATAGTATATATCAAACAACTGGGGAAGCCTGAATTGGGATGTATAGTAAATATTGAAATTAATTAATAATTGAAAAACATGAATACCCATGAAGTAAACACCTAAATAAAGAAATGCAGCATTTACCACTCTAAGTGAACCATATTTATACTCTTACCCTCTCAGAGCTATCTACTGTTCCTCCTTTTATTCAACTAGACTATAACCCTGAAAAGTGGCCCGTGAAGCAACACTGGCAACAACTCCCTCTTACTTATTCTTCTACCTACTCCAAACTGAAAAAGCTATGGTTTCATGTTTGGCCTGATAGTATTTGTGGGAACGTGTTCATTTGTTTGTTTTCATGTTTGTTTTCTAGTTCATGTAAATGTCATGCATACAGGCCTTTGAGCATGTTTGTATTCATTCAGAGAATTCTGCTAGCTGAGACTCAGTCTTAGTTAGCACTTTCTAGCTTTAGAAGAACTACTTTTGTCTTCTGAAATGAGTGCCATTTCTAACAAATGCCCCTTCTGTGTGTATCAACAGTTCTCTCAAGAATGTATAGGACACTTTCTCTTCTTGATTTTGTATCCTCTTTAGTCTTGAACACTGATCATTTTGTTGCTTTATAAACTTTTAAGGCATGCATTTGTGGACTAGACAATTTGATGATACTCAATGCCACCAATTCATTCTTGATGTAAGGTATATATGATTAATCAAACATATAAACCCACATTTTTTAGAATACTGGTTATTTATCATATATTTACTGCAAGTGTTTGTTAGTGAGCTACTGGATGATAATTGTTTTAGAGGCATCTGCTCTACATGTTTGCTAGAATTTTTTTCTGACCCTCACATTAAACCAAATATGTTGTACAAATATTATTTTATTGATATGGTCATTCATATCAAGATTATAACAACATCAAAAGAAATTTAGGTTCAAAGGTAAACAGAAACCAAACTAACATATAAGAGAATTTTATCTTAATTATCAAGACACATAATAAACTCAATAATCGTCGTCATTACTGGGTATAATTGACCACTCTAAAATTATTGAGATTTTGAAAAGTATTTTCACATTATTTAACATGATATAAGGTGTCCTAAATATAATAATTGACTATTTCCTTTCTGCCGTGAAATAAGATGAGATACTTTATTATCTTATTCTTCAATAGAATAATAAATGTGCCATAAAAGATTATGGAACAAACTGTGTTAATTTCTTGAAAATTATGTCTTTAAATGATCATTTTCTAAGCTAAAATTCAATGTCCACATTTTTGTTGCCTGAACTCAGACTCATCATCTCCCTCTTATAACATGTTTGCTTTGTGGACTATCACAGTTGCATTTCACTGCTACAGTAGGAATTTAGAATGTCAACACACAACCTGATTCAGATGGCCTGGATTTATTAATGCCAAAATAGACACCGCATGTAACTCACTGACAAGTGTTGGGTATGAAGCTGTCAGATATACATGAGGATATCTTACTTCATAAATGTTTCTCTCTCTCTCTTTTACTCTTTTCCAGCTTGTGAAACATGGAGGTAATTAATAACTTCCTTTGACAGCACTATTTTTTTTCTTTCTACCCTTGTTTCTTCCCACCCCTTCTTTTATCTTTCTAGAAATTATTCCTGGCATCATATACATACACAATAAAACAGATTCACATCCAACTGCTCATTTTCTCGCTTTAACTCCCCCTCATGACCCAACTTAATGTCCTTTTCATTGTGTGCATATCCTATAATCCACCAAGTCTAATAAATACTGCCCATATATGCATGGATGTTGAGTCATCCACGAACACTTGTGAAAGTGACTGACAGTCATATCCTTAAGGAAGATTGATTCTCCCTCTCCCAGTACCTATAAACTACCATCATGCTTTCATATGAGATAGATCTGTATAGAACTCTCTATCTATGCATGAATTTTTGACTTCTGTACCTTATGCACATCACACTCAGATAATCACAACTTAAATTAGTTTATGAGTAAAGTATCTATGCTATGTTCAGCAGACACAACACTCCTTTCCACTATTTTGTCTTTTACCATTCTTTCCAAGTTAACAGTGGGTGGAGTGTGCAGAGAGTTGTTAAAGATAACCCACTTAGAAGACACAGCCTGTTTTTCCCAGCACTCTGGCCAGTTTTGTATTACTGTATCAACTGCTAGATTCAAAAACAGAAACCTCTCTGACCAAGTTTGACAACAAGCAATGTCTATGGATATAAACCTAAATATTTAGAAGGCTTTCTTACAATTTAAAATTCTAACATAATAATAGTATCCGATTCCACCCTTAGTCCTAAGACCTCGTCTACCATGAAATCTGAAGCATAGTACCAGGTATAAAGTTCCTTCCTGTCCTGCAAGCCTCAAATACAATGAGAAAATGAGTAGTTATCCTATAACTGTCATGCCACTTGCATCAGTGGACACTCTTTTCTAGGCAAGTCAATATTGTAGAGTTCAACATCCAGTGCTGGATAAAACTTACATGTATTTTCACCAACATCAGTTTGCATAGCACTTTCTGGCACTATAAGAAGTGCCTGAAGCCTCCCATTTAGATTGAGGTTTACATATTTTTCTGCAATCAAATGTGTCCTGTTTAACTTCTCTTATCAAAAGGACAGAAGTAACCTTTATAATTTGCACTGGTCTACTAAGACAGTAGTAAAATGCCATTTTCCCCTCACAACTCAGAAAAATGAAATTCACAATTTAGGCAGCCTCAAGTGTTGTTCATAATAAAGACTTTCTCATATGAACACAGTTACCATTCAAAAAGTGTCCTCCAATGGGGTTTGTTCCTGTCTATGTATGTGTCTAAACTCACTAGTTCTTTTGGATTAGAATCTAATCCTCATCACTTCTTTAAACCATTCTTATCTCCTTGTACGAAGGTCAAGTCTAAGTGGTTGAAGGATCTCCACAAAAAACCAGAGACACTGAAACTTATAGAGGAGGAAGTGGGGAAAAGCCTCGAAGATATGGGTACTGGGGAAAAATTCCTGAATAGAACAGCAATGGCTTGTGCTGTAAGAGCGAGAATTGACAAATGGGACCTCATAAAGTTGCAAAGCTTCTGTAAGGCAAAAGATACTGTCAACAAGACAAAAGGGCCACCAACAGATTGGGAAAGGATCTTTACCAATCCTAAATCAGATAGGGGACNTACAATTTACTAAACACATGATACTCAAGAAGAAGGAAGATCAAAATGTGGACATGTCACCCCTTCCTAGAATTAAGAACAAAGCACATATTGAAAGAATTAAAGGGAGCATTTGTGCAGCTCAATCCAAAGGATGGACCCAACCACTGCGGCTGCCAGGGATCCATCCCACAATCAGTCACCAAACATAGACACTATAGCATATGCCAGCAAGATGGTGCTGAAAGGGCCCGGTTATTGCTGTCTCGGGGGAAAATATACCAATGCCTGTCAAACATGGAGGTGGAAGCTCACGGTCAGCTATTAGATGGAACACAGGGTTCCCAAGGAAGAAGGAGCTAGAGAAAGTACCCAAGGAGCTGAAGGGGTCTTCAACACTATAGGTGGAAGAATAACCATGAACTAACTAGTACCCCCTGGGCTCGTGTCTCTAGCTGCATATATAGAAGTGGATGGCCTAGTTGGCCATCAGTGGGAAGAGAGGCCCCTTGGTTATGCAGACTTTATATGCCCCAATACAGTGGAACGCCGGGGCCAAGGGGTGGGAGTGGGTGGGTAGGGGAGCAGGGCAGGGAAGGGGGAGGATATAGGGAACTTTCTGGATAACACTTGATATGTAAATAAAGAAAATATCTAATAAAAGTTGGAAAAAAAAGTGTGGCACAGAGTTAAACAAAGAATTCTCAACTGAGGAATACAGAATGGCTGAGAAGCACCTGAAAAAATGTTCAATATCCTTAATCATCAGGGAAATGCAAACCAAAACAACCCTGAGATTCCACCTCACACCAGTAAGAATTGCTAAGATCAAAAAATCAGGTAACAGCAGATGCTGGCGTGGATGTGGAGAAAGGGGAACACTCCTCCACTCTTGGTGGGACTGCAAGCTTGTTCAACCACTCTGGAAATCAGTCTGGCGGTTCCTCAGAAAATTGGACATAGTACTTCCGGAAGATCCAGCAATACCTCTACTTGGCATATATCCAGAAGAGTTTCCATCTGGTTATAAGGACACATGTTCCACTATGTTCATAGCAGCCTTATTCATAATAGCCAGAAGCTGGAAAGAACCCAGATGTCCCTCAACAGAGGAATGGATACAAAAAATTTGGTACATTTACACAATGGAGTGCTACTCAGCTATTAGAAACAATGAATATATGAAATTCCTAGGCAAATGGATGGATGTGGAGGGTGTCATCCTGAGTGAGGTAACCCAATCACAAAAGAACCCACATAACATGTACTCACTGATATGTGGATACTAGCCCAGAAGCCTAGACTACCCAAGATACAACCTACTAAACACATGAATCTCAAGAAGAATGAAGTTCAAAATTTGGTCTCTTTGCCCCTTCCTAGAATTAAGAACAAAGCACACACTGAAGGAGTTACAGAGATCATGTGTGAAGCTGAATCAAAAGGATGGACCAACCAGTGACGGCGGCTGCCAGGGATCCTTCCCATAATAAGCCACCAAAATAAACACTATAGCATATGCCAGCAAGATAATGCTGAAAGGGACCTGATATAGCTGTCTTGTGTGAGGCTATGCCAGTGCCTGGCAAACACAGAAGGGGATGCTCAAGTCATCTATTAGTTGGAACACAGGACTCCCAAGGAAGGAGCTAGAGAAAGTACCCAAGGAGCTGAAGGGGTCTTCAACCCTATAGGTGGAAGAATAACATGCACTAACTAGTTCCCCCTGCGCTCATGTTTCTAGCTGCATATATGGAAGAAGATGGCCTAGTTGGCCATCATTGGGAGGAGAGGCCCCTTGGTCATACAGACTTTATATGCCCCAGTACAGGGGAATGCCAGGGCCATTACGTGGGAGGGGGTGGGTAGGGGAGCAGGGCGGGAATACGGGAGGGTAAGGGGAAATTTCTGGATAACATTTGAAATGTAAATGAAGAAAATATCTAATAAAGAGAAAAAAAACATAATCATCTATCTTGAATAATATTTCATAATTAATATATGTTATATTGGTTCATGAGGTGTCAGGTGTCAGGGAGAAATTATTCACTCTGAAAGTTACATTTTTTTATAACTATATTCCATCTTGGAAGCTCTACTAGGTAGCCACTTAGATCCTTCCTTAATTGTGTTAAGAGAGTTGTTTATGTAATTTATTATGATTTTTTCTGAATTTGCATAAATTATTATAATTAAAACACAATTCTGTAGACATTTGGAACACTGCTGGTTACCTGTGCAAATTAAAGCCATGTAGAGGCATTCATTATTCATGATATATGTAGTCAACACATATAGCCCATCCATGAAACCAATTCATTGTATCTGAAGCAAAATTTGAACACTCCTTTTGAAGGCTTCTCAGATTACAGTCACCTATGTAGAAGTTCAGAGCAAGAATTTAGATGAATCTTGTACTCCAGTGTATTGAGTGGCTATGAATTTAACTGCAAGTCATCAATTTTACCGAATACATCTTGTGAATATTTTTCCTAAGAAAAAGATTGCCATGTGTAACATTGGCAGTTTATCACAGAACATGATATAAATTAAGTTGTATAAATGTATTTATAAGCTGAATGAACAAATGTTTGTGAGGTTTTATTTATTTATTTCTTCATTTATTAATTCTGTTACATTTCAAACGCTGTTTCCCCCCCTCCCTCCCTCTGTTTACTGCCCCTCCCCTTCTCCTTAGAGAGGATGGGACCTTCCCTAGATATACCCTACAACTCTGGCCCATAAGTCTCTGATTAGGCACATTAAATCTATGGCAGATTAGGCATACCCTATCTAGATGAGGCCATAGGGGCATTGATGAGGACTGAGCTGCATGTTTGCACAGAATATGCCAGAGTTAACTCATTCCAGCCCATGTACATTCTTAGGTTGGTGGGCCAGATTCTGAGAGCTACCAGGGGACCAGGTTTGTTGACTCTGTTTGTCTTCCTGTAGAGTTCCTGTCTACTTCTGGGCTTTAATCCCTCCTGAACTCTTCAATAAAGTTTTCAAGTTCTGTATTGGTTGATCTTTGTTTCAGTCTCTGCTCCATCCCTGCATTTTGTTTAGAAAGAATTAATTTGGGGTCTGTAGTTGAGAGGTAGGTTGGCGGACCTATCCTTCTTCTGGAGTCCTACCTGGATACTGGAAGTGGGCTTTTCAGGTATCATGACCCTACTGTTAGGCATCTCAGCTAAGGTCACCTGCACTGACTCCAGGAGCCTGCCCTATCCCAGGTCTCTGGGATTTCCCAAAGATTCTTCCCTCTGCCTCCCATCCTAGGCAGTTGCATAATTCCGTTCGTTATCCTGGCTTACTGGACCTCTCTCCTGTCTAACTCTGCACCTGATCCTGCCTCTCCACTCCCTCTCCCACACTCAGCCTCCTATGACTGACTACTTTGTGTCCCCTTCTAAGTGTTATTCCAGCATCTTTGCTTGGACCTTCTTTCTTGTTTAACTTCAGGTTTGTGGGGTGTATCATAGGTATTTATCTTTTATGGGTAATATCCACTTATCAGTGAGAATATACATTTTGGGTATGGGTTTCCTCACTTCGTCCATTTGCCTGCAAATTCATGATGAATGAACAGATTAAGCAAAACAATGAAGATATCCTTTTAAAATACAAAAATGTATATATATTGGCTAATACTTAAATAAATTTTATTATTCTCTAACACAAGGTAGACATGGGGACAAAATATACTAAGTGGACAAAGGAGGGGTGTCATGGGGAAAAAAAAAATCAGATGTGGTATCCTAAGAAAACTCCGCGCTGGAAATGACAATAGCGACCTAACTGAACAAATAGGTGTTCGCATGGTGTGCAGATACTTTCCTGACTTTCTGAGTCTCCTGATACCAGGTCTTTCTAATTCTGATGTCATGTTGTGAACTGATGGAAATTTATATGATATCTAGACCACGGGGACACAAGCTGTGTTCACTCTACATTTCTATGCATTTCATTTATAAATGACTTTGGGACTTGTCAGGAGGGCTGAACTCATAGCACAGATGGTTGACAAGGAACAGCACGCTTCTTATATTATTGTTATTGTACTGTGGTTATTGAACAAATATTCATCCTCTTTCAGGGAAAGAATGTACATTGGAGATTAGGGACTTTAAATCAGCAAGGAAAAGAAAAATAAGACAACTGTTGCAACCTTTGACAACTTAATAAAGAAAATATATAAAAGCAATGGTTGATTTTTGAATAGATAAAGGAACATCCCAGAAAAGATAAATATTTGACACTGATACCTAGAAGAGAATTGGTATCTAACAAAGGCTTCTGACTGACTACACTATATATTTTATAGTTAAAAGTTATATTCGGAAATGAAGTAATCCCCATTATAAAACATTTTTTTCAACTTAAGATCAATGATTTTGTTTAATCGGAAACAAGTGACCCTTTGAATCTCAAATTGAAAAGCAAATGAATCTGACCTTCTCAGTAGATTAGTGATAGGATATAAAAATGTTAACTTCTAGCATACAGCAGCATTAAATTCAAGTGAATCCACTGGTGACTACACATTACAATATCCAGCAGCTCTTTCAATAGCCTAAGTGAAATTACTTCATAGTCTCAGTTCAATTTTCAAACATAGATGACACATAAATAGAAAACATGAGTCAATTAGTGAGCCCGTCTTCAGCTGCGTCAACACATTAAAGGAACATTTTTCTCATCCTAAAAGGACAAGAGACATGTAATGCAGATGGAAAGCATTTCTTTGTCATTCTGGAAGACTTATCAGAAAAAAATAAAAGACTTTTAAATTAGGAAAGTTGTTAGCATTTAAAATGTGAACATTGTTGCTAAATCTGTATTCATCTCATTTAGTTTTGAACACTCTGATAACTCCTATGCTGATTTTTCTTCATAAGAAAGTGTGAAATTCTTCACATAGTAAATTGTTTTGCTACTAGGTAAATGAATATTAGAGTTCCAAGCAGAACCTTATTATTACAAAGTAACTTCTACTGATCCCAAACAGGATGGCTTTGAACAGAAAGAAATAGCTCTATCACACTGATATATATATATATATATATATATATATATATATATATATATATATGATATTTTAAACAGGATTATGTGATAATATTTCCCTATATTTAAAATATCAATAGTATTATATGACTTTCCTCCTACTTACTTTCTCTACAATTGATATAACTTGATTTTTATAATATAAACTTTCATTTTAATAATTGTTTTATTATGCTGTTTAAAAAATAATGTCAGAAAGTCTATAACTTTTTACTATAGATGCACATTAAAAAATGTACTTGAAGCCAGGCATGGTGGCACACACCTTTAATCCCAGCACTCGGGAGATAGAGGCAGGCAGATTTCTGAGTTCGGGGCCAATCTGGTCTACAGAGTGAGTTCCAGGACAGCCAGGGCTATACAGAGAATCCCTGTCTCAAAAAATAAAAATAAAAATAAAAAAAAAGAAAATGTACTTGACATTTATGAAGGCCTTCTTACAGGGAACTACCCAGATGCTCATCAGAAACCTCAGATATTCCACACATTCCAATGTGTCCTTTAATTTTTTCCTATATGTTTCTTTCCATATCCATGTTCTTTATTTTTTCTCACAATAAAAAAAATAGAAGAAAAAATGTTTTAAAAATGTAACTAGAGGTAAAGTTGTAGATCTGAGGTAGTGCCTGCTAAGCATGTGAAAACTCTAGGCTTTATCCTCTTTCCTGCAAGCATATATGTTTTTGAATCTTTGATATCTAGAATTCATACAGTCAAGGTTGAAGAAACAATGGATACAAAGGGCTAACTATATATGCAGCTGAGCTTAATGGACAGATTACGTTCTTTTTTCTGAAGAGTGTTTATTTGACTCAATATGCTATTACTATTTTAGTCATTTATATTAAAAATATTTTATTATGTGTGTGTGTGTGTGTGTGTGTGTGTGTGTGTATGTGTGTGTGTAGATAGATAGAGAGATAGAGAAATAGAGAGATAGAGGAGAGTTTCACTGAGCAAGGTGATATTTCTTCCATCAAGAATTTTAGCTTTATAGGAAAAAAGAAATAATCTACGAGAATAATTTCATAAATGTATTGAGTAAAGTATTTTATGGTAATATTTTATACAGTTGTGCTGTTCAATTCCATGCATGTGGTAGTGAACAGTACTTTCAACCAATATATGTATATATATATATATATATATATATATATATATATATATATATACCTCGCATGTACTTTTATTGCTACTGCCTTTGCTCAAGTACCAACACCCCCCCGCCCCCCAGTTTCCCTTTTGCACTATCTGCCTTTGCTCTGGAAGGTGACAGCGCTACCAGCCCCTTCCCAGCTTCCTTTGAATCCACGGATCAAAGACACATACACGGTTTGTTCCCTTACAAATTGCCTCCTTGGCACAAATGCTGGGCTTTATTATCTCCTTCTCTCCACCTGCCCTAAACTTCAGTGGCTAGCCCCACCCTGTCAAACATCCTTGGCCACGCACCTGCAGTAGTAGCCACCAACCGCAGCTCACCCTGCCCCACCAGACCTTACATGGTTGGTGCATACTTCTCCCTCCAAAGCATAGCAGAAACTCCTCTTTTCTTTCTTGTTTCTATTTTCCTCCTGGGACCCACAAGTCCTACCTGTATCTTCCATCCAGGAATTGGCCCTCAGCTTTCTTTACTGACAAATCCAAAAAAAAAAAAAAAACACCAAAAAAACAAAACAAAACAAAACAAAACAAAACAAAACAAAACAAAACAAAAAAAACAATTTGGGAACAAGACCTTAGCATAAGAACGGCCCCATAATTCTACCTATTAGAATATAGATATTAATAATGAAGGAAAAATGGGTTTTATTGAAGGAGAAAGAGAACTGAAATGTGAATATATAGGTAGAAGATGATAAAAGAATGTAATGAGAAATAGGTAATTGTTATTTATTAGTCCATGGAGATTTTTTTTAAGTATTCCCATGCCTCCCTTTCACTGATAAATTGCTCACTTCTTAACAAAGGATATAAAATATGTAAGTGGTCCACATACTTTGTCCAAATTTTGTTTTAATTGTATGTTGGTTGAAAAGAACAATTTAAAAATCCCTTGTAAAAGTATTAACCTAAACTTCAAACACAAATAACAATATATAACATTCTCTTTATATTTATTTTTAAAGAAAAGATTACATTTTAAAATTTGTTTTTTGTTATAAAAAATTCACTTAGCTACATTAGTGGTTGTATGTCAGTTATGAGAATTTCAATGACTGTCATTAAAATTACTAATGCACTTGGTCATTACAAACTTTTATTTTAAGCCATCATTCAGAGACTATTGTATAAATATAATGTATGAGTATATTGTATAAATATAGTAGTGGCAAAACACATTTAAGTGTGTAATTGGCTAAATATTTTAATTTTGTTAACCTTTCAGAATTTTTTTCTATTCTACATTGGTGACAATGATACCTCATTTGACTGGTCTCAGAATTAATATACATTAAATGAAATCCCACATTATTTGGTATAAAGGTTAATCAATGAAAGATTTCTATTCCTTTACGAGCCATCCTGGACCCCACGAGGATGACATTAGCTAAAATATTAGACAAGGGGGAAGGAGAACCTATAAACCATATCCAGAGGTTAGGCATGGACCCCCGGTTAAGGAAAGGGGAAAAACACCCATCTCCAATATTTTAACCGAGAATTTCTCCTATCTAAAGGAAATACAGAGACAAAGAGTGGAGCAGAGATTGAAGGAAAGGACATCCAAACTCTACCCCACCTGGGGATCCACCCCACATGCAGATGCTATTGCAAACCCAGACACTATTGCAGTTTGCCAAGTAGTGTTTGCTGACAGGAGCGTGATACAACTGTCTCCTGAGAGGCTATTTCAGATCCAGACCAATACAGATACGGATGCTTGCAGCCAACCATCACACTGAGTACAGGGATCTCAATGGACAAATTAGAGGAAGGACTGAAGGAGTTGAAGGGCCTTATCTGGCATCAGTGGGAGAAGAGGTCCTGTGAAGGCTTGATGCCCCAGTGTAGAGGAATGTTAGGACTGTAAGGTGGAAGTGGATAGGTGGGTCAGGGAGGCCCCTCATAGAAGCAGGGTAAGGGGGGATGGGATAGGGAGCTTGCATAGGGGAAACCTGGAAAAGAGACAACATTTGAAATATAAATAAATAAAATATCCAATCTTTTAAAAGAGTTCATTTCCAATGTGGCGAGCATGAGAATTTAGCTATACTAATAGGTATGTGAATGAAAATAAAGGAGTTGTTCTAGGAAACCAACCAACTGAACATACAGCCTTCTCTCTTCTCCCAAAGGACTCTCCCTTCTTCATTCTTTCAGGAGAGATTGCATTTCTTAACATAGATCAGATTTTTCTTACACTGAATGCATGCTCAATGGTAACAATCACACACTTACAAATCTTCAGTTTATGTACATAGATAAAGTGTCTACATTAACCACAGATGGAAATAAGAAAGAAATTCAACACAAGCTCCATTTGCATGGTCATGTTCTGAACTAATAATTTTAACAGATTTTAAATAAATATATATATATATATATATATATATATATATATATATATATATATATATATATATATTACACTCAAGACCTTATCCCCTCCCCTGGTTCACCTGCTGACTGTTCCACATCCCATACCTCCTGCCCCATCCCCTGTCCCACCACCTACTCCCACCCTACCAGACCTCTCCACTCCCTGGGACCTCAAGTCTCTTAAAGTTAGGTGCATTTTCTCTCACTGAGACCAGACCTTGCAGTCATCTACGGTATATGTGTTGGGGGCCTCATATCAGCTGGTGTATGCTGCTGGTTGGTGGATCAGTGTCTGAGAGATCTCAGGGGTCCTGATTAGTTGAGATTGTTGGTCCTCTTACAGGGTCACCCTCCTCCTCAGCTTCTTCCAGCCTTCCCCTAATTCAACCACAGAGGTCAGCAGCTTCTGTCCATTGATTGGGTGCAAATATCTTCCTCTGACTCTTTCGGTTGCTTGTTGGGTCTTTCAGAGGGAAGCTATGATAAGCCCTTTCAAGTATTTTTTACATGTCCATTCATCTTATCACCCTGTATGGAGGCTTTGTGGCACTGTGTGTTTATTTCAGGACCTAATCACTTGAAAGTTGTCAAACTGTGATTTGTGTACAAACATCTTCACCTTGTGCTTGGGGTATTACAGTGTTCAGTGATGAAGCTGCAGAAAAGAGCATCTCATTAAGACGACCAGGTATTTACAGTTTAAACCTTGACAGCTATCCTCACACTCACTATTATTTCTGTAATGATGACCATAACTGATGACTTGATGCAACGCCTATGTGACCTCTAAACTGAAGTTATAAAACAAGGCTTGGTCTCCTTGACACTTCCCAGAATGCACTTCTTCATGTGGTTATGCTTCTTGAAACATTAGATTGGGATTGCCTCTTTCTTGTACCTCTTTGTGCTTCTAACCCTTTACCCAGGACTCTAACTCTGTAGTTTTCCTTCTGCAAATGGAGTCCATGATCACAAGATAATATGTTACTTTAAGCGGTCTTTCGTGATCACATGATAAACTTCTTTTATCTCACAAGCTAACAAATGTATAGGTTACAGAAGTCAAGAGTTCATCACATATAGAAAACTTAACATTATATGTGACAATATTAATATTGAATCTATTAATATCCATAACTTTATGTGCTTCCAGCTCTGTACATCACAAACTCTGGCTATTAGAAATTTCATCTCTCAAAGACATATTTCCTCTCCACTCTGTTAAAAGATATAAATATTACATTGACTGGAAAGTTACAAAATTTGAACAATTGTTTCATAATGTGTAGTCACTGCTCTGAAATAAAAAGATACAATTAACTTATGTTCTGCTAATATTGTTTTACACTGCTTTCTTTGGTGAGTATGACACATATTAGAGTACTCACTTTATAGTACTGATGAAAGTCCTATAATTAAGCTTCAAATATATTCAAGGCCTTTTGCAGTCTAAGTATCACTACACTAATTTCTATGTTCAAGTCACCAAAATATTTCTATAACTATTAACATTGTTTTTTTTTTTGAAGTTACATAATGCAAATTTTCAAAGTATCAGGACTTTCACATTGAAGTTATTATGGGACACCATTTTGTTTGTACAATTAGAATTTGGGCTTTTAGGAGGATATTCAATATTCCGTTAAATATTTATTTAAAAACGCTCTACTTCATTCTCAAATTTATATGGTATTTTCTATCAGAGAATCTTTATGGTATAATTTTCTACATATTTACATGCTTTGAATTAGAACTCACTGAAGCTGACCATAAAAAATTAGTGTTTCATCTGTCTAATATAAAAACACTCCTTAATTTTCTCTTTAAATTATCCTTAAGGAATTATCTTTTAAATAACTTTTACAAATTATCTAACAAAATGTAGTTATAATTTTGAAGCAATATACTTAGTAAAATTTACAAACTGCCAGTTTCCAGAGTATTTTGAAATATGCATTCTGTTAAACACATGGAGATATTTTCAGCTAGTTGAGGAAAAGAAGTCTTTAGACAGGCAATATTTGTAACTCTCGTTCTATTGGAATCTGGTTTTGATAATCTATTCCCATCACTAACTTCGGAGCACGTGGAATTCAAGCATTTATCATACACTTGTTTAAGAAACACTCTAAAATTTGGACTACAAGCAAAAGCCTCTTGTTTGATTTCTTGTGAACAGAGTATTTTACTGAAGGTTCTTACAGAAACAGAATTAGTTCAAACACAGTTTTACCACCAAAAGCCCACCCCAGCATGAGTAACAGGTCACAAAAGATATTGTGCATATCTGCTTGTATCATATGCTCTCTGTGTTTGCACGTTTGTGTGCGTATGTGTATGTGTATGTGTATGTGTATGTGTATGTGTATGTGTATGTGTATGTGCATGTGTATGTGTATGTGTTTGTGTATGTGTATGTGTATATATGTAACCTCAGGAGCAAGAAGGAAGCCTATGATATCTGTGGATCAGAAAGGCCAGTCACTTGGGAGACAACTAGAAACCTAACACTTGTCTTCTTCAAGAGCAGCAAGGAATCTTACCCATGGATCTCTAGCCAGACCCTTCCTTTTACTTCTGTCTTAAGATTTGTCAGGGTCTATACAGAATTAGCTCATGATTCTAATCATAGCTCAAGTTTGTCAAGAAAGTGAGATTTATTTGTGTTGTTGTTGCATACTAACTTCCTCCTAGATTGAACATTCTATAGATGTTTTATTAATATAAAATTGATTAGCATAAAATTGCATCATTTTCCCCTATTTACTTTTAAAAATTTCTCGAATCTCCTTGCTCCAGCTACTAGCATTACTCACTCTTAAATTTCTGTCCTTTTCATTTTAAATTAGTAAAGTTTTACACACACACACACACACACACACATACACATACACATACACATACACATACACACACACACACACACACACACACACACACACACACACACACACACACACACATACTCACTCACTCACACAAAAAACAACATACTGAAACTACTTAGAGTTGATTATATGAATATCATTCCAGGACAGAACATTGCAGGCTCTTCCTATTATCCTTTGTTGTTTCCCAGAACATAAACCTAAGTCCATATTTCTAAAGATATTTTGAATATTGTTTTTGTAAGGAATTTTCAACCTGTTGCTAAATAATTGATAAGCAAATTGGATTGGAGTTACTTCCACAAAACCAATAAACTATAGCAGCTCTAAATATTTGGTGTGAAGAGAGTGACCACACTTACCTGGTGGATATTGGAATATCATATCTATCTCTATCTATCTATCTCTATCTATCTAGATATTTTTTTTTAGATATATGATGTAATAGATAGATAGATAGAGATAGATAGATAGATAGATAGATAGATAGATAGATAGATAGATAGATAGATATAGATATGATATATATATTGGCTATTGGCTAGTTTATTTATTTACATTTCAACTGTTATCCCCTTTCCAGGTTTCCCCTCCTCAAACCCTCTGTACCATCCACCCTCCCCCTGCTTCTATGAGGGTGCTCTCCCATGCAGGAACCAACTATCACCTCACTGCCTTAACATTCCCCCACACTGGAACATGGAGATTTCACAGGACAAAGGGCCTTCCCTCCAAGTGATGCCACATAAGGCCTTCCTCTGCTACTTATGCAGCTGGAGCCATCGGTTCTCTTTGGTTGGTGGTTTATTCCCTGGGAGCACTGGGGGGTCTGGTTGGTTGATATTATTTTTCTTCCTATGGGATTGCAAACCCCTTTAGCTCCTCCAGTACTTACCCTAACTCTTCCATTGGGGTCCCCTGCTCAGTCTGATGGCTGGCTGCAAGCATATGCATATCTTTTGGTCAGGCTCTGAGATAGCTATATTTGGCTCTTGTCAGCAAGCACTTCTTGGCATTAGCAATAGTGTCTGGGTTTGGTGTCTGCATATATAATGGTGGGTCAGTCTCTTGATGACCTTTGCTTCAGTCTGTGCTCCACAATTCATCCCCATATTTTCTTCAGACAGGAGCAATTCTGGATTAAAATTTTGGAGATGAGTGGGTAGCCCCATCTCTCAAACTTGCTTAACTTCTGGATTTGGTCTCTTCAAATTCTCCCTTCCCTTTGGTGGATATTTCACCCAACATCATTCATCTTGGGTCCTGAGGTCCTCTTGCTTTCCTGGCATCTGGGACTGTCTGTTTGCTACCCCAGTTCCCCATCTCCCATTTCTATACACGTCTGTTCAATTTCCTGACCCTTTGTATATCACCCCAGCCACCTCTCATACCTGATCCTGTCCCCTTTTTCACCTCTACCTCCTTTCTTCCTCCCAAATCCCTCTGACCCTCTACTTTCCATGAATAAATTGCTCCCCCTTCTAACAACTGAAGCATCCACACTTTCACTTTCTATAAAATTTCCTTGAATAGGTTTTTATAATATCGGTTTTCTGCTAGATAATCAACATGGCGATATTTTTTTTAGATATATGATGTAATTGAAAATGTTTTATTATTTGAAAAATAGTCTGTTATGACTAAACATTTTTATGTACATCTATCACCAGCTATTACTTATACATACCTTATAATAACCTGTGACTTTGGATATGTACTGTTTTTATCTATGTTTATGATTTTTCAGAGATGTAATAATCTGTTCTTTCATAAGTTTTCAAAATTTCTTTCTCTTTATTGTAAAATGAAGCTAGATTTTTTTCCACTAATGATCAGAGATTCTGTATATATATAAATACATACAAATGTATCCCCCTGTTCCAATTAGAGCGGTTATTTCCAAGACCTCCTGTGGATGCCCAAACCAAGAATGATGAAATATTTATTAAAATAGCATGACATTTGCATATTGTTATCAAATTGTCGTACAACCTGAACCATGGTCTGGAATGTACCTGTTATGATTTTTAGGGACTTGGCCTATAATAAGGTATTAGACTAGGTTATGAGACTAATGGAAGAAATGGATAATGTGGGAATGCGCCATCCTCAGTTGGGCACTTAAGCTTGTTGACGATTTTGAGCTCTGTGGACTGTGCCTTGTGTATTCTGTACTTATTTTTTTGGCTAATATCCACTTATTAGTGAATACATACCATGCATGTACTGATGGATTTGAGTTACCTCACTAAGGATGATATTTTCTAGTTCTATCCATTTACCTGCAAAACTCAGGATGTCCTCGTTCTTAATAGTGTGCTAAATGAACCACACTTTTTGTATCCATTCTTCTGTTGTGGGACATCTAGGTTGTTTCCAGCTTATCATAAATAAGGCTTCGTTGGACATAGTGGAAAATATGCCCCTTTGGCAGGGTGGGCCATTTTGGGGGGCCATATTCCCAAGAATAGTATAGATAGGTCTTTAGGTAGATCTATTTCCAATTTTTCTGAGGAACCTCCAGATTGATTTCCAGAGTGGTTGTACCAGTTTGCAATCCCACCAGCAATGGAGGAATGATCCTCTTTCTCCACATCCTCTTCAACCTGAGATTTTTATTTTAGCCAATCTGATTGCTGTAAGGTAGAATCTCAGAGTCATTTTGATTTGCATTTCTCTGATCACTATGGACTTTGAACATTTCTTAAGGTACTTCTCAGCCATTTAAGATTCCTCAGTTGTAAATTCTCTGGTTAGTTCAATACCCCATTTTTTAAAAATTGTGTTGTTTGTGTTTTTTTGGTGATTAATTTCTTGAGTTCTTTATATATTTTAGATATTAGCCGTCTATCAGTTGTGTAGTTAGTCAAGATTATTTCCCAACCTGTAGGTTGCCAATTTGTCTTATTGTCTATGTTTTTTGCCTTACAGAAGCTTTCAAGAGGGACCTGGGAGGGAAAACGAACAGGGACTGGGGCCAGTTGGGAGGAAAGGGGAACCTGATCTGGTATTGAGTGAGGGAAAAGGACTGAAAGCCTGAGATCCAGCAGACAGAATGTAAACAGGCAACCTCAGGAAATAGGTGGTTTGGGGGAATCCACCAGAATGAATCAGAGACCTAGAAGGTGAGTCTCAGGACTCAAAGGGAAGGACCTTAGATAAAATGCCTGACAGTAGGGAGAGGGAACTTAAATAGCCCACCTCCAGAAGGAAGACAAGACATCAAATGAGGGATAGGGTTGCCATACCACAGTCATATCTCTGACCCATAGTTGATCCTGTCTGAAAGAATTACAGGGATGGAACTGGAGAGGAGCCTGAGGAAAAGAAGGTCCATCAACAGGCCCAAAGTGGGATCCAGCTCAAGGGGATGTCCCAAGGCCTGACACTATTACTGAGGCTATTGAGCACTAACATAAAGGGATCTATCATGACTGCCCTCTGAAAGACCCAGCAAGCAGATGAAAGAGTCAGATGTAAATATTTGTGCCCAAATTATGGACAAAATCTCTGACTCCTGTTGAATTAGGGAAGGGTGAAAAAACCTGAGGAGAAGGGTGATCCTGTAGGAGGATCTACAGTCTCAATTAATCTGGACCCCTAAGATCTCTCAAACAATGGACCACCAAACAGATAGCATACACCATCTGATAGGAGACTCCCAACACACATACAGTAGAGGACTTCCTGGTCTGTGTTCATTCAGAGATGATACACCTAACCCTCAAGAGACTGGAGGCTCCAGGGAGTAGGGACAGGAGGTAGGGGCATCCAAGTGGAGATAGGATGGTGTCAGGAGAAGGTGTGGGATGTGGAACAGCTGGAGGGTGGATGAGGGTCATGAAATGGAATATGGAGAGTAAAAATTAAATTTAAAATAAAATAAAATTAAAAAATATAAATGGATAATGTAACAATAACTCATTTCCTCATATGAAATTTTCATCTCAGAGGGTTACTGCTGAATAAGCTCATCCTGTTTAGTTCTCTCTGAACTCTAGTTGTCTGGTTCAACTCAACCATTCTGGCCAAACTCCTCTCCAATCTGACTGATTCAATCTTACTTCTCACTGAACTGTTCTGCTTTGCCTCAAACTCACTCAGGAAATCTTTTCTAATCTTCTGGATCCTTCTCATTCTCTGGTTCATTCTGTCTTCACCTGTGTTTAGTTTATTCTCTCTGTAGCCTGTCTCTATAAACTGTCCCTTTGGAAACTACCTCTGAACTCCATGAATTGAACTAAGTGCTGTGAGCTCCTCCACTCCACTACACGGTACTGCCTCTCAACTCACTGTCTCCCAGGGACAGACTGGCTCCATTGCACTGAGCTCAGTTTACAGAATCTAACTGAGTATCTAGAAATCAGAGATTTGTGTGTATCCTGAATACTGGGATTAGAGGCATATACCACCAGGCCTGGGCCAAAGGTTTTCTTTACCTGAAACTTGTTATATAGCAGACTGGCCTTGAATTCAGAAATCAGCTTGTTTCAGTCTTCTGGGATTAAAGGCCT
The DNA here is from genome assembly GCA_902729485.2 of Mus minutoides. NCBI lineage: Eukaryota > Metazoa > Chordata > Mammalia > Rodentia > Muridae > Mus > Mus minutoides. Next base: position 752,535 of record LR750126.1, read on the forward strand.
GTCTATATTCTGGCCAGATCATCCATGTTGCTTGGTTAAAAAACCTCTACATGATAATTTGTTAAGGGAAATGTATACATCTGTGGTTAGGAATGGACAAGAGCTGAAGACATGTCAGACATGTCAGACATGTCAGACTCAATTTTCTTATCCTTAGAGTATTTTAGCACATTTAATAGTCTTTTGTATAGTTCACACTTTTCCCACATACACTATTTTTGTTAGATATAACTGTTGGTCAGTGGGGCTTTAATTTTTTCTCTGTCATTATTTATTTCATATACTAAACTTGATACTTCTTGTAGAAAGATTTCCAAATAACTCTCCTGGTTTAGTGATATTCTTTAAAGCATTTTTGTATTACTTATAATACCAGTGTGCATCCTGCATGTTTGCTATACTGTGGTATTTAAGAGATGACAAGGAAAAAAAATCCCTATATGTAAGGTATGTCTTTCTAGATATTTTTTATTTTCAGTTGGTTTAAACCATATATGTAAATTGCAAATATGATGACCACTAGTGCTGTGTGATATTTGTGTATGCTTTTTCATAAATTTATATATCCATCCATCCATCCATTCATCCATCCATCCATCCATCTGGTAATTTATTTTGCCAGTCAAACAATAAATTTTATATTTATATAAAAATTTATATAAATTTATATATTTACAATTATATAATACATATAAATTCTAACATCTCTCATGCCAATTTACTAGTTTTTTACATTCTAATTGACCTGTATACTTCAGTTCAATTCATGTAAGTAATTCTAATTTCTGTTTTCTATGGAAAAATAGCCACGCATTTACAGTACGAAATGAAATGACATAGTGGAAGAAAATTTCTATGGCTTTAGATCAATAATTTAGCTATAGAAATGCCTTAAACACTCGCAGAGAAGCCATTTTACTGTTGTGTCTCCAAGATTCTGCTTCATTGCTCATTTGTAAAAACAAACATTTGCCATGAAGACATAACTGCCAATTCAGTCTAAATAAGACAAATGAGATAATGAGACCAGTGGCACATTTGAGTTGACAAATCCTGCAGAACATTCAGCTCTAAGTAAAAAGCCTTCTTTTCCTGCCAAAAGGTCTATATGCTAATACTAACTAATTTGCCAACCTTGGCCCCACATTGTTTGACAATAGCTGAGCATCCCAATTTGTTACAGTTGTGACAGTAATTCTTATGTAAAGTGTAGCTTGATTTAGTAATCTGGGCAACCTCTTAACCCAGAAACCAAACACAGCAATTATTTTTTTATTGTTACTATTTTTCTTCTGAAAGTCAGCTTGTGTGTGTGTGTGTGTGTGTGTGTGTGTGTGTGTGTGAGTGAGTGTGTGTGAGTATTCAATTATTTATATATTTATATATATATATTCTCTGCCAGAATATATATATATATATATATATATATATATATATATATATATATATATATATAAAATTACTTTATCTATTAAATATGAAGGATGCAGTAATATTAATAAGGTAATAAATATCCATCATAAGTTTGACTTTCAAGAACTCAAAGTCTAGATATGGAAACAGAGCAAGCTGTTTACTCAAACATCACTCTTACACTTGCAATTTAGACACTGATTTTAAAATATCACTTTATAGATTTATGTTTAGCAACTCTCTTTTTATATTCATAAAGCATTAAGTATCAATAATCAATTATATTTTCCAATTTTCCAGTATTTTAAAAAATTTAAAAGGAAAAAATTCATTTAATAATTGGCAAATGGATAAAATTAAAATACCACACTCTATGGTTAGAAAAATTTTAGTTATTACAGTATAAATTCAGAAAAAAGGAAAATGCTTGTTTTTATTAAATTTTATTGAGTATTATATTTATTTACATTTCAAATGTTATCTCCCTTCCCTCCAAAAGCTCCTATCCCTTCCTCTCTCTCTCTTCCCTGCCTCTATGAGCTTGCTCCCGTATCTGCCTATGCTGTCTTGGCTCAGCACCCTCGAGCTCCTCTATCCTTGGTGACCAAGAATCTACAGTACCTAGGGGTCCCCTCCCAGTGATGTAACATAAGACAGTATTCTGCTATATATCCAGCTGGAGCAATATGTAGCCCTTGTGGTTGGTAGTTGGTCCCTGATAGCTTTGGGGGTCTGGTTAGTTGATATTGTTGCTCTACTTATGAGGTTGAAAACCCCTTCAGCTCCTACAGTTCTTGACCTAACTTCTTCGTTGGGGTTCCTGTGCTCAGTCCAATGTTTGGTAGTGTACATTCAAGGACACAAAGCAAGTCTCTTTTTGTTCTAGAGCTTTCAGATGTGCTATTAAGCTGGAATCCCACATACCCGTGGAAACTGAACAACTATCTATTCAGTGTTAACTTCTTCAGGGAAGAAATAAAGAAAGAAATTAAAGACTTTTTTTAGAATTTAATAAAAATTAAGGCACAACATAACCAAACTGATGGGACACAGTATTAAGAGAAAAAGCCATAGCTCTGAGTGTTTTCATTAAAAAAAAAAAAAAATGGAGAGAGCATACACTAGCAGCTTAATAGCACATCTGAAAGAAAGCTCTAGAACAAAAAGAAGTGAATAAACACAAGAGGAACAGACAAGAAATAATCAAACTGAGGTCTGACAGCAACCAAGAAGAAACAAAAAGAACTATACAAAATTCAACAAAACTAGGAGCTAGTTCTTTGAGAAAATCAACAAGATAAATAAACCCTTAGCCAGACTAACCAGAAGGCACAGAAACAGTATCCAAATTAAGAAAATCAGAAATGAAAATAGAGACATAATAACAGAAACTGAAGAAATTCCTAAAATCATTAGACCCCACTACAAAAGCCTATACTCAACGAAACTGGAAAAATCTAGATGAAATAGATTATTTTGTAGACTGATACCAAGTTCCAAAGTTAAATAATGATCAGATAAACCATCTAAACAGTCATGTAACCCCTAAGGAAATGGAAGTAGTCATTAAAAGTCTCCCAATGAAAAAATTCCCAGGACCAGATGGTTTTCGTGCAGAATTCTATCAGACCTTCAAGGAAGGCCTAATACCAATACTGCTCAAAATATTTCATAAAAAGAAACAGAAGGAATGCTACCTAATACATTATATGAAGCCACAGTTACATTAATACCTAAACCACACAAAGACCCAATAAAGAAAGAGAACTTCAGACCAATTTCCCTCATGAATACTGATACAAAAATACTCAATAAAATTCTTGCCAGCCGAATCCAAGAACACATCAGAATGATCATGATCAAGTAGGCTTCATTCCAGGGATCCAGGGATGGTTCAAAATATGGAAATCCATTAACATAATCCACTATATAAATGAACTCAAAAAAAGAACCACATGATCATCTCATTAGACGCTGAAAAACCCTTTGACAAAATACAACACCCATCATGCTAAAAGTATTAGAGAGAACAGGAATTCAAGGTCCATAGCTAAATATAATAAAAGTGATATACAGCAAGCCAATATCCAACATTAAACTAACTGGAGAGAAACTTGAAGCAATCCCACTAAAATCAGGAACAAGAGAAGTTTGCCCACTTTACTCCTTTCTAGTCAATATAGAAGTTCCAGCCAGATTAATTAGGCAATAAAAGGAGATGAAAAGAATACAAATTGGAAAAGAGGAAGTCAAGATATTATTATTTTGAGATGATATGTTACTACACATACATGACCAAAAAAAAGAGAAACTCTACAGCTGATAAACAACATCAGCAAAGTAGCTGGATGCAAAAATTCACTCAAACAAATTACTAGCTTTCCTCTACTCAAAGAATAATAAAAGGACCGAGAAAGAAATTAGGAAAAAGTTTGCTCTCTCTCTCTCTCTCTCTCTCTCTTTTAATAGGTATATTTGGGTAATTTTTAACAACTCATAACATGGTAAAAATTTAAATTCATCTACAGAGCTCTATACATTTTATTTAAAATAATTTTTACTGAAGACATAGGGCTAGTATACTTAACCATGTAAAAACATTAACCATTTGGAAAAAAGTATTATAGTTCTATCACTACCTCTTTTAATTTAAGAGAAAAGTAAAGTTAAAAATAAATTTTTATTTCTTTTTTTAAACAATTTTTATTAGATATTTTCTTCATTTACATTTCAAATGCTATACTGAAATTCACATATGCCTTCCCCCTGCCCTGCTCCCCAACCCACCCACTTCTACTTCTTGGCCATGGCATTTCCCTGTACTGAGGCATATAAAGTTTCCAAGATCAAGTGGCCTCTCTTCCCAATGAGGGCCAACTAGGCCATCTTCTTCTACATATGCAGCTAGAGGCAGGAGTTCTGGGGGTACTGGCAAGGTCATATTGTTGTTCCTCATATAGGGTTGCAAGTTCCTTCAGCTAATTTGGTAATTTCTCTAGATACTCCATTGGGGGCCCTGTGTTCCATCCAATATATGACTGTGAGCATCCACTTCTGTATTTGCCAATCACTGGCATAGCCTCACAAGAGATAGCTATATCAGGGTTCTGTCAAGGGTTCTGTCAGCAAAATCTTGCTGGCATATGCAATAGTGTCTGCATTTGGTGGCTGATTATGGGATGGTTCCCTGGGTGGTGCAGTCTCTGGATGGTCCATCTTTTCATCTTAGCTCCAAACTTTNTGAGCATCCACTTCTGTATTTGCCAATCACTGGCATAGCCTCACAAGAGATAGCTATATCAGGGTTCTGTCAAGGGTTCTGTCAGCAAAATCTTGCTGGCATATGCAATAGTGTCTGCATTTGGTGGCTGATTATGGGATGGTTCCCTGGGTGGTGCAGTCTCTGGATGGTCCATCTTTTCATCTTAGCTCCAAACTTTCTCCCTGTAACTCTTTCCATGGGTATTTTTTCCATGGGTATTTCCCATGGGTATTTACTCCAACAAAGCCATGTCTCCTAATCTCTCTCGAGCAGCTCCCCACCCTGATGAACAAGAATCCAAATATATGAGCTCATGGGGGTCAGTAATATTGAAACCACCACAATAGAGCAACAACAGGAAGTAGGAAATAGATGATAACTCAGAAAAAAAAAATCACCAAGATTTTGATGGAAAAAAAAGAAAAGAAATGAAAAGGGAAAAGGAAAGGAAAGGAAAGGAAAGGAAAGGAAAGGAAAGGAAAGGAAAGGAAAGGAAAGGAAAGGAAAGGAAAGAAAAAAGAAAAAAAGAAAAAATAATAAAAGAAAAGAAAAGAGTGCAAACAGTTTAATAGTTTACAATAGTGCTTCTGAAATAATGCCTTCAGGAGCAGAATCATCATTCAAGGGTAAGTGACTGTTCTTGCAGCTTTCTTTCTTCTCCAGGGTACTATTGCACTTGTATAACTCTCTGGTGCTGGCCTGACTTCAATACTCCAGGGTGTTTGGCTGGGATTCATAGCATTCAGAGGATCAGAGAAGACAAAAGAAATCTGCAAGTAGAGAATGGACATGTTCTCATGTCAAAGAGATTAATGGAAGGAAAAATAAAAATCAAAATATAAATTTCAGCAGAGGATTACCACTACAGGTAACAATATGTATAAGAGAGACGTGAAGCTCATAAAAAGTTGCATGAGTCCATTCTACTGTGGAATGTTGACTATAGCCTGTGAATTAAAAGTACCCAGATAACACATGATAGTATTGTTTACTCTTGGGAGCAATAAGAGATAATAAGTGTTTGTTAGGTTTCTTTTTAAGGTGGTTAAATATTGGTTCTCAAAGCTGATATTTTATACTGCTTTTTAAGTATTCAACAATTCTTTGATAAAGGTCTGCAGAGTGAATTCCAAGACAGAGAATGCTGCACAGAAAAAAAACAAACCAACCGCCACTAGCCACTAACACACTGCTATGATTGCCTCACAATCAACAACAAAGTTCTGGTAAATTTAAAGTCTTTTTTTTTTTTTTTTCTCTTTATTAGACATTTTCTTCATTTATATTTCACATGTTATCCAGAAATTTTCCCTTACCCTCCTGCATCCCCGCCCTGCTCCCCTACCCACCCCCTCCCACTTAATGGCCCTGGCGTTCCCCGGTACTGGGGCATATAGAGTCTGTATGACCAAGGGGCCTCTCCTCCCAATGATGGCCAACTAGGCCATCTTCTTCCATATATGCAGCAAGAGACGTGAGCACAGGGGGAACTAGTTAGTTCATGTTATTCTTCCACCTAGAGGGTTGTAGACCCCTTCCGCTCCTTGGGTACTTTCTCTAGCTCCTTCCTTGGGAGTCCTGTGTTCCAACTAATAGCTGACTGTGAGCATCCACTTCTGTGTTTACCAGGCACTGGTATAGCCTCCCACAAGACAGCTATATCAGGTCCCTTTCAGCATGATCTTGCTGGCATATGCTATAGTGCCTATTTTGGTGGCTGATTATGGGAGGGATCCCTGGCAGCCGCCGTCACTGGTTGGTCCATCCTTTTGATTCAGCTTCACACATGATCTCTGTAACTCCTTCAGTGTGTGCTTTGTTCTTAGTTCTAGGAAGGGGCAAAGAGACCACATTTTGAACTTCATTCTTCTTGAGATTCATGTGTTTAGTAAGTTGTATCTTGGGTAGTCTAGGCTTCTGGGCTAGTATCCACATATCAGTGAGTACATGTNGTTGAGAATTCTTTGTTTAACTCTGTGCCCCACTTTTTGATGGGGATATTTGATTTTCTGGTGTCCACCTTCTTGAGTTCTTTATATATATTGGATATCAGTCCCCTATCCGATTTAGGATTGGTAAAGATCCTTTCCCAATCTGTTGGTGGTCCTTTTGTCTTGTTGACAGTATCTTTTGCCTTACAGAAGCTTTGCATCTTTATGAGGTCCCATTTGTCAATTCTTGCTCTTATAGCACAAGCCATTGCTGTTCTATTCAGTCTTTATCCTTCAACACTCTTAATAGAAATGGCTGGTACTGATGCATTGCAAGTTACAGAATGTTGTGAGCTATCTGATGTGGGAACTGGGAATGGAACTTGGGATCTCCAAAAGAACAACAAATGCTCTTAAGGACTGTTCCCTTTCTCCAGTCCCACATAAAAGCATTTTCTTCTGTCAATTCAAGTGCCCTTGATGTCCTGTGCTCCCTTCCTACCTTATTAACATCACTGGGGCAACAGATCATGAAGTGGAACCTCCTAATCTATGAACCAAAAGAAACATTTTTCCTCTAAGTTAATTTGTCCAGTATTCAGTACAGCCATGGTGATCACTGGAAAAAAATGCAGATCATCCTCTAAGAATTAATTAGTCCTACCTTTCTAAAGTATCTACAGCTTTTGTCAAATTTGTTCTACTAGTGAAATATTCCTATCTTTAAATGAAAGTACAAAATTAAAACAAATGATTATGAGAGATGATTTTAAATGCATATTAATGACTTTGATATTATTTTTTCTTCTCACTAAAGTTAATCTATTTAAAGCCATAATCATTTACAGATTGAAAATAAATATTCCCAGGTAACTTTCTTTCATTTGAATATATCTTATCTTTTCTACTTTCTAACCATATACCACAGATTGAACAACTAATTCTTATTTTATTATAAACATGAATTAGCATATCATTGGCATCTAATTAGTACTTTTAGACTTGATATTTATTTTTTAATATGTGAGGGTGTTTTGTCTGAATACATATACATGTACCATGTATACACAGCACCGATGGAGGCCAGAAGGAAGCACAGAACTCCAAGTAAGTGGAGGTGAAGATAGTTGCAAATTATCATATTGGTAACAAGAACCTGGGTTCTCTAGTAGAGAAGCCAGTGTTCTTAACTACTGAGCAATCTCCTTAAACCTGCTAATTAATATTTTTAAAACAAATAAATATAAAAATCACTGAATAGTATGTGGAAAACATTAAACCTGTGGTGTCAGGAGACATCATAGAACAAGCTAATAAATAGCAGATAGTCTTCCAGAGCTGAGTCTGCTTTGGATTAACAAATAGTCCACTACAGATTTGTTCCCATAGTCAAGGTACAAGAGAAAAATCTTTTCTTGAAAGATTCTTGCTATTAATATGCTTTTCCTGTTATTAATAAACATATATAACAATCACTAGATATTAGCTCATCCTTTTCAGATCTATGCAGAACTACAAAGATATACCTTTAGTGATGCTATATAGTCAAATAGATGACTTCTTTTTTTTTAAATCTTTTTTTTATTAGATATTTTCTTTAATTACATTTCAAATGCTATCCTGAAAGTTCCCTATACCCTCCTCCCCACCCTGATCCACTACCCACCCACTCCCACTTCTTGACCCTGGAGTCCCCCTATATTGGGTCATAAAAAGTTTACAAGACCAATGGAACTCTCTTCCCAATGATGGCTGACTAGGCCATCTTCTGCTACATATGCAGCTAGAGACACGAGCTCTGGGGATACTGGTTAGTTCATATTGTTGTTCGTCCTTTAGGGTTGCACACCCCTTCAGCTCATTGGGTACTTTCTCTAGATCCTCCAATGGGGGCTCTGTGTTACATCCTATAGATGACTGTGAGCATTCCCTTCTGTATTTGCCAGGCACTGGCATAGCCTCACTCAAGATAGCTATGTTAGAGTCCTTTCAGAAAAATCTTGCTGGCAAAAGCAAGGAAAATGAGCTGTCAACCTCTGTCACTGCATTTGGAAACTTAACTGTAGTCAATATTTGGGGACCAAACCTATCAGAAATACAAGATGTTCTGCAAATAGCTGTTCATGTCTTTCTCAGGATGAAACAACTGAATACCTCCCCAGGTTGCCTGTTCATTCATCAGTACACAGAATAAACTATAGATACAAATCAAAGTTTGGTCATTCAACAGTAACTGCAAGAGAAAATGGATGGAATGGCACTTGCTGCAGCTCAATATGAACAGTGCTCACATGTGCAATCTTTCTGGGTTTGGTGTCTGGGATTGGTGGCTGATTATAGGATGGATCCCCGAGGGGGAATGTCTCTGGATGATCCATCCTTTCATCTTAGTTTCAAACTTTGTCTCTGTAACTCCTCCCATGGGTGTTTTTTCCCTATTCTAAGGAGGAATGAAGGATTCAACTTTGATCCATTTTTCTGTATCCATTCCACTGTTGAGGGACATCTGGGTTCTTTCCAGCTCCTGGATATTATAAATAAGGCTTCTATGAACATAGTGGAGCATGTGTCCTTATTACCAGTTGGAACATCTTCTGGGTATATCCCAGGAGAAGTATTGCTGGATCCTCAGGTAGTACTATATCCAATTTTCTGAGGAACCGCCAGACTGATTTCCAGAGTTGTTGTAGAAGCTTATAATCCCACCAGTGATGGAGGAGTGTTTCTCTTTCTCCACATCTGCACCAGCATCTGCTGTTACTTGAATTTTTTATTTTAGCCATTCTGACTGGTGTGAGATGGAATCTCAGGGTTGTTTTGATTTGCATTTCCCTGATGATTAAGGATGTTAACATTTTTTCAGGTGCTTCTCAATCATTCAGTATTCCTCAGTTGAGAATTCTTTATTTAGCTCTGTATCCCATTTTTAATGGGTTTATTTGATTTTCTGGCATCCAACTTCTTGAGCTCTTTGTATATATTGGATATCAGTCCCCTATCAGATTTAGGGTTGGTAAAAATCCTTTCTGAAACTGTGTGTGGCCTTTTTGTCTTATTGACAGTGTCTTTTGCCTTACAGAAGCTTTGCAATTTTATGAGGTCCCATTTGTCAATTCTGGATCTTACAGCACAAGCCATTGCGGTTCTTTTTAGGAATTTTTCCCCAGTGCCCATATATCCAAGGCTTTTTTCCACTTTCTCCTCTATGAATTTCAGAGTCTCTGGTTTTATGTGGAGTTCTTTGAGCCACTTAGACTTGAGCTTTGTACAAGGAGATAAAAATGGATCAATTTGCATTTTTCTACATGATCACAGCCAGTTGTGCCAGCACCATTTTTTTGAAAATGCTGTCTGTTTTCCACTGGATGGTTTTTGCTCCCTTGTCAAAGATCAAGTGAGCATAGGTGTGTGGAATCATTTCTGAGTCTTCAATTCTATTCTATTGATCTACCTGTCTGTCACATTACCAGTACTATGCAGTTTTTATCACAATTGCTCTGTAGTACCACTTGAGGTCAGGCGTGGTGATTCCACCAGAAGTTCTTTTATTGTTGAGAATAGTTTTTGCTATCCTAGGTTTGTAATTATTCCAGATGAATTTGCAAATTGCCCTTTCTAACTCAGTGAAGAATTGAGTTAGAATTTTGATGGGCATTGCATTGAATCTGTAGATTGCTTTCGGCAGGATAGCCATATTGACTATATTAATCTTGCCAATCCATGAGCATGGAAAAACTTTCCATCTTCTGAGAACTTCTTCAATTTTTTTTTTTTTCAGAAACTTGAAGTTCTTGTCATACAGATCTTTCACTTCCTTAGTTAGAGTCACAGCAAGGTATTTTATATTATTTGTGACTTTTATGAAGGGTCTCATTTCCGCAATTTCTTTCTCAGCCTGTTTATTTTTTGTGTAGATAAAGGTTACTGATTTGTTTGAATTAATTTTATATCCAGCTACTGCACTGAAGTTGTTTATCAGGTTTAGGAGTTCTCTGGTGGAATATTTAGGGTCACTTATATATATTATCATATCATCTGTAAACAGTGATATTTTGACTTCTTCCTTTCCAATTTGTATCCCCTTGATCTCCTTTTTTTTTTTTTTTTTTTTTTTTTTTTTTTTTTTTCCTAGTTGCTCTGGCTAAGACTTCAAGTACTATATTGAATAGGTAGGCAAAAGTGGTCAGCCTTGACTAGTCTCTGATTTTAGTGGGATTGCTTAAAGTTTCTCTACATTTAGTTCAATGTTGGCTACAGATTATAAGTAGATTGATTTTATTATGGTTAGTTATTGGCCTTGAATTCCAGATCTTTCCAAGACTTTTATCATGACAGGGTGTTGGAGTTTGTCAAATGCTTTCTCAGCATCTAATGAGATCATCATTCAGTTCTTGTCTTTGAGTTTGTTTATATAGTGAATTACATTGATGGATTTCCTTATATTAAACCATCCCTGCATCCATGGGATGAAGCCTACTTGTTCATGATGGATGGTCATTTTGATGTGTTCTTGGATTTGGTTAGTGAGGATTTTATTGAGTATGTTTACATCGATATTCATAAGAGAAATCGGTCTAAAGTTTTCTTTCTTTGATGGATATTTGTGTGGTTTAAGTATCAGAGTAATTATGGCTTTTATAATGAATTGGGTAGAGTACCTTCTGTTTCTATTTTTTTTTTTTTTGAATCTTTTAGGAGTATTCAAATTAAGTCTTCTTTGAAGGTCTGATAGAACTCTGCACTAAACCCATCTGGTCCTGGGCTGTTTTTGGTTGGGAGACTATTGAAGACTACTTCTATTTCTTTTGGGGAAATGGGACTGTTAAGATCATTAATCTGATCCTGATTTAACTTTGGTGCCTGGTATCTGTCTAGGTAGTTGTTCATTTCCTCCAGGTTTTCCAGTTTTGCTGAGTATACCCCATTGTAGTAGGATCTGATGATGTTATTGATTTCCTCAGTTTCTGTTGTTATGTCTCCTTTTTTTCATTTTGCTGATTTTGTTAATTAGGATACTGTCCCTGTGCCCTCTAGTTAGTTTGGCTAAGGGCTCATCTATCTTGTTGATTTTCTCAAAGAACCAGCTCCTGGTTTGGTTGAGTCTTTGAATAGTTCTTTTTGTTTCCACTGTTTCCACTTGGTTGATTTCAGCCCTGAGTTGATTATTTCCTGTTGTTTACTCCTCTTGGGTGAATTTTCTTTCTTTAGTTCTAGAGCTTCTAGGTGTGCTGTCAGGCTACTAGTGTATGCTCTCTCTAGTTTCTTTTTGGAGGTACTCAGGGCTATAATTTTTCCTCTTAGGACTGCCTTCATTGTGTCCCATAAGTTTGGGTATGTTGTGACTTCATTTTCATTAAACTATAAAAAGTCTTAAATTTCTTTCCTTATTTCTTCCTTGACCAAAGTGTCATTGAGAAGAATGTTGTTCAGTTTCCATGTGAATACTGGCTTTCTATTTTTTTATGCTGTTATTGAAGATCAGCCTTAGTCCATAATGATCTGATAGGGTGCATGGGATAATTTCAATATTTTTGTAGTTGTTGAGGCTTGTTTTGTGACTGATTATATGGTCACTTTTGGAGAAGAAACTGTGTGGTTCTGAAAAGAAGGTATATCCTTTTGTTTTAGGATAAAATGTTCTGTAGATATCTATTAAATTCATTTGTTTCGTAACTTCTGTTAGTGTCCATGTGTCTCTATTTAGTTTCTGTTTCCAGAATCTGCCCATTGTTGAGAGTGCGGTATTGAAATCTCCCACTATTATAGTTTGAGGTGCAAACACCCGAAACTCGAAATGATTTCAAAGAAATTACTTACACCGACGATAACGTAAATTTCGTATCTATAAGTCTTAACTCTCAAGTAGAACCATCTAAAATTGAAACTTCTCATACTTCACGGGGAGGAACAGAAAAAACTATTGAAACCCAACTTTCAGTTAAAATAAGAGATATTCTTACCGATGAGGTCGAACAAACTTCGGACCATTTGCTTGGAAAATTGTTTTCCAGGCTTTTAATCTGAGGTAGTGTCTGTCTTTTTCCCTGAGGTGGGTTTCCTGTAAGAAGCAAAATGTTGGGTCCTGTTTGTGTAGCCAGTCTATTAGTCTATGTCTTTTTATTGGGGAATTGAATCAATTAATGTTAAGAGAAAATAAATAAAAGTAATTGTTTCTTCTTGTTATTTTTGTTGTTAAAGTTGGGATTCTGTTCTTGTGGCTGTCTTCTTTTAGGTTTCTTGAAGGACTTCTTTCTTGCTTTTTCTAAGGTGTAGTTTCTGTCTTGTGCTGGTGTTTTCCCCTTATTATCCTTTGAAGGGCTAGATTTGTGGAAAGGTATTGTGTGAATTTGTTTTTTTTTCTTGGAATACTTTGGTTCCTCCATCTATGGTAATTGAGAGTTTTGCTGGAAATAACAGCCTGGACTGGCATTTGTTTTCTCTTAGGACCTGTATAATATCTATCCAGGATCTTCTGGCTTTCATAGTCTTTGGTGAGAAGTCTGGTGTAATTCTAATAGGCTTTCCTTTATATGTTACTTGACCTTTTTCCCTTACTACTTTTAATGTTCTGTCTTATTTAGTCCATTTGTTGTTCTGATTATTATGTGTTGGGAGGAATTTCTTGTCTGGTCCAGTCTATTTGGAGTTCTTTAGGCTTCTTTTATGTTCATGGGCATCTCTTTCTTTAGATTTCATATGTTTTCTTCTATAATTTTGTTGAAGATATTTGCTGGCCCTTTAAGTAGAAAATCTTCATTCTTATCTACCCCTATTATCTATAGGTTTGGTCTTCTCATTGTATCCTGGATTTCCTGTATGTTTTAAGTTAGGATCTTTTCGCATATTGTATTTTGCAGTTTGCATTTTCTTTGATTATTGTGCCCATGTTCTCTATGGAATCTTCTGCACCTGTTATTCTTTCTTCCATCTTTTGTATTCTGTTGCTGATGCTTGCAACTATGGTTCCTGATTTCTTTCCTAGTGTTTCTATCTCCAGAGTTGTCTCACTTTGGGCATTATTATTATTATTATTATTATTATTATTATTATTATTATTATTGTTTCTACTTCCCTTTTTATGTCTTGGATAGTATTGTTCAATTCCATGAACTATTTGGTTGTGTTTTCCTATAATTCTTTAAGGGATTTTTGTGTTTCCTCTTTAAGGACTTCTACCTGTTTAGCAGTGTTTTCTTTTGATTCTTTCTGGACTTCTACCTGTTTAGCAGTATTCTACTGTATTTTTTTTCTTTCTTTCTTTCTTTCTTTCTTTCTTTCTTTCTTTCTTTCTTTTTTTTTTTTTTTTTTTTTTTTTATTTTTGGTTTTTTTTTTTTTTTTTTTTTTTTTTTTTTTTTTTTTTTTTTTTTTTTTTTTTTTTTTTTTTTTTTTTTTTTTTTTTTTTTTTTTTTTTTTTTTTTTTTTTTTTGGTTTTTAAGACAGGGTTTCTGTGTACAGCCCTGGCTGTCCTGAAACTCACTTTGTAGACAAGGCTGGTCTTGAACTCAGAAATCCACCTGCCACTGCCTCCCAAGTGCTGAGATTAAAAGCATGTGCCACCACACCCAGCAACTCCTGTATTTCTTTAAGTGACTTATTAATGCCCTTCTTAAGGTCCTCTACCAGAATCCTGAGATATGATTTTGAATCCAAATCCTGCTTTTGGGGTCTGTTGGAGTATCCAGGACTGGCTTAGTTGGGAGTGCTGGATTCTGATGATGGAAAGTGGTCTTGGTTTCTGTTGGTAAGATTCTTAAGTTTGCCTTTCTCCATCTGGTAATCTCTGGTGTTAGTTGTTATAGTTGTCTCTGGCTGGAGCCTGTTCCTCCTGTGACTCTTAGCCTCTGTCAGCTGTCCTAGGAGTCCAGCTCTCTTCTGAGTCTCATGGTCAGAGCACTCTCTTCAGGGAAGCTCTCCTCTTGCAGGGAAGGTGCACAGAATTCTGGTGTTCAGACCTGCCTCCTGGCTGAAGTTGAAGGCCTGAAATAGGGCCTGTCCCAGAAGATGGGTTACCTCTGCAGTCTGTGTGCTTCTATGCACAGACTAGTCTCAGAGGGACCAGGGAGATAAGATGGCTCCCTCACCTGCTCTGGGGGGGTCAGAGCTCTCCTGGGCGGCCACCTCTCCTTTGGCAGGGAAGTTACCCAGATGTCTGGAGCCCAAAATGGGGGTCTGTCCCAGAAGCTGTGTTGCTTCTGCAGTCTGCTCGCTCACCCTCTGCAGTCTGAGAGCTGATCTGCACATACAGGTGTCAGAGTGTATAAATGACTTCTTAATTCTTAATGATGATCCTATAATAACTCTTAAAATTATACCAGTATTTATTAAGCTCTTTTATAGTGGGACTTCTATTAGGTCCTTCTTGATAGTCAAAATTGCACTGAGAAGTCTGGCAGACTCTGTTGCCAATTAATTGCTTCTACTACTCAGAGAACATTCCAAAAGGTTGTAAAACTGTTAACAAAATTTCAAAACAAGGGAACAACTATTTATTATAAGTGATAGGACAGAAAATAAAACGTTTACTAAGTTTATTTATACAAAACTTCACTAATAACTTAGTTGTATTTTTAACTCTCCATGAGCCTGTGAAACTGTGATAGGTGATTAATATTTAGCCAGAAAATTACTCCTAATGGACACGCATGTAAACATTCTCTGTTGTAACCTACTTAGTCGATTTATGATTTGAATTTATGTATACAGTTGTGATGAACTTTTTATCATGTGATCATATATTTTGAAAGATCATATGCCCCAGTAAAGGGGAATGCCAGGGCCAGGAAGCAGAAGTGGGTGGGTTGGGGAGCAGGGCAGGGGGAGGGAGTAGGTGACTTTTGTGATAGCATTTGAAATGCAAATGAGGAAAATATCTAATAAAAATGTAAACAAAAAAGATAAAGAAAAGAAAGATGTTGAAGTGCTGAGGACAAAGAGAGGAGAGCGAACTTCCTTTGTCCCACTTAATATCTTTCTGCTTTCCCCCTTTTTCTTAGAGAGTTTTCATAGGAAACATTTTATGACTTAAAATAAATGCTAAATTCAAGTTTCAAAGTGTCCTTTTTTCTTCCTCAGACTTCAACTAACAGGCTGAAAGTTAGAGCAACACTGTTCCTGCTGAGATAGAACAAAGGCTACCTTACTTAATCCCTTGCTGTTTTAGGATGAGGTGCTAAGTGCCAGAGACTGCAGTTCCTGGCCTCAGAAGAACAGTGCTACAGAAGCTAAGTAAGTTAGATAAGTAAACTTTTAATTCCTCCAATGGATGATTGTGAGCATCCACTTCTGTATTTTCCAGGCTCTGGCAGAGCCTAGCAGGAGACACCTATATCCAGCTCCTGTCAGCAAGCTCTGGTTGGCATCTGCCTAGTGTCTGGGTTTGATGGTTGTTTATAGAGTGGATCCCCAAGTGGGGATGTCTCTGGATAGTCATTCCTTCATGCTTTGCCTTGAAGTTTGTCTCTGTAACTCCATCCATGGGTATTTTGTTTCCAGTTCTAAGAAGGAACTATTATCCACACTTTGGGCTTCCTTCTTCTTAAATTTCATGTGTTTTGCAAATTGTATCTTGAGTATTCTAAGTTTCTGGGCTAATATCTCCTTATCAGGAGGGCATATCATGTGTGTTCTTTTGTGATTGGGTTACCTCACTCAGGATGACCAGCACAAGGTCCCCAATGTAGGAGCCAGAGAAATACCCAGAGAGCTGAAGGGGACTAAAGCCCCGTAGAAGGAACATCAATATGAACTAACCAGTACCCACAGAGCTCCTTGGAACTATACCACCAATCAAAGAAAACGCATGATGGAACTTTTGGCTCTAGCTATATTTGTAGCAGAGGGTGGCCTAGTCAGTCATCAATGGGAGGAGAGGTTCTTGGTCCTGTGAAGGCTCTATGCCCCAGTACAGGGGGATGCTAGGGCCAGGAATGGGAGTGGGTATGTTGGGGAGCAGGAAGAGGGGGGAAGGAATAGGGCATTTTCAGAGGGGAAACTAGGAAAGGGGATAACATTTGAAATGTAAATAAAGAAAACATCTAATAAAAAAGAAAAAAAATATATTACTATACAGCAACCCTAAGTGATTTGTAAGACAAAAGTCTTACCCTGATGCCTCAAGAGGAACCTACAGCAAAAGAGACCACACCAGGGACGGTCCCTGGGGCTGTGCTTTCTGCTACACATAACCACATTTTACAAATGTATGTATGTATGTATGTATGTATGTATGTATGTATGTATATATGTATGTATGTATGTATTTTAGAGAAAGGGTTTTTCTGTATATCTCTTGAGATCCTGGAATTAACTCTGTGGACCAGTCTGGCACAAAGTTTTATTTTAAATACTACCTTATACCATTTCCATCTAGTGCTGTGGACTGACAGGAGGAACATTGTGTTTTCCTTGTTTTCCCACCAATTACATTATCATGAAGGCTTCCTTAGTGGAAGACTCTCTAATGACACCATTAACATTTTGGTTTGCTCTTACCATCTTAATCCAGGAGCTTACTCTACTCTACTCTCCACTTCTTATTTTCTTGTTGTTTTCACATATACTCGATTCCATGCTTTTCAGTGCTTAAGAATATCTATCTCAGCCGGACGAGGTGGCACACACCTTTAATCCCAGCACTTGGGAGGCAGAGGCAGGTGGATTTCTGAGTTCGAGGCTAGCCTGGTCTACAAAGTGAGTTCCAGGACAGCCAGGGCTATACACAGAAACCATGTCTCAAAAAAACAAAAAACAAAACAAAACAAAAACCAAACCAAACAAAACAAAAGAATGTCTATCTCTCATCCTCTTCCAACTTAGCACTCAGAAAAAATGTCTTGTACAGATACACCTATTTCATAAACCTGTAATTTGTTGTATTTTCACGTTCTTCCCAAGTTTGGTAAGCTTCTTGCCAAAGTAAATCTTCTGAAATGTATAATTGCCAATTCTGAGATGTATAATTGTACAATTGCCAAAATTGTGGCCTATTTCTAAAATTTCTGTTTCCACTTGGCTAAAATTATCTACAAATCTGTAGATCATGAAAAATCCCGTTATGACTTTGAAATTTGAGTCAGTTTTTCACATGTTATGGATATTAGCAAATGAACTGTGTCTCCTACAATATCAGTATTCATCATGTAGAGGAATTTATGTGTCAGAACAACTATGCTTTTCATTGTGATTTTACCTTTACCCATTGTGTCTTTATTGCACTTATGAAGTAGTCATTAATGGACTCTAATATTCTCCTCAACTTAGTCTATATGTGCTTAAGAACTACTAAAATATCGTTTATTTGAATCTCTGAATGGATAAGTCCTGAATCCTTTATTTGTTATCAGTTATCACTATTCATAACATCTTTGTATAAATGCTGAAAATTTAAATGTATGTATTAATATTTAGGTTGGCATATATAGAAGGCTCTGTAATTTTAGGTTACTTGTAGCAACACAAAACCCTTCATACTATAGAACTACTCTATAGGGTTTCTCACCACTTTCCAGAGCTATCTAAACACATGTGTTCCTTGACTGTGTTCAACAAATATGCAGAATGTAGAAAATGTATTTCTTCCATGTGCATACATAAATTCACATTAGTGAAACATATCTATACATGCAAAGTTAAAAGAACTTTCCAAGTGATCTAGATTCAGTAGGACAATTAGAAATAATCACCATATCTTCAACTAAGGAAGAATTTTTGGCAAATTACTCTTTTCAACCAACATAACATATTTTTGAGTATTTTATTTTATGGGTTCATCTGTGTGCATGCATGTGTATGCAAGTGCGTATGTGGATGCATGGGGAAAGAGAGAAATTAAGAGAGAGAAGCCATAGATTTAAGACTTTGTGGAGTCAATTTTCCACTTGATATGGCAGTTAGCAACTGAACTCTCTCTGAACAGGAGCAAGATGCACCATGTAAAGGCATTAGTTTGTCAGCACAGCCAAATATCTTATTTTATGTTCTCTCTGTTACAGTTAAATTTAATTTTATTGTCATGCAACCAATGTAATGTTAGCATTTTTAGCTGACTGTAAATGTCTTATACCTTGAGTATTCTGGTGGTTAGCCTGAAATATATTTAAATACTTTTCTACTTTTAGCCTACAATTCTATCACAGTCTGTGTTATTGGTATCTTGATCTGAGAACATATCTAGATATTAGCATTAAAATAACCATGTATTCTTTTTCTTGATAACATTAGAGATTTTTTTCTAAATGTTTAAATTAATCTATCATTTATTCAATTATTTATTCATTCACTTTAAAACCCAATATCAGCCTTGCCTATTCTCCCAGTACCCCCAATCATGGACGTGCTCCCCACCATTCCACTTCCTCCCTCTTTTTTTGAGAAGGGAAAGCTTAAGGAATTGCTTTATTAATGAATTTTTTTTTAAAGGACAAAGATATGCAAACATAATGTGGACCCTTATAACTGGTCTTCAGGCTGTAAGTAATGGTCCCTAGGGTCATATGATAATTGTAAGGTGTAATCTATAGAATTTAATATGTTCCTGCTCAAATTATTTTCTTTTTGTCTTCTGAAGGCTTGGATAACAATTGGAACAACAGAGAACAAAAATATATACATCTTCATTTAGCCCAACTGTGTAGCCTGATAGCTTCTGTGACAAATCATTTATTACACTTAGAGGCTGCTTCAAATATTATTTTCAGTATCATATTTCAGGACATGTTCACCAAAAACATTCTTTCACCTTATTTTATTCTTTGGGCTCAAAAAGGTCCTTCAAAAATCAGCGATCTTAAGATGCAAGTATTTTAATTTTCTGCTTCCCCATTAAAAATATAACCAGTCATAGTGATATACTGTCACTACTGCCTAATAAGAACACAAGTCTATACAATCTGTTTTGGAATACTCTCTAGTTCATCTGTGAAAGCTACATGTAGTGTAAAAATATTTTTAAAGGGAAGATTTACTTCTTTCCACTTTTATAACATCATTTCTCTTTCTTGGCCTATACTACTTGAGAGATATTTAATGTTGTTCTTCAAATATATTATCTATAAAAGTCATATAACCAATTTAAGCAAATATACTTTTAGAAAAATGTTGATTAGAATCTTCAATCATCTTCATTTTATACTAGGAGCACCCTTTTATTTTTCCATGTTAAAATTTGAAGGATGATTAGCAAAGAAATGTCATTACTGTGTCTCCTGTGCTACCAACGAGGGGGAATTTCACTACTAGATTAATACCCTAAGTTTATACTTTTTAGGAGTTTTGTTTGTGTGTGTGTTTCTGAACTCAAAAGCAACATTGATAGCTTTTTTAGTACTCTCACGCTTACAATGAAGGATTAGAAATCTTGGATGTAATTTCTGTCACAAAGTGCAAGTATCATGAGAAGAAAGTGAATGGATTTTGTGGCCCAAGGAATGTGACAGTGTTGTGCAACCACCACTTTTATGGGTGAGAGTGTGGAGCAGTTTACATTTTTGTGTTGTCATTTTTCTAGTTATTAGTTATTATCCTTCACTTATTTTAAATGGACAGTAATATCTCAAAAATTATTATGTTATGCTATGCAAAATAAAATAAATTTACTAAATTATTTCTTTAGCAATAGTGATTTATGTGTGATTAAAAAAAATACTTAGGCAAGTAATGATTGCTAAGGATGATTTAAATGGTGATTAAAAAAAAAATAATGTCAACTAAGCACACTGAAGAGACTCAGTGACTTTTCCAGCACGATTAATTTTAGTTCTTTTTAACTCAATATGTTTCTTATTTTTTATATTAACCCAAAATCTATACTATGTTTTGTTAATAAATTCCAAGACTTCTTTTATAAAATCAGGACAGTGAATAGCAAAATGTTATTGGAAAACAGTTCTATGTTTGTACTTTCATGAAAACAAACAGCTTTCCTAACGTTTGTGGACGTTTTGATAAGCAGATGTTGGAGTAACCCTTCACACAACCTTTTGTTAAACAGTTAACCTTTTGCATGGTTAGGAGGTAACACACTGTTTGGCAGAGTACACTTATCATTTCTCAGCACTTTGACATGTTTTTGTTATCTGTTTACCATTCTGAATCTTAAGAACTGTGTCAAACTAGTAAAAAAAAAAAATGGCACATAGAATTCTGTCTATTAATTGGCATGCGTTTATGCATGTTCAAGTGTGCCTGCAGATGCAAGCAGGCAGGGCTTTTCACTGACAGCAGAGCTTACTAACTGGCTAGGCAGGCAAGGATACTCTTGCTTCTACCTATCTCTGCAAGACTGAAGAAGGAAGTACAGAGTACTGAGCCAGGCAAATTCTGGTCCTCGTGATTGAGAAGTGAGCATTTTACTGATTGAGCCATCTTTCCAGATCTCATGATGTCCCTATATTTTCAAGGTAAAGCTAACATTTTGTGCTTTGCTAAAGGAATTTCATTGTGTTTACGGTTTATCATTGAAAATGGGTCTGGCAGTATATTCCTTTGCGTATTCATCTTATCTTGATACAGTCTGAACAAGTTGGATAAAATTTGACCTGAGAGAAAACACAACATACTTTGTCCTTATGTCACATTCCCTGAAAATGTGGCTTGAGATAAATTCCCTGTATTTCTAACAATGGGATCCTTTATCCATTTTAACAGAATGCTGTGTAAGAACGTATCTCCCTGTAACCCCTTGCTTCCATGGGAATCCCAATGGCATCTCTTCACCCTCACTGACAATCGTGTTAATGTGACATGTGTACAACATGCCAAGGAATAATTTATCTAATCACTTCTTGTTTGTTATAAAAGTTTTATGCAATCTGAGATTGTAAAAACTGAACTCCATAATAGATAACTTTCATAGAAGTGAGGAAATCTTTTACCAAGTTTCAACCCTCCCAGTAAGTACATCTTTCTCTTTGACAATTTTAAGCCAACTCAGTAAATAGAGAATAAATACAACATTGTAAAAGACAGCCCTTTAGATAATATTTCTAATTCAATATTACTTATACAAACTTAGGAAATAGGTCAAGCAATAAATTTTTGTAAGTAAGTTTATACTTTTGGCAAAGGTATGCTTTTATTTTTCTTATCTTAGCCTCTGTTGCTTTTGATGTTCCACAGAACCATCATGACTCTACCACTCTTTCTTCTTAAAACTTTCCACCATATTCTGTCTCCTCAGCTTCTCTTTTGCTTTCTTTATGAATTGCTCTGATTCTTTTGTCATTCATAATTCATATGAAAGACAATTGAAGTCATTTTGCCATTGTATTATAACATTCATTTGTGACTGGATGGAAAGTCTAGGAGTATCTCAGATTATTGTATCCACTGTTACTTGAAGAATCATAATGATCTGGAGCAGCATGAAATTAAGGACCCAGAGTTGGCATGCTATAATTCTATTGCTTAAAGGACAGGTGTCATTGTCTATGACCTCTGTGTCCTCTGAAAGAGGACTTTCTTAAAACTTGATCTCTGTTAAAACTGGACATGACATTTTTCAGGGTTTTTTTTGGTGGCACTCACCTGAATCTAACTTTTACACATCATGTAGTACGCTTCTGTCATTTCCAGATTTACAGATAAAACCAGAAGGGATTTGTGGTAGGTATGCGTTCCTAATTGCTTGTTTATTTTGTAATAACTAGTCATCAGATTGTTAAAACAAAACCTATGTTTCTTTAGTCTTCAGGAATATTGAACAACAATATGAATATTATGTTGTAGTATAATTGCCAAATAAAAATTTTATATATTCAGTATGTATGTGCTTTTTTTTATAAAGGTGTGAGTTGCATATTACTTATGATAATCATGGTTATTACTAGGTGTTTAACACACATTGGCTCAAGATATTTCATTATGTTTTAGATAGTAATTATAACTCACTTATTCTATTTGTCTTTTTATAATAATTTCAGCATAGTAGTATGGTGGTGGCTGTTAAAGACTTTTGTTTTTTAAGAGGTAAAGTTGAGAAGTAAAGCCAGTGTTGATTTTATTATTTGACCTTTTATTCAATTATTGTTAAACTTACAAAAAAGAGAAATATTTGATCATATTTTACAAAATTTTGACCAACTTTTATCACAGATGAATTGGTAACACACTATGATATTATCAATATCCTTCCTTTTCATAGTGTCTCTCAAACCAAAACTCTGGCAATATAATTTTGCAAACCATTACACCAGTAATTCAAAATCAAATAGTATTAGGCTTGGAATCTATGAAAGGATTGTCAAGAAATGACACATGCCACATCATTTTATATCCATTAAATGATACGTAATAGGTGATAGATCACATTGACCTAAACCTTTGGGAGATGAAACTCCATCTCAAGGGTAACCTGCAGGACTTTATTTCACAGGATCGCTTCACTGTCAAAGGCAATTCATAAAGTGGTCATACTCATTTCAATTCATTAAAACCATCCTTGTCATATCTTTACACCAGCTTAAATGTCTGTTTCTTTAGGACATCAAGACTAATTTGCATATATATATGCAAATTATATATATATATATATATATATATATATATATATATATATATATATGCTTCCCATTGCAGCTGCCGTATACCAGAACTTCATAATGAAAAAAAAAATGTGATAATTCTGTGTTATTTTTTTGTTCATGAACCAAAATGAGGTACCATTCGACATTTATATCTGGATGTGATATTCCTAGATCATACTTCCAGGAGACTCTGGAATATCACCATGGAGCAGCTGTTATTTTTCATCTGCATATGGTAACTGAATGCAGCATCATTATGGGTATCAATCTGTAGATAAATCTTGTTAAAGATATTTTGAAAGTGTGGAGTTCAAAGATAGATTTAATAGGCAAGATGTATGAGACTAGAAAAACCACAGAAAGATTGTTCACCTCAGTTCTTGGGGACAATTTTTTGCATAGCAAGCCATTCCAAAAACTCATCAGTACCACACAACAATCATGGATATGTTCTACCACTAGTTAGTATGGACTGTTATTTATTTTTATTGGATATTTTCTTTATTTACATTTCAAATATTGTCCCCTTCCATGATGATTTTCCCTCTACAAACCTCCTACCCCATTCCCCATTCCCCCTGCTTCTATGAAGTGGCTTCCCCACCCAACCACCTACTTCTGCCTAGCCCTACTGCTATTCCCCTACACTGGAGAATCAAACCTTCACAGAATAAAAGGCCTCTCTTTCCATTGATGTCCAACAAGGCCATCCTCTGCTACATATGTGGCTGGAGCCATGAGTCCCTCCATGTGTATCCTTTGGTTGGTGGTTTAGTCCCTGGGAGCTCTAAGGGTCTGGTTAGTTAATATTGTTATTCTTCTTATGAGGTTGCATTATCCTTCAGATCTTTTAGTCCTTTCTCTAGCTCCTCTATTGAGGACACTGTGGTCAGTCCAATAGTTGGCTGTGAGCATTAACATCTGTATTTGTTAGCCTCTAGCAGAGCCTCTCAGGAGATAGCTATACCAGGCTACTATCAGCAAAGTACTGTTACTATTTATTTATTTATTTATTTATTATTATTATTTTTTATCACTACAATGGAATAACTAACTAGACAACCCATTTAAAGGAAGAGAAGTTTATTTTGCCTTTTGACTTTATTTGTAGGTTTTGGCTTTGGATAGAGTAGATAGATTTCTGTATCTGTGGGGTATCACATTCCAATACATGTATCACTATCAAAGAGACTGAAATGCTCATTTGCAGAATAAAAGCTTCATTACATAACAGAAGCCACAGATCTACCAAAGATTTGAAAGGGATTAGAAATCATCTCCTCTCAGCAGGGAAATGAACAAACACTCAGAATCACTACAACCACATCATTCAGAATATTTAATTTCTGAGTACACACTGGTTAAGAGTTGTGTTATGAAGATACATGACTCAGAAAATTAATGAGTGATGTTATAGAAACAGTGCAACTTTGTTCTAACAATTGTACTTTCTAAATAATATGTCTTCATTTTTGGATTTTTTAAATTTAATAGTTACTTTGCTTTGGTCCATTAAAATTCAATGAATTGATTGTTTTCTCGGGAAGTGTAATTACAGCATTTCTCATTTAAGCTTGATTTTAGAATTTAATAGCCAAATATCTAATATATGAAATGCTTAGAAAGGCCCCTTCCAAGGAATGGAGCAAAGGTGAAATTTGTAAATAACTCTGATTTGAATTTTATGTAACTAGTTCTATTGACACACAGGTTCTTGTAAAAGTAATACACAAACAATAGCTTTATTAAGTTCAAGGCTTACTATAGTTCATTGATTATCTGGCTTATGTTCATATTTAAACATAGAAATAAGTTCTAGATTTCAAAACCTACTCTTCTTACTATTTCTTATTTCAAGTTAATTTTTTATGCTCATTCTCCCTTCATTCTCCCTCAAGAGGCTTCTAAGTTCCTCAATACTTAAATCCATTGATGAATTATTTGGTGAATGGGAAATGAGTAGGTGGAGCCTGGTTGCAGAAAGCTCAGTGTTTAGTGGCTTTGAACATTCAATCTTCTCTACTTCTGTGTACCTCTTGGCTGCCATCAGGCGAGCAGCTCCTCTCTGGCCTCCATTTCTGCTATGGTGGTTTTGCCTTTCATCAACCTAACAGCAATGGATCCAGAAGTCCATGGACAAAATTCACTGATATTGTGAACCAATGTAAATATTTTCTTATACAAGTTATTTCTCAAGAAATTTGTCTTAGGAATGACAAAGTAATGGATGTACTTTGATTTCTATTCCTTCTTTCCTTCCTTCCTTCCTTCCTTCCTTCCTTCCTTCCTTCCTTCCTTCCTTCCTTCCTTCCTTCCTTCTCCTCCTCCTTATCTTCCTCCTTCTCCTTCTTCCTCCTCCTTCTCCACTTCTTCTTTGTCTTCTTCTTCTCCTCCTCCTCCTCTTCTCCTCCTTTTCTGTCTTCTTCTTTCTCTTCTCCTTCTTCTCCTCTTCCTCCTCCTTTTCTGTCTTCTCCTGCTTTGTTTTTTGAAAAGTAGAGCCACACTACTTTTTAAATATAAACACGTTGGAACATCTCCCAGGACTTCTAAATGTTTAATTGTTATTATGTATTCATTTAATTGTCACCTTAGAAATTGTACACATACTTAATGTTGACCTGAAATTCACGTTCATGCGCTTTCTTTGCTTACTTGTCTATATGTAATCAGCCTTGCCAATACTTGATACAATTTCATGACTTTTTAAATGCATCATAGTGTTAACACTCATAAAGAATATGGCTCCTAGCTCTCTGCAAAACTGTATAATATGTATTAGGCATCCCGTGATAAACTTAGTATCTTTTCTCATTTTTCTAAAGGTAAATATTGAAAAAAAAAAAAGCCTCCCAATGAAGAAATATTTGGATTTAAATTTGTATCTTTTTTTTAACTTATTCACTTTACATACTCTTTACTGCCCCTCCCCAGTCATCCACTCCTACTACCCTTCCCCCATTTTCTCTCTCCTTCTCCAAGCAGCAGATGGGTATCTTGCCCCACCCTGGTCCTTCAGACTGCTGGCAAGAAGGTGACAGGAA
This sequence comes from Mus minutoides, assembly GCA_902729485.2. Classification (NCBI taxonomy): domain Eukaryota; kingdom Metazoa; phylum Chordata; class Mammalia; order Rodentia; family Muridae; genus Mus; species Mus minutoides. Next base: position 778,703 of record LR750126.1, read on the forward strand.
CTCCAAACAAAGTCCAACAGAGTCAGCTAACCTAACTCCTTAGGGCTCTCAGAATCTAAACCACCAACCACAGAACACACATGGGCTGGACATAGGCCTCCTGGCACACATATAGCAGGTGTGCAGCTTGGCTATCATGTGAGTGCAGAACAACCGCCACAGGGGCTATCTCAAAAGCTGTTGCCTGTACATGGTTATGTTCTATTAGCTAGGCTGCCTTGTCTGGACTGAGTGAGAGAGGAAGCACCTAGCCACCTTGCATTTGTATCTTTTAATGTCAGACTAGCTATGGCATTACATCCAGAATCTGTTTAGATGGTACAGTTTCATTTTCTTTCCTTGTCAGGTTAAACTCTCAACCCTAATATATTTCACTTACCATATCCTAATATCTCTGTCTTAGGGAGTACCCTCTCATAGTGCAGTTTCTTCTTGATCTTGTAAAATAAATAATGTGTGTTGTTGACTAGGCTATGGTGACATGAAAAAAGCATGTGATAAAGGTTCCAGGGGCCTGATTTGCAAAGGTATCAGCACTCCTTTCTGGAAAAGTCCTGACTAGAGGCCAGTTCCCCTGTTCATATTTTTACATGACCCAAATTCACACATCTATTAGTTGGCTACCTTTTCTGTTTGACACCTTTAATATACCAGCAACTTATATTCTGGTTAATGAATTGCTTGAGCTGAACATTCTAGGTCCTCTAGGAACTGCTCCCTTTTACCATGTGTGGACTTCTATTTTGCATCAATGTGACAAAGAATGAAATGAATCTCTTAATGGTACTATCTAACAACAACAGAAAACTCTTGTATAGTCATTTTTATTCAGGACCCAACCAAAAATATCTCCAGAAATATGTGAAAATATAGGATGCTTGTCATGATTCATATAGCACAGCTATGTCACTATGAAGCATCTAGTTTAAATTTTTTTTTTCAAAGGTAATCGTTAGCTCACATGATCAATGGCATTTTCTGTCAAATTACTGTAGGAAAACAAGCAGTTTCTTTTGGAACTCAGAATAAAGGTATAAAGACAACGTTTTACTCTGCCTTTAGAAAACAATTCTGTGCTAGATTAGAAGGGGCATTTTAAGGGGATATGATATTCTCTTTTGTTTCTCATAATGATTCCTCACATGGTTGGCTATTGTTAGTAGTATTTAGTTGGTTTACTTCTAGGTCTTTCTTCCTATCTACCTAAATATGCAGATTGTACATTTTAACTAACTGTTGACAAATAGCAAATATCTGTATATAAGGACATGTATCACTTAACCAATTCTAAGATCCTTCTGCTTTTGATTGAAAAATTAGCAACCAATGAAGTCAGTCTTTTTATTTTATGTATCATAAGACTTAAAAATATTAATTACATTTTCAGCATTATTAGAAAACTCACTGCAATTTGATAAAAATTAGTATAGAACTGGGACCTTTAAGATAGCTTACAATACATGATTTTAAACAAAATAAGAGATTCTTTATTGTTCTCCTCCTTTATGCTCTGTTATGGTATTACTACAACAGACATTTGTCTAACTACAGATCAACCATTCACTCCAGTCAAATATACAAGAGTTTATTTTTGCCTTCTTATTAAAATAAAAAAATAGCACGTTTAAAGGCTCTGAAATTCTAGTATCCTACTAATCTAATATATGAAAAAATAAAATTATTCAAGAAGAGCATAAAATATACTTTCAAAACACTTTATTAATTCTGAAGTCACTTAAATAGCTATTATAGTCATTATGTTATAAAATGGAAGTTGAAATGCAACAAATAAGAAAATTTCTTTTTTATTGAAGCATAAATGATAAATGGTAAATTTTTTTGATATTGAAAATGTAATATCAATTTGTTTGTGTCTCTAAGTCTTATGTACTGCCCCCAACACACATCATATGTGTTATTAACTTTAACACATGCCTACAATTCTATGTGCCTAGTGAAAACAAATGAGCTTTGTTTGTTTTTATGAACACTAATAATTTTACTTACAATATCAAAACAGATTTTTTCTATATTTTCATAGAATTATTGTGTTTTCATTTGTAATTTGGTTATTATTTTCTTCCTTTATTAATTTATTTATTTACTTTATTTCCAGATTGCAGACCACCCTACCACCTCTCCTCCTTGTCTAAGTGCATGCTCTTCTTCTGGGGCCCTACAAGGTGGTCCAGGTAGGCGAAGGAATCCAGAGGCAGAGAGCAAACTCTGATATGTGCTGATATGTGCGTGTGTGTGTGTGTGTGTGTGTGTGTGTGTGTGTGTGTGTGTATAAGGCATAATGCAGCTGGAAGAAGTTGATTATATCATTCTACTGTGTGTGCACAGGGATCGAATTTTATTAGGAGGCAAAGTAACAAGCACCTTTACTGACTGGTCTATCTCATTGTCCCCCAGGGAATTATTTTGAGCAGTACTAACAATGAAGTTAGTACATCCTATGTCCTATTATACAGGTTATTTAGTTTGTCTGTTGGTTAGAAAAAGATTAAGTCAGACTCTTCAAGCTATTTTGTATTTTGTTTTAGTTGAAATTAGAACGTTTAAATCTGTTCTGCAGTATATTTTGCTCTTGTTTTATTTACCTTCTTCATTGCTTGAAATGATGATGATACTGGGATTTGGGTATTCATGAATCATTACATCATCTGTGATCATTACAGAGTAAGTCACTGACAGTTGAAAATCCATGTTATTGTTCAATGCTATCTAGAAGTGACTACTTGGAGCTGAAGAGATAACTCAGAGTTTAAGAGCAATTGTGTCTCTGTCTGAGACCCATGGCTCAGATTTTAGAACCCAAATAATAGATTACAACTATCAACAATTCCCTGATGTCTGTCTTCAGTACACATGAGGCAAGTACATGGTACACATACAAACACTTAAACACTCATACATATAAATTAAAACATAAATAAAAATAAGGAGAATATAAAATGCACAATAGAAACAAAAATAAAGAGTTATTTGAAGAACCAAATGAATGATGTACACTGGATTATGATGATTATTGAGCAGATACCATTTCCCAAAGCCAAAGTGGTCAATCAGACTAACACATGAGACAACACATCACAAGTCTAGAGAAGTCACAGCAGTACCAGCGTCTCCAGGAACACAAACAGGGTATATAAGGCCTCCCAAGTTCAAGGTATACATATTCTCCTTAGTCTGACATTACTGCCTTTTCCTCTTTGTTATTTTGAGCAAACTTTGCATTTAATTCAATTATAACCAAAGCATTTCCTGCATGAAATATCAAAAGTAATGTGTTTACTATTTTCACAGGACAAAATGTATACAATGTAGGCATTATGTATATTCTAAAAAGTTCTGATTAATGAAATAGGAAGAAAAATGATTTGTAATGATATGGAAAGGTAAACCTTCCTTATTGTTTCTTTTCTGAACCCAGTATTTAGAGTGCATTATATTAGGGCATATGAAAATCCAAAAGGCATTTTTTTATTATTAAACATTTAATTTTCCATTTAGAAGAAACATCTGTTTGCAGTCATGCAGGAATTCAATAGTATTTCTACAGTCTAGGAGTGGTTTCCAAAATTATCAGGAAATCGGTTAATCATTAATAAGAAGTTTTCTGCATATGAGAGATTTAGAAATCTTCATTGTTGAAGTGATGTGGAGAAACAGACACTTTCTATCACAATTGGATACTCATTCATCCCGAGTCTTTCCATACCCTCAATGTGCTTATTCATTCATTTGGAGTCTTTCCATACACTCACTGTGTGTATTCATTTATCCTGAGTCTTTCCAGAAACGTTCTATCACAATTGTGTTTTCATTCTACCTGAGTCTTTCCATACCTTCAATGTTTACTTCTGGACTTTATCTTAACTACGTATAAATATTTAATTGTGCCAAAGACCAGATTGAATTGAATTTTCTTTTTCTCTTTTAACTGTAAGTATTCTATGAAAAAAGTTTTTTAGTGAAGCATGGTGGGGTAGCATAATATAAAGAGTTATGATATTATTAGTGATTCAAGATATTTTATATTATGAATAGCTAATAGTATTATTTAACATATTGATAGGTAGATTTGTTTTCAACATGTAGAATAATCCTCTTTGTTTGTTTTCTTTGTTTGCATTTAGTAATTCACTGGCGATATAAAGACTTTCTTGTCACTTTGAGTGACACCAGATATACATAGTGAGGTCTAGGAAAGCAAGATATACAAAAAATGAGAGGGGGAGCAGAGAGAGACAGAGGGACAGAGACAGTGAGTTGTACTTTATGTAATAAAGGACAAGAAAATAAATCTTTCTCTATATAGCAGTACCTGTCAGAATTAAACATATGTGAATAAATCCCTGCATTTTGTTCATTCACAAACAGAGACTATGGCAGTCTCAATTTCATGTTACATTTCTCCATGAATAGAAAATTTTTGCAAAAGAACAACAACAAAAATCCTTACATTTTGCAGATATTTATATTGCTTCCTTGAGTTTGTACATCTGTAAAAATATGAATGAGATCAACATGTAATTGGAAAGGTTCTTCTATTGCCAAATGTTTGTCAAATACACAGGAACAGAAAACAGTGTTAAGTTCTAGCCTAGGATGTCCAAATGTAATTCTATGAAAGGCTTCTGCAGTCGTCATTCTCTGAATCCAGGTTCAAAAGGGCACCGTCTCTCTTTTTTAAAGGAATTTTAAAATTATTGCATATGCCTTTTTCAAGACAGTGAAAAGCAATCACCTTTCCCACTCATCACATAATTGCGTTCAATGTCTACAGAGGACATAAAGATTCAGTGGTTCCAACTGATACATAGACAAGTTTTTCTGCTGTTGAATGATGTTCTTATTTTGGATGTGTCAAGGCCAAAATAGCATGCTTAATTTAAACATATAGCAAGGCAACAGTTTGTTTTCATTTTAAATGAGAGTTACCAAATTGAAGACCTTCTCTGTAATAAAACTGTTAAAACAAATTGACAGTCAATATTACTAAACTTTAACTTGATTAAGTCTGCTCTTAGCAATTGCACTACTGCATTATGTATGACCCTGGGTTACACAATGAAATAAAAAGACTAGAGTATTCACTTGAGTGGTATTCAGTTTCAGTTTGAATGTTACAAAATGTTGGTGTTACTTAGAGAATATATACTTTGTTTACATTATGTATCATTGTATTTATTATAGTAAAACCATAATAAATATAAATAAAATTGCATTAATATAAAGAGTTATGGTATTGTTAGTGATTCATGATCTTTTATATTATGAATAACCAATAGTATTATTTCGCATATTGATAGGTAGATTTGTTTTCAATGTGTAGAATAATCCTCTTTGTTTGTTTTCTTGCTTAATTCCTAATTGTTCTTCTTTTTCAAAATACATTTATAATACATAGCTCTTACTTCCCTAGTAGTCACTACAAATCTCTTACTGCCCTCAAACTCTTGTCACTTCTCCAGAAGCAACCCTAACTGCTAGAATAACAGTTATGTCCCACTATGATAAATGTACAAATAATAATTTTAAAAGGTTAAAATAAAATGTAATTGTCTCTTTGGAAAACTTTACCTTTTAAAGTGACTAGTCTATGAACCAAGCATTATAGTTTACTTGTACTGAATTATGGTGACATAATAAATAAAAACATAAATGTTCTTAAGGTACTACAGCGAAGTCTGATATGCTAGTAACTTTCTTCTTGAAAACTGCTATATTATGCACAGTGAATTAACTAGGCAACATTTGACAGCATTCAATTACTGATTATTTTTCCAATGCATGACATTTTATATTTTAAGAAGTACATTTTTCTAAATACATAAATTTCTCTGTTCTAAGAACTAGATTATAAGTTACAATCTACAGTCTTTTGTACTGAATATATATATATATATATATATATATATATATATATGATCTTTGTGACAGATATGAGAATTCAATATATAGGCTACAGTCAGATTGCAAATAAAATTTCATTTTCTTAAATAAAGTAATCAAAGAACACTAGAGCCATAAAGCTATATGCTTCTTAAAATACGTTGAAGCGAGTTTAGTTTTATCATTACATTATTTTTCCCACATATTGCTAAATTAAGGAAAACAAAACATATGTTTTGAATTCCCTTTACATCCATCCTGATCACTGGTGCCTATCCCAGTTACCCCTCCCACAATCCCTACCTCAACTTTCTCTTCCTCAAATAGGGTAGAGGATCCCTATTTATTCCCCTACCCTAGCATATCAAGTCTCTGCAGAGTCTCGGCATATATGCTACCACTGTGGCCAGACAAGACAGCCCAGTTAGAATAAAATATCACACAGACAGGCAACAGCATTTGGGATAGCTCCTAATCCAATTGTTCAGGACCAACGTGAAAATCATGCTGCCTATCTGCTACATATATGTAGGGGTCCTAGCTCTAGCCTGTGAAAGCTTTTTGGTGGTTCAGCCTCTGAGAGCCACAAAAGTCTAGGCTAGTTGACTCTGTTGATCTTTATTTGGCATCCCTATCACCTTCCAGTCCTTCAATCCTTGCTCCAACTCTTCCATAGAGTCCCCAAGTTCTATCCACTGTTTGGCTATGGGTGTCTGCATCCTCATCAGCTGCTAGGTTAAGCCTCTCAGAGGACAGCCTTGCTAAACTACTGTCTGCAAGAATAACTGAGTACCATTAGTAATGTCATCGACCCTGTCTATGACATGGGTCTCAAGTTGGGCCAGTTATTGGTTGACTATTTCCTTAGTCTCTGCTCCATCTTTGCCCCTGCATTACTTGCATTACAGAATAAATTTGGGGTTGAAAGTTTTGTGGGTGGGTTTGTGTACCTATCTATCCACTAGGATTTCTGTCTGGATACAGAAACTGGCCTGTTCAGGTGTGAGTCTCAGTTAATGTCAACCCCCTTTTATTCTTGGGTGCCTCTCCAATTCCTGGTCTCTATCATGTCCTTTAGATGCCCATCTCCTAGTCAGTTTCAGATTTCCATTCATTATCATGACCTTCTGGTCATCTCTCCTGTTCCTTCACACACACAATCTTGAACCCTCTACCAAGTTCCCTTCCTCCTTTTGTCTCCTACTGATTGAAACACCCTAGCTTGGGACTCCGTTCTTATTTAGCTTCTTTTGGTCTATGGAGTGTAGCATGGATATAGTAATATTTTGTGGCTAATATCCACTTATAAGTGAGTACATACCATGCATGCATTTTTGAGACTGGGTTACTTCACCCAGAATGATATTTTCAAGTTTCATCTAATTGTTTACAAAATCTATGATGCTTTTATTTTAATATCTGCATAGTATTCCACTGTGTAGGTGTACCATATTTTCTTTATCTATTGTTTTATTTATATTGTTTATTTTATTTATTTACATTTCAAATGTTATTGTTCTGCCTGCTTTCTCCTCCACAAACCCCCCCATTCCCTCCTCCCTCCCCTGCCTCTATGAGGGTGCCCCCCTACTCCTGCCTTGGTGCCCTATTGTTCCCCAAGTTGAGGAACATATAAGTTGTTTCTGGCTATTGCATATAAAGTTGCTGTGAACATAGGTTAGCAAGAGTCCTGTGGTATAGTGGGGCAACTTTTAGGTATATGCTCAGGAGTGGAATAGCTTCGTCATGAGGTAGAACTATTTGCAGTTTTTTTAAGAAACCACCAAACTGATTTGCAAAATGGTTTTAAAATCAAGACATATTTTCTAACATGGGCAAATATGTAAGATGTTTATCTTATTTATACTTCATTGAGAGTCATTCATGCTTGCCTTTTTGATAACCTTGTTTTGACTATAATTTTTTTTATTGATCAAAGAAATTCTTCCTTAAATATCTTTCTTCTTTAAAATTAATAGACATTTTTAACAGAAAAGTAAAAGAGCAAATGTTTGCGATTAATATTACCAGTGTCTTTTTCTGTTATTCTTTGTTTTTGTTACAGCACTTGTATTTTTCCTAACACAGCCAGATAATGCAATGAATTATGTAAGTTATAATAGGAGATGAGTTGTTTGGCTTAGAAGCATTTTGTAATTGGCTACCAAGATACACATGAAAGCAAAAGCTTACTTCAAATGTATATTTATAAATAAACTATATACTTACTGGAGAATGATACAGAGTGAGAGTTGTGGGGGTTAATAGGAGAGTAGCATAGATTATTTGTAACATATTCTTCTAGATATGTGTTTATGTTCTTAATAGTGGACATTTTCAATTTAGAAAACTGAAGTTAAAGGAAAATGGGAGTAAAGATTTTGGTGTTCCTTCATTAGTCTAATTTTTTGTTTCGTTTTTGTTTTCTTAGACAAGATCTTATGTATTCCTCACCAGCATTGGTCAAATGAGATATCTGAGGCTGACCTTAACATTGGGATCTCATTGCCAGAGATTCTTAAATTCTGAGATATGATGGACTCAAAGCCTGGTTGTCTACTTTTGAATCTATGCACAAGGTGGTTGTATATGGCCAAACAAAAGTGCTTTTCTTGGGGGATGTAGTGTATGGAATGTGGTAATGAAGAATCAAAGTGTGTGCATAGAGCTTTTCTCCTAGATCTCTATGTCAGGAATGTTAAAATGTGCTCATGCATGAATATGGGAAGTTGTCAGTTAGACATGATTAGGGTCAGGGAGTAAGGTAGCAGGAGTTGAAGGGACCTAAGAGAGAGTAGGTGTGAGAATAAACATAATAAACAACGTATACATACAAATCTTGAAAGAAAGACTATTCATATATGAATTAAAAGAAAACAACTACAAAATTTGAAGTGTATACTCTACTTTCCATGGGAGCTCCAAAATACAAGGATGATACTTCCAAATTAATACATAAACCAATTCTGGCCAATTATTAAATGATTGCACAGTTACAACTAGGACCATAAAACTATATATGTTATGGCTTTTTGTATTATCTACTGTTTTTAGAGCCTACTCTGTTTATATGTACACCCTTTAAGCATTAGTTGCATAGCAATAATGGAGCACACAAAGGAGAATTAAATTGTGGTGCTATTGAGCCTAATGACAGTATATTCATAAAACAGCATCCTTGAACATCTTTATTCTGCTTTATAGGTCAGAGATGCTTGGCTTTGTATATATTATTTTGTCAGCATTTCATCATATGTGTAGATAAATTGATAACCCACTTAGAAACAACCAAATTGAGTGCCAGCTGTTAAGATGAAGGTCCATTTCAAGGACAAAGTTTATAGAGTGTGAGTTGGATTTTCATTGTAGCCGCCAAATTGAGAATCATTTCTAGTGGTCCCATAGGATAGTGCTTTTCTCTCTAAAATCATGTTCTTAATTTTTATAGGCTTTGACCACAAAAGTGTTTTGAATGTCATGTTGTTTTAATGACATTGATACTGATGGAAGTCAAACTAAAAGAACATGTAAGAGACATTCACTAAAACTCAGTGAACTGATATTTATACTATTAAACACATTGCAGGACATCTAGATAGAGCATAATATAAAAGTTATCATCTGAATTTTATCAATCTTCCCTAAAAAAAAAACATAAGTATTTCACTAAATTTTGTTTATATTTGACATACATGTCACCCTAACTCTCCCAAAATTAGAATGTAATAATGTTTAAATATTTTTATAAGTAAACAGTAGTAAAACAAGATATATGCTAACAATCATAATCTAACAAACATGATTTTAAAAAATAGATTTTGTTCAAACATTCAAATACATTTTAAATTAATATTCAGTGATAGATGGTATCATCTTGTTTATGGGAAATACACATATATTTCATAATTAGGTTTTTGGTAAGTACATATAAGCTATCTGAAACTATTTGCTGATAACTAAATAAATAGCAACAAAAATATTATTAAAGCATAACCCAGTACTTGTTTGTTTGTTTGTTTGTTTCTTTACTTTCTTGAATCAACAATCTTTACTAGGCGGGCTACATAAAGCGCTATTAGAATTTCTTTTGCCTCAAGCCCTTTTCTCTATGACAACACAAAAGTAACACACACATGGTCAAATAACGACAAATGTGCCTAATGAGAACACTGGTTACTTTTTGAAAAGCATCTCTGCTTATGAAAAACATAACGTATAACACATTATTTAGATGTAGTTAATAACTTGTACAATCATGTGCCTTACACTGTTTGGGAAACCTTTACTCTTTTTAATCACTGAATCAGTTTGAAATGCCCATGTCATTCACATTTAAATTAAATCAATACCATATGCTTTATACTAAGCTTGTGAGAAAGTAGCTGCTTGCATACATGTGTGACAGATACGTACATGTTAATGATAGTTTATACTTGAGTATTTATAGGTATAGTTTCATACATAACCATATAGAGTCCGAAGGTTCTCTGTCTTCCTTTAATAGTTTTGTTCTTTCATTATGTGTTGAGATTAAATTCTCTCATTTGACTTGGTGCAAAATTTTCTAGTAAACTGGATACTCAATCAATTCTAGTAATCTACCTGTCTATGCTACCCATAAGAGAGTTATACTACATGCTTTATTTTATATAGTAGGTGGGAAGGTAAACTCAGGCTCTCAAACTTGCAGGGTAGCCACCTTAACAAATAACTCATTATCTTGGTGGAGATGCTTTTAATTTTTCTTAACATTAATTAATTTCCATAGTAGTAGTAGTAGTAGTAGTAGTAGTAGAAGTAGTAGTAGTAGTAATTGTTTGCGAATGTGTGTACATATGTATGTATGTGTGTGCTTATGTGTATGTGTTTTTTGTGTATATATACATATATGTATACATGTATTTGTGCACTTATATGTATGTATGTCTATGTGTGTATGCATGTGCATGTGTGAGTGCATAAGTGTACATACCTGACAGAGCCAGCACATGAAGCTCGACAGACAATTCAAGGAAGATGTTGTGGGTGGAGACCAGGATGCCTGTGTACAGCCCACTGCTCCACAAGATGTATTTCTCCTCCTACCACATATGCTCTAGGAACTGAACTCAGGCAATTAGTCTTGGAGGCAAAAACCTTCAGCCGATAATCTGAAGGTTCCCTGAAAGATTTTCATTGATAATACTGCAAGAGAGCACATAAACAAAGGCAACCATGATGCTAGAGGAGAAAAGTGGCTCATTTTGTTTGTTCACAGATAAATTTTGTTATTTACTTTTAAGGAAAAAAATCAGAAAAATAAAATGTAAGTTAAAATGCAAGTAATTGAGTTTTAAGCATAAAAAAACAAACAAACAAACAAACAAACTTCACTCACTGAATTAAAGATGATGTCCTAAATAGGACAAGAAATGTAGCATCCCCCTGCCCCATGGCCAGGTGGGTACTGAACTTCAAGAAGGAGAAGAAACAAGTGCTCCGGGAGCATCAGAAACACTGAAGGGAATTCAAGGAAGTAAAAGAGAGAGAGCTAAGGTGGGAGGTGTTCAGGATGGAAAACTGGGGTGCTCTAAGACTCATCATATCAAACAGAAGCATTCCTGCTGGCCTATTGCTACAAATCCCAGCAGGTGCATTAATGCAGGAAAAAGGCAGAGCCCACATTATTAATAAGCTTAAAAACAGATTTAAATTGATCTCCTTTAGGTTATCTGCCTGTTTTATATTCTGTTCTCTCCCCTGTGTTTAGTTTCAGTGGGTTTTAATCAGATAACTATAAAATGTTCTGAACTCAGGTTAGAATTTAGCACAAAAACACCAGAAGAAGAGACTTTTCTGAGTAAGGCAAGTCAAATAACTCACCGCAGTTAAGATGAGGACTCCTGAAGGGCAGAGGGAAGGGGAGAGAAATCCATGCACTTGACACAGGAAATGCTGAGTAGCCAAAAGAGCCAGTCAGAGGGAAGGTGCTGGGGATAAAAGACTGGCCAGGATTCCCTTAGGAATTGCACTTTGAAAATTTAGGGTTCAATACAAGTCTCTTTCATTAGTGTAAGTGTTTCTGCACAAATAACTTGTCGTTAAAAATTTCTGTAATCTTTGAAATTGGAGGGACAGAGGCTTGCTAGGTCACAGTGCTTGTCACCCCACTGCAAAATGGAAACAATATTGCTCACATAGGAGATTGCATGGATTAATTTAGAAGTGGAGAATATTGAATTCTATCTCCTGTAAGGAGCTTAGGCACTTCCATGATTACTTAACATTTTTAATCCATTTGGCCACTGAGGCTGAGGCTGAGCCATGCTTGAATGCTTTAGGATAAGATAATGGCGCAGACAGGATCATGGTGAAAAGAGTCATGGAGAAGAGATAATTTGATAATGGTCTCTAATCCTTTCTTTCCAGAACTGCAATTAAATCTAGCAGTAGGATGCTATCTCAAATCATTGCCTTGGATCACAATCAATGAATGGAAATTATTAACCTATAAATTACACTTTAAAGTACTTCTTAAATACATACTGTTCAAAGTACTGGGTGTTATAATTTTTGTTCATATGAAAAAAAATGGATAAGTTATGAAAAAGCATGTCTAACTGCTAGGCATACTTCTTGGTCTTATGGGAAGGTAGCTTTTATTTGTTGCTTTGCAAGAGAAAATCAGAGCAAGAGCATTAAATCACCAATCTCTTTTTTTTATATCAAATCACATTGATTTCAGGTAGCTATTCATTTACCTGGCAGTGATAATATGTCATTTTTTGATTACCTTGTGCCACTTTAAATATGCCACTCTGAGTCACTTTTTGATCACTCATGTTCAACTCTCAGGGTTGTTTTTTTTCCCCCCTTTGTATGTCTCCAGGCTAGTACTCTGTCTATTGAGGTGTTCCTGCTGCTAATGTCAGTCAGTGGGCTCTCCTGCAAGCATGGATGATCAAAGAAAACAAGACAAGGCTTAAGTTGGCAACCAATTCCGAGCCCATGGTATTGGGACAAGGAAGCCTTCCAGTCATCTGTAAGATTCCTGGAGATACATGAAGATACGTGTAATACATGTGTAGAAACTTAATTATAAAATCTGATATAATGATTTATGATTTATAGACTGTTTTATCATGTTGGCTAAATTAAAGTTTCATGGTATTTCTGAAAATGAAACTTTGCAAGATGTAGTGATTTTTCTCAATATCTGTTCTCATGGTCTATCAAAAGCAAATTTTAAAAGTAGAAATGTTAGATGGGCAGGGGTGATGCATGCCTTTAACCCCAGCACTTGGGAGGCAGAGGCAGGCAGATTTCTGAGTTCAAGGCCAGCCTAGTCTACAGAGTGAGTTCCAGGACAGCCAGGGTTACACAAAGAAACCCTGTTTCGAAAAACAAAAACAACAAACAAACAAAAATTACAAATGTTTTATTTTCACATTCACATAGTTTCACATTCACGTGTTTGGGCAACTATCCTTTTAAATATAAGTGTAAAAGGACCTCAAAAGCATTATTGACTTCCTGAACACTAAATAATATGAATCTGAAAGGCACTATTACTTGGAACTCACTTCTGAGAGAAGAGTTCCAACAGCCATGTTGCTTCTTAATTAAGTAGATATAGATACAAAAATTTCCAATCTAAAGAATAGATAGTACCTTCTAAGATCATGGAAATAATTATTCAAATGGACAGGTAGGTGTTTTAAACAAAGTCTTGAGAATAAACTTAAGTATAAGAAATCAAGATCAGCAAACTACAGCTTCAGTATCCTATCAATGCATAAGCTTTGCTCTGCTCTAACCTTCTCATCCTCACAAGAGACAGTCCTCCCAATGTTAAGTCTTCGAAATGTATTGAAATGTCTGCAAGGTGCAGCATAATATGTGACTTTAAACTTATTTCAGGTTTTTAAATTTTAAGTGGCTCCTTTTGTGACATATGACCTTAGTTTTCATCCTGATTCCTTCTCAGCTAAGATTTGCATGCACAAAGATGTTTACAGTTATTTACTGTTAGCAGGGAACACTTGTGTGGAGTGTGTGGCATCTCACCCACCCAGGTCTAGCCACATGCATTTGTAATTCTGTCTTGGCAATAAACATATAAAGGAAGCCATTGAAGGATTTGTTGGAGAAAACAAGTCCTTCATCCTTACCTAAATCACTATAATCTTCTAAAAGGATGTGTCAGATCTGATATAAGTTCACAAGATTTGAGTACTGCTTTATTAGAAATAACTGTTATCTGAGAGGCTTCATCCTGCAGCTGATGGAAACAGATACAGGGACCCCAAGCCAAGAACTAAGTGGAGGTCAGGAAATCTTGTGGAAGAGTCAGGGGGAGGTTGCAGGAGCCAGAGGGGTCAAGGACACCACAAGAAGACCTACAGAAACAACTAATTTTGGCCCATGGGAGCTGACAGAGACTGAATCATCAACCAAAAAGCATGTATGGCCTTGGCCTAGACCTACAGCACATATTTAGCGGATGGGAAGCTTGGACTTTGTGGGGGTCCCCTAATAATTGGGGCATGGACTGTCTCTTTGGATTTCTTTCCTCTAGATGGTCTTCCTTATCTGGCCTCAGTAGGAATGAATGTGCTTAGTTCTGTTTAAATTTGTTAAAACTTATCAGTTTACCAAAGTTATCCTAAATATGGTACAGCATAAAAAAATAAGTTGTAAAAATACTTATCAGAAAACCAGGCACATACCATTTTAATTCTGTGCGTAGCCAGGAGCATATGTTTAGGTGTAGCAGTTTTCTGGTTCTAAAAGTGCTTACTATTATAAACACATGATAAATTTTGTTTTCTAAAGGAAGAGACAATTCACAAATACACACACAGAAGTACTATGTGTGTGTGTATATATATATATATATATATATATATATATATATATATATATATACACAAATATATTTTGTATTTATTTATTTATTTATTTATTTATTTATTTATTTATTGGTAGTATAAAACATTAGGATTACTTTCTGCCTTAGTAGTTCTTTAGTGGATGGCCTATCATATGTATTGCAAAGTAACTTATTAATATTCATTACCTATGAATGTCTACATTCTTTTACACCTTAGTTGAATAGTTTCTGGGGTTATAAATAGATTCTATTTTTAATTATGTTTCAAAGGCTGCTTGAAACATTATATCCATATTTTATATTGTATTTTAGAAGTACTATGGAAGTAGTGAGAATATAGACAACATTGAACCAAACAGAGTGGGTATATCACCAATATCCAATGTTTTATTTATGTTGTTATTTATCATTTTAGTAAAGAACTTGATTTAGGAATACTGAATTCATCAATAGGCTGTTGATCAACTTAGAAGATTCTTGATCCTTTTTCTCAACTTAAAAAAAAAAGTCTTTTAGTGCAAATAAATCTAATTGGACCTAAAGATGTTTTTCTGACCAAAAAAACTGGCAGTTTTTATGCATAAGGTGTCTTCCATAAACCGAAGAAGTACAAATATCCCTTAAATTTCTCTACCAAAATAATAACTGAAGGAATTCGGTCCTAATCATCTTACCTATTGGCTTGAGGATAAGGTAGAATCCATCACAAGAAAAATGAGGTTACAAAGCTATGCAAAGAAGTACACAGAAATTAATTGTCTTTTAAGTCTCTAGTACATACTGTTTAGAAGCATAAAATGAGTACATTAATGGAATGGTAAAAGTGTTTGTGGAGGAAGGGAACAAAAGAGTGGGAGAGGGGTAACAGGTAATCCTGAGTGGGGCTGAGAAGTATCTTGTGCAGAATGTAAAGTTCCCAGCAACTCCATATGGATCACTTGAAAAGTGAGCTAGCGTAGTGGCTGAATCTTTGGCATCAGCGGAAGAGCTCCTTCCCCAAGAAGTCTTACACTGACTCAGGGCTATGTCAGCATATGCATATTTTCTTGTGGGCCTTCTTGTCATCATTTTTTTCTTAAATAAAGTTATAATGCTTTAATAGGAAAGATGGGGAGATACTAGCAACTATATTTCTCATTTCTGGTCAAACATGCAAATAAAAACTCCTCCTTTCAAAATTCCTGTCTGTAGGTTGTCTTCTAGTTTTTGTTTGGTTTTATATGGCACCTTCCAGATAAAAGACTTAAATTTCTTGTTACCATCCTCCTTTACCCCTTGTTTCTATTTCCATGAACACATAACACTCTTTTTCAGTCTTTATAAATTTATCTCATTGTACTTATCACTGCAATTACTCTGTTCAATTCTATTCTCTTTTGTTTTACCACGAATGATTAGAAGGTTGGTAAATCAATTGAATATGCCTGCTTAAATTCATAATCTATACATTTTATAGACAGATAAATTGTGAAGTCACTGAGGAAGACAAAAAACATGAATGCCATTGCTTAGGTGCTATGATTGCCTAGGAATAGAAAAAAAAATAAAAACAAAACAGATACACAGATACAACAGATACAAATTCAAAGAAAGAGTGTGGAGAATCTTTATTATTGGAAAATCAGAAACTTGCTTTTCAAATAGAAACACATTTAGTTCACATAAGTTTTATAAACTGACAATAAAAATTCCTGACACTTTGTGGACTAAGATGATGTAGTCAATAAAGCTCCCTGATTTGATTCCGTGGCATTATTATGATAATAAGAGCATTTGAAATACATTACTTCAAAGTTTTCTCTACCTTAAAATAACTTCTACTTAAATTACTATTCATATTTTCTAGGCTATAATTAATCTCTCCCTTGGGCTAAGTTCTTTTGGAACAATCTTTTTCTTCTCCTAGATAAAATAGTTAAACATCTCATTAATTCCCTTATTAAAATATTATGGGTGATGTGTCAAGGAGTATATACACTTGTTAATTTGAAGAAATCTAACATGACAACTGAAAAATCATGGCAGAGAATGTTTTAAAATCAAAATAAATATAATTTATCAAGTGTTATATGGGATCTTAAAAATCTTCAATGTCAGGATCTGTGGAGATGATTCCATGGGTTAAACCTTTACTGCAGAAATATGCTAGCCTGTGTTTGGGACAATGCTAACAGGTAGACTCTGGAGGCTAAGTGGGTAGCCATTTTATTAAAATAGGAGCTTTTCTCAAAAAGTAAAATGCAATAGAGACACGGTGACTCATTTCTAACCTGCATGTGCACATATATAGGACAGTGTGCTTGTGTAAATATTTGTATGGGTTTCACACTCTATGTAGAGACACACATTACACAGATGCACAGATTCTTAAATGTTATAATCCAGACCTGCATAAATAACACTAGTTCTAATTATGGTGAACTTCACAATTCCCACATGTTGATATAAAACACCTATGTAGAAATATATTCTAAAGGTCTATGAATTATTATTTCAATTCTATTTTACAAAGAAATTTAACTATAATACAGTATTTTTCTTTGAACTAGTGTAAAAGCTATTAAAAGTAAGCCCGTTATTAAATCAAGATATTCAGGCTTCAGAGCCTTAGTTAGTAACTACTGTGTAATTGTTTATATGATGAAAATTTACAGCTCTTATAGTATCTACTTAAGATTTGTATTCTGCAGCAGTTCTTCATAGTTTGATATACACATGAGTTATCTTTTGTCCCATCTGTAGAGCAGTTTTGATAAGTAGATTTGAGGTATATCCTGACAATTTGCATTTTTAGGAAATCTTCTATTTCTATTATGGCTCTGGCTAACCTGAGCCCTGTGTCCTGTGAATCCCCAAGTGAGTTAAGAAGAAGAGGATTAAGAAGCAAGAGTGGGTGGGTTGGTGAGCAGGGTGAGGGGAGAAGAGATAGGGGGTTTTCCGGTGGGGGACAGGAAAGGAGATAATATTTGAAATGTAACTAAGGAATATATCTTATTAAAAAACAAAGAAGAAGAAGACGCATGTACCAAAGCTGGTCCAATTCAGATGCGGATGTACACAGCCAAACATCAGACTGAAATTGAGGACCATAATGAGGAAGCTAGGGCAAGGACTGTAAGAGCTGACAGGATATGCAACCTCATAGGAAGAACAACAATATTAACTAACCAGACCCTTAGAGCTCCCAGGGACTAAGCCACCAACCAAAGAGTACACAGGGGGGTACCCATGGCTCCAGCTGGATATGTAGCAAAGGATGTCTTTATCTGGTATCACTGGGAGGGGACCCCTTGGTCCTATGAACTCTTGATGATCTAGAGTAGGGGAACTCTAGGTAGGCTACAGAGGCAGGAGTGGGTGGGTAGCACCCTCATAGAGGCAGGGGGAGGGTAAGAGGGGGTAGGGAGTTTGTGGAGGGGAAACTGGGAAGGGGAATAACATTTAAAATGTAAATAAGATGACCAAAAAAATAACAATAAAAATGAACAAAAAGATTTGAATATAAAAAAGTAAAAATGAAATAAAATAAAATTTGCATATTTCTGATGGATAATGATGCTGAACATTAAATAAAATTTATTTAAAAAGACAAAGAAGCATCTACTAGAAAACTAAATGTCAAATAAATGTTAACTCACAATGTATAATGCAAACTTAAGGGAAACATTATGGATAGTGAATACATGAGACAATGTATTGCAATTAATTTCTATCTGCCCTTGGAATTTAAATGATAAAATAACACAAAAATAAATTAGGATTGCTTTTCTAGGTGTTGATAGTATTGAGTTACTATTACATCACTTTGGGAGAAGCATCAACACTTAAGATCTATGAATATGCATTGATAAGCAAGAATTTAGTTGCTTTTCTAGACTTAAAACTATTTTGCATTTGGTTTTCTAAATAAATAAAAACTCTGAGTTTTTTTTTTTATAAATATATGAACAAAATAACAAACACTAATTCCCAGCTGTATTAATCTATATCATTCTCAAAAAGTCAAGAACTATCATTTGAATTTTAAAATGGGTAAAAGATGGTTGGATGTATTTTATTGTTGTGTTGGAGTGAAATTTTGTCTTTGAGTCACATGAATTAACATCTTTTTTAATGAGTCTAAAGAACTGTAGTTTTTGTGTGTATCTAAAGAAAGTAAGGTTAGGTACGTTTTTAAACATCACTAATATGCTAAAATACCTGGTTCTATTACAATTCAGGTTTTTTTTTTCCCTACAGTTTTTCTGTGAAATAAAAGTTAGTGACGAGATTCAAAGTTATCTCGATGAGTAATCAGTTGTGTTGTAGAAACAGTTCCATCTGTACAGGATAATGGAGAAAATGTAACATTTTTATGCATAAAATGCAGAACATTATTCAAATACAAATTTATTTTCTCTCAGCACATATAAGCACAATGAAAGATAAGACGAAGAAATACAGCAGATCTTGAAAGGCACTTAGCAGGAGATATTTTTCTTAATTATTAAAATTCAGCTTGTTTTTCTAAATGGATGAGAAGCACTTAAAGAAATGTTCAAGATCTTTAGCCATCAAGCAAATGCAAATCAAAATTGCTTTAGGAGTTCATTTGGCACCCATCAGAATGCATATGATCAATAAAACCAATGACAGGTTACACTGGCATGGATGTAGACTAAGGGGACAATCCTATATTTCTGATGAATGTCAGACTTACACAGTCACTATGGATACCAGTGTGGTGGGGTAGAGTTGTTGGTCTGCTTGGGCACTCAAAAGACAATCAGGTAGGAGTGGATGGGTGGGTGGGGAGTACCCTTACAGAGGTAGGGGAAGGGGTTATGAGATAGGGAGTTTCCAGAGGGAAGACCTGAAAAGGAAGTAACATTTGAAATGTAAATAAAGACAATATCAATAAAGAACAAGAAGGAAAGAAAGAAAGAAAGAAATAAAGAAAGAAAGAAAGAAAGAAAGAAAGAAAGAAAGAAAGAAAGAAAGAAAGAAAGAAAAGACTGTAGTTCCAAACAGTTTATCTTCATGGCAGAAATGGATGCATAAAACCATACACCAATTCTGAGGGTAGGCCTGAGATTAAACACCTTTTATTGGGAAGCTTATTGGCTAAGCTCTGTAGGCCTCTAGGAACCTCATTAGCATGGAGACCTCTACCTTCAGCCTATGTGACCACAGGTCATGTCTGATGTATATGAGAAGCACTGCATGTCTTCCAAGTCAGGAGTCTGGCAGGGAACTGAGAGCCGCTTAAGCTTCAAGTGTGTGTCCACCAAGTCTCCGGGTATCAACCTTAGCAAACTTCCTGGTATCATTTTAAGACCCACATGGTGGTTTTTCAGGGAGATGGAAAACTATTTACCTCAGGTTCCAACTATATCACTCTTGGGAATATACCCAAAGAATTCTTAATTTAACAATAGAGACACTTGCTCAAACATGTTCAGTGATATTCTACTCATAAATACCAGTTATTGGAACCATCTAGGGGTACCGTAAGCAAAGAATGAATAAAGAAAATGTAATAACTTGATACAAAGGTGAATCTCTAAAGCATTAAAAAAATGAAATCATAAAATTTGAGGATAAATAGATGTAATTAGAAAAAACAACAACAAAAAACAAACAAAAAACAAAAACAAACAAACAAACAACAACAACAACAACAACAAAAACATTTGTGAGTGAGGTAGTCCATAGAGGGTTTCGTAGAGGGTAGGGGGAGAGCACAGGGAACGTGGATAATATTTGAAATGGAAATAAAGAAACTATCCAATAAAAGGAAAAAAAAAAAAAAAAGACTTTCCTTGGTCATGGTGTCTGTTCACAGCAATCAAACACTAAGACACCATATGTCTACATGGTATTTCACTAGGCTGGAATAAAAGAGTTTCTTGGCCAACATGGCTTCATGAAGAGCTAAGGGATACATCTATTAACTTTTGTTTCTCGGGTATTAAAGGCTGGGCTTCATTTCTTAGACTGCTTGCAGGAAGATTTTATTTTTTAGTCACAGATGATACTGTGACTCTTGCATTGGGCTTCTGCTGGATTTGGATTGCATTGAGATGCATTATGTCTGAATACAGAAAGTTACATCCTGTGGTTAAACACTTCAGTGGCTACATTTTAGACTCTCAGCTAGAGGCTACATTTTAGAAAGCTGTGAAAACATGAGGAGATGAAGCCTCACAAGAGGAGATGTGTCACTGTGGATAGATTTTGAGGCCTTATAACCTAGCACCCTTCCTGTCTGCTTCTCACATCTGTGGTCATACTTTCCTTACTGTGGGAAGTTTATACCTTAAAACAATAAGCCAAAATAACCTTAAAGCTGAATTACAACATCCCCAACAGAAGGGACAGCCTCCAAACACTGCACTATCTTGCTGTTGCTTCAGGGCAAGGGTTAGATCCTATGCCTAGAACAAGACAGGTGAACACGCTTTGGCATAATATTAAAGTCTGTAGCCTGTCATATTTTTTCTACTGTTAATCTTAAGCTGTATGTGTATTTTTATCGAGAAAGTCTATCTTTCATCTCTGCAAGTTTAATGTGGCCATTATAATGTGTTCTATCATTCTTAATGTGATCATGCTTTCTAGTGATGTATGTACAGAACACATTGTTCACAGTGAATATACTGCACTTGTCTAAGGGATTCCCTCTTAGCATGTTTCTCTTGACTAATACTTTCATCCATTGCCATTGTTTTCCCACAGCATCTCATAATTGAACAACAACTAATACTGTGCATTCTGAACTTTGCTGCTGCTATTTTTGCTGTTGTGGTCACGCATGTTAAAATACCAAGATTTTCTAAGTAGTTTATTATGAATACTTTTTTTTTTTTTCCTTTTCTTTTTTTCTTTTTCTTACCTATTTTTTTCAATACATCCTGACAATACTTTCTCTTCCTTCCCCAACTCTTTCCTGGATCCAATGTTAAATAACTAACACAACAATTCACATGAACAGATAGGACGTGGTTAAGGCCAGATATTATCTATTAAGAAAGAGAGTAATATCAAACATAGCCATAGACTATTAGAAAAAAAATATGTCCTGATACAATAGATATTTTCATCATCTATATCTAAGGCCATACATTCCATTTTATTAAAAAAATAAAAGGAATAACTCTAAAAAGAAATTAAGTCTATTGGCAAAAACATAAGGAAGTGATATCTTGGAGGCAAAAAAGTATTTGATATGTCACATAAAAGAAGAATTATTTTGTTTTTTCATTCATGTTTCTCTCATACAATTCATGCCGACCACAGTTTGCCCTCCTTACACTCCCAGTACCCCTCCTCCCCAGATCCATTCCTCCACTATTCCACATCAGAAAATATCTAGCATCCCTAGGAAATCCGCCAAACACAGCATAACTACTTACATTAACACTAGGTAAATACCCTCATATCCAGGGGGGTGAGGCAACAAAGTACAAAACTGCTGCTTTCGCTTTCATCCCTGCTTAGTCGATTCTGTAGGCTGCGTACTTGCATGATACCCAACTCCTCTGGCACCTATGAATCTCCCTCACCCTCTTCCACTGGGTTCCTGGAACTTCAAGGGAAGGACCTGATGGGGATTTACAATATGGGTGGTCTCCCCCTAGTATTTGGCTGTGAATCTCTCCATCTGCTCCCATCAGCAGCTGATGCTTGAGAGTTCTACTCCACTGGGCTTCCACATTGTCTTAAAATGCACTTCAATTCTAATTCCCTCCCTTTTCTTCTTCAATTCCTTCCCACTCTCCTGTTCTTTCCTGTTCCTTTCTGTTCCTACCTCAACCTGCCCCCAGCCAACCTGTAAAATCTATTCTATGTCTCCTTCTCATGAGACTCACATGTTCCCATACAGCCCTCCTTTTCAGTTAGCCTTTCTAGGTCATCATTATTAATGACAGTGAATTAACAATGAATATCCATTTATAAGTTAGTACAACCCATGTTTGAATTTATGAATCTCAGCTATTTCACTTAGTATGGCTTTTTCTTCATCTGTATATTTGCTAATTTCATGATGTCATTTTTTAAAATTGATAAGTAATACCCTATTGTGTAAATGTTCTACATTTTATTAATCCATTCTTTGGTTCAGGGATATCTAGGTTATCTTCACTTTTTATTATGAATAACACTATAACATTGCTATGAATATATTTGAACAATATGCCCAAGAGTGATATAGCTTGGTCTTGCAGTAGATTAATTCCCAATTTTCTAAAGAACTGCCTATTTATTTCCATAGTGGTTAGTTACAGAAGTGTGCAGTCCCACCAGCAATAGAAGAAACAAAGAGCACACATCGACTGGTCCAAGGTCCCTGGCAAATATGTAGCAGAGGATTGAGTGTTTTGGCCTCAGAGGGAGAAGATGAACCTAATAATTTACAGGCTTGATGCCCCAAGGAGGGGGAATGCCTAGGGGGGACACCCTCTAAGAAGCAAGAGGAATGAGGGATGGAGGAATAATGGTGAGGACAGACTGGGAACATTTTGGATGTAACTAAATAAAACTATTAATTAAAAATAATTTTTAAAAGATTCTAAAAGTTGAAAAAAAAAAGACCATCTTTGAACTGTGAAATAACTGCTCCTTGTAGTGAATATTCTTTCCAAAGCTGTGGACAGAATGAGGTATCCCAATCTAGGTGTGAAGAAAGTGGCCCTTCCTTCCACTATGAGTGCTAAAAATGTTATACCTGCCATTTTCAGTGTTTTCTTGCACAAACCCACCAGGTGCTGCCAACTTAACTGAAGTCTTTAGGTACATGAGCATATCTGAAAAGCTCTCTGATGATCTTGTCTCTTTAGTTTATATTATGAAATGCTGCCTTCAGACCATGAACCTCTCTTTCCTCAAAGCAATCATCTGAGTGCAGCTGTATCTCCCTGCATGAGGACAATTCCCAAAATGCAGTACATTGAAATGCCCGACACTTCTAATTCATCTTTCTTTATCAAAAAATCAATCATTTCTTTAAAATCTTTAATACTGCTATTTTTATTAGTTTTATTTGATTAGTCATATATCTCTTCCATTCATTTTAGTGTAGGAATGGTGATAGCTACATTGAAAAAATAAGTAAGAACCATAATATATAACTTTTACTATTTTGTACATAAAACACAGAAATATATACAATCAATTTTATTGGATTCAGTCTTGACTGATATGTAGATTTCTGTGAAGAGAAGTATTGGTTCCCAATTAAATTGCAGTTCAGGGGATTCAAGGAATATTCTGATTTCATCAGTATTTTGAAGACCACGAGTGTTCTTTGCTCCAACCCAGTGCAATAAAACTATAGCATCAGCAATGTGCCACTGTGTCCAGGGAATGCTTTCTTCTGTATTGAAACAGAGATCTAGCACCTTTTCTATTAAAAGAAATAAATGAAGAAAAAAAGAAAAAAAGAAAAGCTATGCCTAATATTTACAAGAAGTTTCAATATATGTCCTATTTTTGGTATATCTTTCACAAAACAGTCATCTGTTTATAGACTGTTCCATACACAGGATTTCTTGAGCTATCTTCATAGGCTGCATCATTCTTTTCTCCTTCAGAGGAAGAATCACTTGTTACAAAGTATTTAGTGGTCCTTATGAAAAGCATGCATAATCATATTTCCTCCATTTCTGCTCCCTAATAAGTTTTACCAGATGAGATACCATTAAACTTCTTAATAAATAGAATCTGTTATAGATGAGCAGAATCTGTTAATGAATGAGAAGTCCAAGGAAATGCTTTGTAATATTTGTAATTGGGATTTGGCGGAATAAGAAACTTTGAAAATGAATAGAATGGTAGCCTAGGGAAAACCATAGCTAAGAACCTTGATAGAAAAAAAAGGAGGAGATATATGAGGAGGGACTAAAAACTAACCTAGAAGAAGTGGAAAA
Source organism: Mus minutoides (assembly GCA_902729485.2). NCBI lineage: Eukaryota > Metazoa > Chordata > Mammalia > Rodentia > Muridae > Mus > Mus minutoides. The sequence goes on from LR750126.1 coordinate 803,384, forward strand.
AGATGTCTAGAAGGAAAACCCAATTCAGGATTTTGGCTAAGTATAGCCTGATTTTTGGTACTTGATTTTTTTTTTTCTTTCTCACAGATAATAATTGCCTTGGATCTCTAAAATGTAGTGCCACCTACAAAAGAGGTAAGCCAAAAGGCTTTCCTGAATCTTGAAAAGTGTTGGCATCTGTTACAGCCTTTGTGTTTTGACCACATTTAGATGGACTTAGAGTGTGTGGGCTGTATTCTTTGGGAGGAGAAGGAAACTGAGGACTTCTAGATAGAAAATGAAAAGGAGGAAGATGAGTGCCACTAGGTAAGAAGAATTAGGTGACTGAGATCTACTCACAGAAAGGAGAGATGTCTCAGGGAGAAAATGGGAAAGAATAAGAGTTACTATGGAATCAAAGGAGGAAAATAGAGCTATGACTGTGAAAAAAAAAAGAAAACAGCTGTGTTTTGGATCACAATTACCAGTTAATCTTAACACCAGTTTACTCTATTTTTTAAAGAATTTCTTTCTAGATTTTTACTAGTTTCATATAAGAAAGTAAATCCAAATACCGTTTTCTATATCTTTAATTAAAATATCTTTCCAGATGTCTTTATCATATTGATGGAGATAATTATTTTTATAATACAGACTGAACTAGTTTAAATTAATATCTCATGCTCATTCTCCCCTCAAAATCCAAACAGTAATGACTATACTCAGCCTTCTCACTTTAGAATAAGAAAATATTTGCATAGATGTGATACAAATTTATCCTTCATTTTAGTGGGATATAATTAGACAAATGACTAGTCAAGGGCATATTTGAAGTGTTAAGTTTAAAAATAATCCTATTTAGTCAGGCCAAATAATTTGTGACTAAAAGATAGGGATTAACTTCATGCTCAGAGACTAATTCTTCTAGGATTACAGAGTTTTCGTTACACAGCAGTCAAGAATTTCCCTGTTTATTAAGTTGAAGACCTTCAAAAAGAGCCAAAAACCTTAGAGAGTTGCATTCTTCTGAAATTTATCTAAAAATAACAGCTGGAATTTGATGAAGATTGTGTTACAGCCTTAACTTCCCAGGTGCTGAAGTAGAAAGTCCTAGAGTTATAGGAAACCAATCTGTGATTTCTCTTGAGATTTTGGAAACAGAGGTCAATTATTTGACACTGTCAGTTGCCAAAGCTGATGGAATCTGATTTATAGAACAAACACCAGAAAACACAGTGAGTTGACCAAACCCAATTGCTTTATGTGTGCAGATTCAGACCAAAGCTGAGAGACCAGGATTTTTGTATGTGTCATCACAAATAACTTTGAATAAAAGAGACAAATCTGTCAAAGAAAAAAGTATTTCTATCTTAGGTGTTGGTAGACTAGTTTTTTGAGATTCCTCGGAGTAAAAAGCTGGACCTAATAGTAGACAGGATTTCATCCTTGTGGAGACTGGTTTAGTTGTAGAACTTCATTCAACACAACTGTAATCTTTTCTTCTGTCTAAGACAGATGATAACACCAAGTATTTTGGATTAAAATCATATTGGAAATTAGCCAGTTTGACATTTTACCTAGTAATCTTTCGAAGGAAATATTTATCTGTTTCTATTTCTTTATGTATTCTCAAATACCAGTAATACTATTGACTCCATTACTGCTTCCATCGCTAAATAATGATTCAAATGTCAGCTTTGACAAATGTTCACTTAACGTTTGTATGAATATTTTGCTTCTAACCTTTTGAAAATCACACTTGATAGACCTTCTTTGAAAGCATATGACATTGTACGGTTTAAGGATTCATATATTGGAATAGTCCTATGATACTTAGAAAAGTCTAAGTCCCATATTTCAGATCAGAAGAACCCTAATTTGAATAGAGATACTTTTTTTTTTTCTTGGATGTGCTTTTATTCTGCTTTCTATAAGAATAATCAAACCAAAACATAAAATGAATTTTATAATACAATCCTAAAAGTTAGGATCCAAAGAGTGTTTGTGTTTGCCAAATACTCTTCAAATGATTACAAGATGCTAGACTCTCAAAAGAACATTTTTGAGATTAGCAATTGATGTGACTCTAAAGTCTAATTTCAAAAGAAACTAGAAAAGCCTGCTTTTATCTGATGAGAGGATGATACTAGACTATTCACAGTGTTTTCTAAATGTTGTAACTACACAGAAATCTTCAAATAAAGCATATAGCCTGATTTAAACACATTGAAAAAGGTTATAAACTGGATTGTACCTGCAGTTTTTTGTTAAGCCTTGGTGTGAATTTGAACATTTTTGCTACTATGGAATGACATAAATATGCAGAGACAATAAAATTATAGAAAATGTAAATGACATATTTTGCTTAATTGTGAATGAGAAATCATAATTATAATTGCATAGAATGTGAAGGTGCCCTGCTGTAAAATGATCACAATGATTTACAGCACTTATAAGCACAGTATATTCAAAAGCAGACATAACACAGATAATCTGGGTTAATGAATAATATCATCCTTATTATATAAACAATATTTTAAAGCTATTTATATATTTTACCTTCTATTAAAGGTAGCACATGGAATCACATTTGAAAGTACACAAAAACAAAATAAATTTATGCATATCAGATAGGTGAGGCTAAAATCATGAATCCTTAAATTTATATTTTTTAAGTCAAACTGTTCTTATTTCTTTTAGAATATTGAATTAACTTTGAAAGACCACACATACAATTCTTACTGCCAAACAGAGTATGCATAAGGCAATGGTGGCAAAATGCTCATGGCGATAACCAATCATTATCTGATTTTACTTAAGGCCCTTTCCACAGAACTCATACTTGACACTTCATGGCTGACCAAGAACCTGAGACTAGACATCCCAGGGAGCTAAAGCCAAGCCAGATGATAGTGGTCTAAAAATGTGATAAATCAACTCCTATGCTCATCCATCAGTGCCCTGGTGAGCTCTCATCAGAGAAGCTTCCTCTTGCAGCAGATGGGAACACAGTACACAGAGACCCACAGAAATACATGATCCAGAGAGTAAGAGACCTTAGAACACCAAACCTTAAATGGCAATGTCTCCATGAATCCTCTATCTTTAGAGTTCAAAGAACCCTGTGGAAAATCAGAAAGGAAGAGTGTAAGAGCCAGAGGGGTTAGAGGATACCAAGAAAACAAGGCCAACCAAATCAACATGACCAAAGCACATCTACCCTCATAAAGACCAAGGAAGGCAGCAGGCACAGTGCCTGCGTAGGTCAGTAGTAGATCCTCTGCTTATAGATTGTGGTGTCCAGGTTAATATTTTTATCTGATTCTTGATTGGGTGAATAAGTGTGTTTCTGATTTTTCTGCATTCTTTTAGGGTTTTTTCCTTCTGTTTTCTTGTTTTTCCAATTGTGATGTGTTAACTATTGTTTTATTATATTTTATCTTATTACTATTCCTTAGAAGCCTGCTTCTTTTCTAATGAGAGACAGAAAGGAAATGATGCTGAATCGGAGTGGTAGGGAGGTGTAGGGAGAAGTCCAGGGAGGGGAAACTTTAACTAGGAAATATTGTGTGAGAAAAATCTATTTCCAATAAAAGGTTAAAAATGCTTGAATATTATACTGGTTTGCTGAATGTACTCTGAAGTAACAGTAACTTCGGAATAGTCTCTGCAGTATATTTTCTTATTTGAAGTGAATAGGATATAAGCTGTTCTTGTACTGCATCACAAGAATTAGTTTCTTGGGATTAGCATAATGCAATTCTCTGAATCCTCTTTCCCACTTTACTGTTTCTATGTGCCTGTTTGTTTATAAGACAGCACTATCATTCACTTCGATTCATTAAAGAAATGCCTAAGCAGCATAGTTCTGAATAATTTTGAGCATCGTTTTAAAAAGTGGGCATGAGAAACTGGATCAGTGCGATTTTTTATTCTGCTTTAACACTTTCCGTTGAGACATATACTGGATTTACTTCAGTGCTGATTATGCCAAAATGTGATCAAAGTGCTATAAAAATGTATAAAAGCAGCTACACTTTTCATTAAAGAGTTTCATTTTGATATGAATATTGTTTGTTATGAACTAACAGGGAAGATGCTTTGCTATTTCTATTATGGAAAAATTATATCCAACTGCTGTCTAGCATTTTATTGCCAACTATACCTCAAAAATGGAATATGTGTGTGTGTGTGTGTGTGTGTGTGTGTGTGTGTATCACCAAATAAAAAGAGTTTGCAAACTGTTCTTGGGTATTTTGGTCAATTGTGAGCACTAAGGGTGCAGGGCAAAGTGCAGGAGAATTATCTGGGACAGCACCTATTATTAATACAAAGACTTTATCTTTGAACATGTACCGTTTGAATCCGCTCCATTTTTCTATCATGTATTTCATACCAAATCTAATTGTATAAAGTTATCTAAATTATATAATAACTATCAGAACCATGTGTCCATTTTGTGCCTATGTTCATCTACGTTTAGTATGATGTGTTACATACATGGTTCCCTCCCAGCTGATAAATAATATCACATGAAGAGGGAGATTCATGTGATTTTAATAAGTATTCCCTTATTAAAATGTGTTATCCCTTTAGTTAAGGTAGGATTGAATATGTAATACAAAATAAATGGAATATAAAGAAAGATTAGGAATGTTGAATGTTGCAAAGCCTCTTAAATTCATGGCGACACCAAAAGCTGAACCTCATTCTCTACGTTAAAATGCCTCCATCGTCCCACTTATGTGCCTTTTCTTAATCATATAACAATTCTTTTTTCTTCTTAATTAATTAATTTTTTACACTTCATATTTTATCCACCCTCTCCGATCGACCTTCCGACTGTTCCACACTCCATACCTCCTCCCCAACCTCCCTGTCTCCACATGGATGTCCCCATTCCCCTCCCCACCTGACCTCTAAACTTCCTGGGGCCTCCAGTTTTTTGAGGGTTAAGTCCACCGACTTTGAATGAACACAGACCTGGCAGTTCTCTATGTGTGTTGGGGGCCTCATATCAGCTGCTGTATGCTGTCTGTATGATGGTACAGTGTTTGAGAGATCTCAGGGGTCCAGATTAATTGAGACTGCTGGTCCTCCCACAGAATCGCCTTTCTCCTCAGATTCTTTCAGTCTTCCCTAATGAGTCAGCTGCTTTTGTCCATTGGTAGAGTGTAAATATCTGCATCTGACTCTTTCAGCTGTTTGTTTGGGTCTTTCTTAAAAGAAAGTTTTACTTCTCTAAATCTGAGCTTGGTTTCTCCTTGACAGCATGGGCACAAAGGAATTCTGACTCAAAAGATTATTAGAAATTTTGTTTCTTCTTTTTAGCTATTTAATTAAGCATCCATTTGTCCCAAAACATTAATTTTTCCCTCAGATATATTCTGCTTTAAGCTTTTTTGATACTAGTAGTAACAATATCTGACAAATGATTCCACTATATTTCCAAAATTTTCTTGAAACATGATTTTAAAAGGTAGATTTAGAGAAAACACTGTTTAAAAATAATTAAACATAATGATTCATAACTTACATTTTAATATGAAAGTGAAATGCAGGTGAATAACAGTTTTTAACTAATAGGGAAAATATATTAAAACTCTATGTAAAAATGAATTTTCTCATGCTGTTAATATACATGAGTATGTGGGCAAAGCTTAAATCAAGTTAAAGTATTTATATCCACAATCATGTACATTTTCATCATGGTAAATTTTTTCAAAGTCTTCCCTTAACTTTTTTGTTGGTTCTGTTTGTTTGTTTGTTTGTTTGTTTTTGAGACAACATTTTTCTGTATAGCCCTGGCTTTCCTGGAGCTCAGTCTGTAGAGCAGGTTGAACTCAGAAATCCACATGCCTCTGCCTCCCAAGTGCTGAGATTAAAGGCAAGTACCATCACTATGCAGCTTCCCTTAACTTTTAAAAATGCACAGTGCTTTGTGTGTTACACCCAGTACTACACTGCAGTACCATAGAGCCTGTCTCCTATTACTTTGTATCTCAAGGACCTTTGTCATATATGCCCTGCCAACAATTGGACATTTCCTTTTTGTAGAGAAAGAAGTTCAGCCAAAAAGTTACATCTCAGAAAGCTCAGGAAATTGTAAGATTCACAGGGTAACTCCCCTATGTTATCTAAGTAGCATTTGTCAGGGAAAGGATACTCTCTAGCTAGCAAAGTTTGCAGAAACTTAGGAATGAAGAATTTTTGAGATAATATCTGCTCAAGTGGGCTTCTCATTCATTCCCTTGTTCCATTAAGGAACTCCAATATACTCACTGGTTGGCTTAGCTATGCTTGAGTGCCATTGTTATTTAGATTGTGTAGAATACATAAAGTTTCTTAAGAAAAAAAATAACACAATGCATTTTTTCTCTCTCTGAATGCTTATGCTTAAATTAAAATTAATACATTTTCTGAACTTGTTGTCCTTCCTGAAAAATAAGCTAATTGTAGAGCTTTATTTTACTTTAATTATTTCACATTAAGTACTTTGATCATCTCTTCTTCCTTACAATTTCCAGTCTTTGGTAGTAACCACTAGTCCACTTGTGACTTCTATTATTTTAGCATTTGTCTATTTTATAGTTATTAAGGATATTATGTCACCCCAATTTTTCCCTGTTTTGTTTATTTATAGACATCATCTCTAACTGCATCCTTTTAATTTTCAATGAACTATTTTTAAGGAAGAGGAGTATTGTATAACATGGATATCTTCTCTCCTTATCTCTTCATTTGTTGACCAATGCTTAGGATCATGGAAAATCTTCACCAATTTTCCCTAGTTCTGAAATAAACATGAAATCCACACATGTATTTCACATATTAATTTCATTTTCTGTGGGCATAAACATAATAAAAACTTCATAGAATTCAAGCTACTTCTTTTTTTAATGCTTACTCCAGTGACGTGATAGATCATTGATGCTTTCATTCATACTACTTGCTGATAAGTATTTTCCAAGACTTGCAGGTACTTGAGGTGCCTGTGTGGGTTGGTGACCAAGGGGGATCTCTCCTTTCTTAGGGGAGAAGAGGAGAGAAGATGGTGGGGGAGACTGTGTGAGGGGCACTGGGAGAAGAGGGTGGCTGTGATCAGGATGTAAAATGAATAAATAAATTAATAGATAAAAGTATTTGCATACAGTTATACAGAAGCAGTGTCTGCGGTCCATTTATACTCCATTCATTTGTCTTCAATAGATAATTCAGAGTTTCCCAGGTGTGTTTGAACACATCTTCTTTTTATGAAGTTTCACAATGTAACTGCTGAGGTCTTATTGTTTGGATGCTTGCATTGTTTTTTTCTCTGTAGAATATTTTAGGTTCAAAAATATCACATGTTACCAATTTTGTTTGTGTTTCCTGTACTTTGAAATACTCCCCACAAACACATTTGTTTTCCAGTGCCCTGTAACCTTGTTTCTTTCTATGATGTCTAGTGTTTCAGGGCTTATACTTCAGTTTCAGTTGACGTTTTTATACTGGTGACAGAGGCGGGTCAAGTTATATTATTTTATAGCAAATGCTTTATTCTCTTTTCACCACTTCATGAGAAACATGTTTTCCGATGTGTATCCTCCTTCATTATCCATAAAAAATTGGCATACATGGATGGTTTTCTTAGGAACTGAATTCTGCACACTTTTTCTCTGTTCTTTTTTTTTTTTTTTTTTTTTTTTCTTCTTTGCCATCTTGGCATGAGACAGTGTTTATGTTTTTATTCCTATTACTTTGTAGTATTTTGAAATCAGCTGCTCTTAAAGCTGTAGCTTTATGCTTAGTCTCAATATTTCATCAGCAATTCTATGCTCCTTCCTTCCTTCCTTCCTTCCTTCCTTCCTTCCTTCCTTCCTCCCTTCCTTCTTTCCTTCATTCATTCTTTTGGTCTTTCTTTTCTTTCTTTCTCTCTTACTTATTTCATTCGTTCTTCTTTCAATTTTCCTCTCTCTCTCTCTCTCTCTCTCTCTCTCTCTCTCTTTCTCTCTTGCTTTCTTTTTATTTTTTATTTTTATTTTTCTTGTCGCACAATTTCCAGGAAAGCAGATATAGGCACATTTTCAAAAAAAATAATTTTTACAATACAGGAACATGAAAAGATTACATGCTTAAATTAAATTTATTTTATTTATTATTTTTATTTTTATTAGGTATTTTTTTTTTTTTTTTTACATTTCAAATGTTTTCCCCTATACTGGTTTCCTCTCCGAAAACCCCTTATTCCTCCTCTCCTCCCCTTGCTCCCCAACCCACCCACTTCTGCTTCTTAGCCCTGGCATTCCCCTACACTGGGCATAGAGCCTTCACAAGACCAAGGGCTTCTCCTACCATTGATGACCAACTAGGCCATTCTCTCAGGTGTGAGATGGAATCTCAGGATTGCTTTGATTTGCATTTTTCTGATGACTAAGTATGATGAACATTTCTTTAGGTGCTTCTCAGCCACTCAGTATTCCTCAGTTAAGAATTCTTTTTTTAGCTCTGTTCTCCATTTGTATTAGTGTTATTTGGTTCTCTGGAGTCTGAGTTCTTGAGTTCTTTGTATATTTTGTATATTAGCCCTCTACCTTGATATAGGATTGGTAAAGATCTTTTCCCAATCTGTTGGTTGCCTTTTTGTCTTATTGACAGTTTTCTTTGCCTTACAGAATCTTTGCAATTTTATGAGCTCGCATTTGTTAATTCTTGATCTTAGAGCATAAGCTATTGGTGTTCTGTTCAGGAAACTTTCCCCTGTGCGCATGTGCTTGAACCTCTTCCCTGCTTTTGTTTCTATTAGTTTCACTGTATCTGGTTTTATGTGGAGGTCCTTGTCCACTTGGAATTGAGATTTGTACAAGGAGGCAAGACCAGTACCTAAGCATAGTAAAAGCAATCTACAGAAAACCAGTAGCCAACATCAAACTGAATGGAGAGAAACTTGAAGCAAGCCCACTAAAATTAGGGACTAGACAAGGCTGTCCACTTTCTCCCTAGAAAGTGAAGTCCTAGCCAGAGCAATTAGAAAAAAAAAAAAAAAAAAAAAAAAAAAAGAAGATCAAATGGATACAAATTGGAAAGGCAGAAGTCAAAATATCACTATTTGCAGATGATATGATAATTTACTTAAGTGACCCCAAAAATTCTACCAAAGAACTTCTAAACCTGAAAACCAACTTCAGTGCAGTAGCTGGATATAAAATTAACTCAAACAAATTAGTGGCCTTTCTCCAGAGGATAAACAGGCTGAGAAAGAAATTAGGGAGATGACCCCCTTCACAATAGTCACATATAATATAAAATACCTTGGTGTGACTCTAACTAAGGAAGTAAAGATCTGTATGATAATAACTTCAAGTCTCTGGAGAAAGAAATAGAAGATCTCACAAGGTGGACAGATCTCCCATGCTCATGGATTGATAGGATTAATATAATTAAAATGACCATCTTGCTGAATGCAATCTACAGATTCAATGAAATCCCCATCAAAATTCCAACTCAATTTTTCACAGAGTTAGAAAAAGCAATTTAAAAATTCATCTGGAATAAAAACAATACCATAAACGAAATAACCTAAGATAGTGGAAACTCTTCTGAACAATAAAAGAACTTCTGGTGGAATCACCATCCTTGACCTCAAGCTGTACTGCAGAGCTATTGTGATAAAAGACTGTGTGGTATTGGTACAGTGACAGGCAGGTAGATCAATGAAATAAATTAAATACCTAGAAATAAACCCACATATCTATGGTCACTTGATCTTTGACAAAGAAGCTACAACCATCCAGTGGAAAAAAGACAGCATTATCAACAAATGATGCTGGTTCAACTGGTGGTTAGCATGTAGAAGAATGCAAAGTGATCCATTCTTAAATTTATTTTCATTTGCTTACCTAGTGTGGGTGAATCATTAAAAACATAGAGTTTGCCTGAAAGGATTGTGAAGTTCAAGGTCTTTGAGGAACCAAAACAGGTATTATAATTCCTACAAAAGCTAAGATTTCTCCTGAATTGAAAATTATGTTTTATGAGAGAAGAAACGATACACGTCAATAACCAAAATTATCTTAGCATCTTAATCACTTTAATAATCATTTCCTTTCAAACATTTGTGAAATGAAGTTTTTGGTGAGGTCAACACTCTCGATTGTTTATAAAGTGCTAAATGGTTTATATTTGAAGACAATTATTCTTGTCCTGTTAGCCATTACTATCTCTCCTGGAAATGTTACTAAAAATCCTTGTTCCTATCATTTTGTTCCTTTAGGAATTCAATAACAGAAGGTAAGAACTTAGATGATGCTCCTAAAGACAGGAAGAGCCACTACTTATACCTGATCCCACTATCTTTCTAAACCATGAAGCTCCATGTGCTAGCAGCCTGAGGGTAGGGTGGGACTATAGAATTAGTTTTCAGAGTTATGGCCTTGTGCCCTGTCTAGAAACTTCACTAATTTGCTAAACTCAGTTTCTCTTCCATTCTGTTCAAAGACCTTTTACCTTTAAAGTCTATAAAAGCTAAGAAATTCCCTTTGTTCTCCAGTTGCCTTTGGATCTCCTATCCCAAATTTTTCTGCTAGGTGCAACCAGCATTATTAAATGATATTGCTTCAGAAATCAGTCTCAGTGCATCTCTCTGTGAACCTGCAAAAATTATCAGATATGATCTGAGATAAATCTGCTTTTGTATAAAATACTTCCCTATGAGTTCCACTAATACACTGAAAAATGTCTTTATTCATAACTTTTTTATTTCAAAAAATGTATCAAACTGTCAATAAGTTGAAACATGGTAATTGGGACAAGTGAAGTCGATATTTTCCTATGATACAATCTTTTATATTTGGCTTCAGAATAAACTATCTCTTTCTAACTTTTAGGTGAGAAGTATAGTTTCTGCACATACACTATCATTCAATTTCTGACACTGAATCTGACATTATATTCAATATCTGCCCAATGTCCAGGTAATGGTTACAGGACAATACTCAAAATTCATGATTAAGAACAGGTATCTGACATCCACAAACACCTAACCTAAAAATATAATGAGAGAACATTTTTAAAACATTGAAAATGCTACTGTATCTCATCCACTCAGCAAGCTTTCAGCACATTTTATAAAATATACCAGTTTACAGCATTATGTGTTGAGTGGCTATTGAAATCTGTGTAAACTTTCATGGCAGAAGATGTCATTCTGTGTAACCTGGGTTTAGAGTCCTGGACTACTGCCACTCATACTTAGCTTACAATAAACGTCCTTCTTTGTCTTTGTGGTCCTCATTTTTAGTTTAGGAAGAATTGGAAAGGTTAAGCTTATTCTTACTCTGGCTTACTGAATAGCAGTAAACCTCCAAGACAACAATACAAAATAATAAATAATAATCCTAAAGAGTTACTTTTACACTAAAGATACATAGTGTTGTTTGCCAATTAACAATAGAAAATAGAGTACTATTTTGTTTGCTGTTGATATTATAAGTTCACTTAGGTCCTTGACTAAAATTTATTCCAAGGCATTTTAATTATTTTCTTAACATTTTAATTGTGAATCCTCCAAAAATTCATTTTTGGTATTCTCATTACTATGTAAAAATACTACTAATCGATTATTTTGATTTTGTTCAGCTTTGTTTAATTTATCTAAAGTTCCCAAATGATTTTTAGTGTGATGTTTAGATTTTTCTACTAGTAGAATTTAGTCAATGGTAATAAGAATCTTTTAATATAATAGATTCCTTCTCATCTCAAGCAGGCTTAATTCAGAGACAAAGGGACCAGTTGTTTGCCTTGCAAGAGTCTCCTCTGAATCAGTGTTCTGGGTTCTTTTCCTCATTACTTTTAAGAATGAATTTCATAGACAGTGAATCCTACATTTGAATCAGGTGTTTTATTGTAGATTGAAAGAAAGCATAGTGTTTTGTGTCAGGAAAGCTCCCAAGAGAGGGTTTCCAGAAAGATTATGACTCACAGGTAAATATGAAGTATTTACTAGAGGGGTTAGTGAAACACAGGAGGTAGAAAAGAAGAGGGGAGATTATCTGGGACTTAAGGTTTAAGTGGAGAAGAGAGACTTGGAAGAAAGGGAGGTGAGGAGTGCATTAGATAAAAGGAAGGATTCATGAAAAAGTATTATGGAAATTCATTAGTTTGGACATCAGCTATCTCTTTCTTTACATACTTCTCAAGGAAGTTTTAATCAAAATTACCATTAATGGGATAATAATTCCACTACCAAAAGTGGAGAATTGTTAAATAAAAATATTAGTGCTAGGTACAACATGTCTCCTTGTGCCTCTCAACAAGGAGATCTCTGAGGTTTTCACAAGCACAGAGGTTATTTCATTGTTCCTGACTGTCTACCATGACTACATGAAAAATCTCTATTATTCTGGATACCAATTATTTCCATGGGATATAGAGAAATCAACCTTGAACTGGCCAAAAACCTTGAAGTCTTCTGAATAGCTGTTATAGGACCAGAAATTATATGCTGGTTGTTGGGCTCAATGGTCTTATTCAGCACTGTGTCTTATGTGCTAAAATACAACCCTCCTGCTTATACAACCTCCACTGATGCAATGGTAGCATAGTAATTCTTGGGATTACCAAGTCAGTATTGATTTGATGCAAAGCTGATAATTCCATGCTTACTAATGTAACCTGTTCAATATACCATGACTGAAGTTGTCATATGACCTAAGGGGAAACCACTATTGCTATTTTTGCTAAATAGTCATCCTGTCAAAGTGAATGAAACAAAGAAGAAATAATGTTCTTCCCCAAATATCTGCGTAAAAACAAACAAATGAACACCAGCTGTAGGAGAGATGGTTCAGTAGTATAGAACACTTCTGCTCATACAGGGGTCCAATGTCCAGTTCCCATAATTCACATGACAGCACACAGCCATTCTAACTCTAATTCAAGAGGATGCAACATACATAAAAGGGAAATTATACATATACACATACATATACATACACATACATATATACATATATTAAAAATAAACCTTACATAAAATTAATAAATCTTTAAAAGAAGGAAAAATTACCTCATTTCTAGCTATATGGATTATGAAGTTGTATGAAGGAAACATAAGGGTCATTTGAATAAAGACAAACAAAAATGAAAATTTAGGCATTAAAATTGAAACTTCCCTGCTGGAATATTTTCCTTTGAGTCATAGCAATAAGGATATAGTTTTCTGCTTCAAATTTTCTTCTGTAAGTGGACATTGGATTTGATCTTTCACAGTATGCTTATGCAATCTCTGTGTCATTAAAAAGTAATTAGTTATTGGATATCTGGAGTATATAAAAATTTTGTAGTGATGATAATAGTTTTAACGAAAAACTTTGCTTTAAAGCATGACAAAGAGAGCAAGGAAATGTCCCCTTTTGTAGTTAAAGCCTGACTTGTTTACCCATTAGTTTAGAGCATTGTTCAACGAAAAAGCTGACTTGTATTGAGTTTCTCGTCTTACCGTATTGCTTATAAAGAATGACTTAAAATGACTACTAGCCTGAAACAACTCCTTATTGTTAACAACAAGTTTTTAACATAATAAACTATAAATATTGCAATCTTCAATTTTCAGAATAAGCAAAAGTGATTGACTACACAAAGGAAACTGAATAGAAAAATACATTGAATTGATAATTGGAGAAAACATGGTTCCTAAATTGTACTTATTGTAGAATGTGAATAACATTTTAGATGGGCTGTTTCAGTTTCAAAGAGATTGATTTTAATGGAGTATCTTATATCATAAAATAAAACATGGGATGACTTCTCAAATCATTTTTCAGAGCCTTGAAATACTTTGGAAGTATTTGTCTTCCAAATCAACCTATACCTCTAGACACTGCCATTCATTATTTACCCTGAAAATGTTTCCATCTGTTTTAGAAATAAAATGCTTTTATTAGCACACATTTTCAAGTAAACTATTGTGTTTAGCAATGAAACAGAGGTGTGATATATGCAAGCATATGATATGTACACCAGAAAGAGACAAACTTTCTGCTATTGCCAGGCTGAAACAAATAAGAAGTGATTCTGGGAATCAGTGATTGAGCAAAGACAAGCAGGGATCAGAATGATCATGAATTTATTTCTCCCAAACTCTATTCTTAGTAATGGTGATTTTTATTTGTTAATTACCATCTGTTAATTTTCAAGTAAATTTATACTTTATGGGATTTAATAGTGAGTGAGGATAGTGGTGCCGACTTGATTTTATCATGACAGGTTAGGAATAAACTGACAGACGGATCTACTGTTTAGATAGCTTAGACTGTAATGTTCTTGACAAGCAAGCATAAAGACCTCATTTGAGATCTTCAAATAAATGAGCAAGCAAATCCCATGCAAAAGTGACTGTAACATTGTGGAAAGAAGAGAAATGAAGACTCTGGGGTCTTGCTGGGCAGCCAGCCCTGGCTAATAAAAAAGTTCCATGTGACAAGCAAGACCTGCTTCAAACAGTATATAACATACTAGGTTCCTGCCTGTAAGCATAGGAATCATAGCATCAGTAATAATGTCAGGCCTTGGTGCCTAACTATGAGATGGATCCCAAATGGGGTCAGTCACTGGGCCACCTTTCTGTAAGTCTCTTCCCCATTTTTGTCCATGTAGTCCTTTTAGACAGGAACAGTTCTGGGTGAGAAATTCTGACTGTAGGTTGGTAATCCTGTTCCTACACTTGAGGCCCTGTCTATCTACTGGAGGTGGACTCTTCAAGTTCCCTCTCCCCACTATTCAGCATTTTGGCTAACATCATCCACTTTGAGTCCTGAGTGTCTCTCATCTCACAGGTTTCTGGTATTTTCTAGAGAATCTTCTTATCACCCACCTCCAGAGGCTGCTTAGGTCCATTCATTCTCCTGGCCCTCTGGGTTTCTCTCTTATTCTGTCTGCCCTTACATGATCCTGTTCTCTTTTTCTTCCTTTTCCCCTGCTCCCTGCCACCGAGATCCCTCCCTGCCTCCCCTTCTCTCTCTGCCTCCCATGAATATTTTGTTCCCCTTTCTAAGTGGGGTTGAAGCAACCTGATTTGGGCCTCCCTGCTTGTTAAACTTCTTATGGTGTATGTGCTGTATCCCAGGCATTCTGTACCTTTTGACTAGTATTCACTTATCAGTTAGAACATACCATGCATGTCCTTTTGGGTCTGGGTTACCTTATTCAGGATGACATTTTCTAGTTCCATCCCTTTGCCTGTGAATTTCATGATGTCCTTATTTGTTTTTGTTTGTTTGTTTGTTTGTTTGAGACAGGGTTTCTCTGTGTAGTCCTGGAACTCACTTTGTAGACCAGGCTGGCCTCCAACTCAGAGATCTGCCTGCCTCTGCCTCCCAAGTGCTGGGATAAAAGGCATGCACAACCACGCCCGCTGTCCTTGTTTAATAGCTAAATATAATTCCATTATGTAAATGATGCTATAATGTGCTTACAGAGAGGACCCTAGCATGGCTATCTTCTGAGAGGCCCTACCAGCAGCTGACTGAGACAAACATAGATATTGGACAGATATTCAGACCCAAGCATTGGACTGAAGTATGAGACTCTTATGGATGAATTTGGGGAAGGACTGAAGAAGTTAAAGGGGAGGGCAAACTTAGAGGAAGATCAGCAGTTTCAACTAACCCGGACCCCTAAGAGCTAGCTGCCAGAGACTAAACCACCAACTGGGCATCATGCACTGGCTGGCCTGTGGCCCTCAGCACATGTATAGCAGAGGACTGCTTTCTCAGGGAGAGATGTACCTCATTCTGAACAGGGGGTACCCAGGGAAGGGAGATGCCTGTTGGGGAAAGCAAACACTCAGTGGCAGGGGCGTGGGAATGGGATGAGGAACTGTGGGAGTGGGACCAGGAGTAGGAGCAAGAGCTGAAATGCAAATAAATAAAATAATATTTAAAAATGGGGAAAACACATGAAAAAAAAGAGTAAAACTTGAAATTATGTGGAAAACAATACATAGAAGAAAACAACTTATGCTGTCTTCAGATATCCACATACATGCACATGCTCATACATGGGAATCCCAGGAAGAGGCACACGTGTGTGTGCCACACAGGGACAGATACTCACACTTATAATCATACATAGATACATACAGAGACACACACAGACACACACATACACACACACACTTAATATGACATAAGTTTTCATTTATAAGTTCTGCAAATGCAAGCCAAGTTAAGAATGTATGTATAGATTTTATTCCTGAATATCTTATTGTATCACTATGGAACCTTCCCACATCTTTGGCAAAGGAACAATCTTATTGCACCCAGAGAAAATTGTCCTCATCATAAAATTCTAGGAAAAGAAAAACCTCTTTCATTTTATTTTGATGTGTAACATATACCTAATAAATATGACTATATAATGACTACTAGGGAAAAACTTTCTACATTATAAAAATCCTTAAAAGCTCACACATTTCTTATATTAATTTCTATAATAATCTGTTTTCTGAAAATTTGCATTTATGAAGAACAGAGCATGCAGTTTTAAAAACTTGGGAAGTATATATAATTGATTTAAATCTTGCAAATTACGATCATATTATTCATATAAAGTATTTTTTTGTAATTCAGATCAGTGAATTAAAGCAATTTTCTCAAACTCATGTAGTTTAATAGGACAAAATTAAGACAGGAAAAATGTGAAAATTTTTAAAGTGAGATTTTTTTTTCACTTAGCCTTTATTGATTCTCAGTCTTTATACAATTGTTCTAGTCCTGGAAGAAGATATTTTAAACTTTTGAAATTATAGTTTTTCTCCCTTAGGTTTTTATATATGTCTTTTAATGAACAATGTCCTAAAACAACACTACTCTTTCATGAGAACTGTGTTTGAGATCTAAACACTAAATATGTGAATTCTTATGGTTCACAACTTATAGATGAGATACAGTGCAGAATCTGACTAAAATATAGATTCAATACAGAATCTTCAAAATGGGAGGTGAAATAAACCCCCAAGTTACAACATTTAAAAGCAGACCATCAGGAACTAGGGAACGATTGCAGAGATTAAGATGGTTTCTCTTTTGGGAGGGTGAACAGAAGTTTTAGTTCCCACAACTGAGATTGGGCAGCTCCAAGGGATTTGACACCTTCTAAATTCACTACAAATGAGTGTCATAAGCTCACACAGGAACACACATACAAATAATAGTGAACAAATCATACTATGTCATCAAGACAGTGTCTACAACAAGGCTGTTTCACAGGGAGGCATTTTTAGCATGCAAGTTGCCACTTGTTTTGATAGGTTGTTATCTCAGCAACATTGCAGAAGTCAGACCTTAAAGATAAGAAGCATGTTGCTAGAACCGAAGTGGGATTCTGCTCAAGGGGAGGCCCCAAAACCTGACACTATTACTGAGGCTATGAAGCACTGACAAAAAGGGACCTATCATGACTGCCCTCCAAAAGACTCAACAAGAATTTCATAAATTCATTGTTTTTAATAGCTGTCACCTGAATATTTGATCTTAGCCATTCTGACTGGAGTGAGATGGAATATCATCTTTAGTGAGGTAACCCACTCACAAAAGAAGTCACTTGATATGCACTCACTGATAAGTGGATATTAGCCCAGAAACTTAGAATACCTAAGTTACAATTTGCAAAACACAAGAAAATCAAAAATAAGGACCATTTTATTGTGTGGATACTTTATTCGTCCTTAGAAAATGGAACAAAACACCCATGGAAGGAGTTACAGAGACAAAGTTTGGAGCTGAGATGAAAGGATGGACCATCCAGAGACTACCCCACCCAGAGATACTTCCCTTAATCAGCCGCCAAACCCAGACACTATTTCATATGCCAGCAAGATTTTGCTGAAAGGACCCTGATATAGCTTTCTCGAGTGTGGTTATGCCAGTGCCTGGCAAATACAGAAGTGGATCCTCACAGTAATCTATAGGATGGAACACAGGGCCCCCAATGAAGGAGCTAGAGAAAGTACCCAAGGAACTGAAGGGGTCTGCAACCATAAAAGTGGAACAACAATATGAGCTAACCAGTACCTCCACAGCTCGTGTCTCTAGCTGCATATTTAGCAGAAGAAGGTTTAGTCTGCCATCATTGGGAAGAGAGGTCCTTGGTCTAGCAAACTTTATATGCCCCAGTACAGGGGAAAGCCAGGGCCAAAAAGTGGGAGTGAGTGGGTAGAGGAGTAGGGCTGGGTGAGGGTATAGGGTACTTTCCGGATAACATTTGAAATGTAAATAAAGAAAATACAAAAAAAAAAAAAAAAGACTAAACAAGCAGCTGAAAGAGTCAGATGCAGATATTTGCCCCCAACCAATGGTCATAGGCCGCCAACTCCTGTGGTTGAATTAAGAAAAAGCTGATGCCGGGCGTGGTGGCACACGCCTTTAATCCCAGCACTTGGGAGGCAGAGGCAGGTGGATTTCTGAGTTCGAGGCCAGCCTGGTCTACAAAGTGAGTACCAGGACAGCCAGGGCTACACAGAGAAACCCTGTCTCGAAAAACCAAAAAAAAAAAAAAAAAAAAAAAAAAAAAAAAAAAAAAAAAAAAAAAAAAAAAAAAAAAAAAAAAAAAAAAAAAAAAAAAAAAAAAAAAAAAAAAAAAANAGAAAGCATTTGACAAAATCCAACACCCATTCATGATAAAAGTCTTGGAAAGATCAGGAATTCAAGGCCCATACCTAAACATAATAAAAGCAATCTACAGGAAACCAGTGGCCAACATCAAACTAAATGGAGAGAAACTGGAAACAATCCCACTAAAATCAGGGACTAGGCAAGGCTGCCCAATTTCTCCCTACTATTCAAAATAGTACTTGAAGTAATAGCCAGAGCAATTGGACAACAAAAGGAGGTCAAGGGGATACAAATTGGAAAGGAAGAAGTCAAATTATCGCTATTTGCAAATGATATGATAGTTTATATAAGTGACCCCAATAACTCCACCAGAGAACTCCTAAACCTGATAAACAGCTTCAGTGCAGTAGCTGGATATAGAATTAACTCAAACAAATCGATGGCCTTTCTCTATACAAAGGATAAATAGGCCTAGAAAGAGATCAGGGAAACAACACCCTTCACAAAAGTCACTAACAATATAAAATATCTTGGTGTGACTCTTACGAAGGAAGTGAAAGATTTGTATGATAAGAACTTCAAGTCTCTGAAGAAAGAAATTGAGGAATATCTCAGAAGATGGAAGGATGTCCAATGCTCATGGATTGGCAGAATCAATATAGTAAAAATGGCTATCTTGCCTAAAGAAATCTACAGATTCAATGCAATCCCCATCAAAATTCCAACTCAATTCTTCAATGATCTAGAAAAGACAATTTGCAAGTTCATCTGGAATAACAAAAATCCTAGACTAGCAAAAACTCTTCTCAACAATAAAAGAACCTCTGGTGGAATCACCAGGCCTGACCTCTGGCTGTACTACAGAGCAATTGTAATAAAAACTGCATGGTACTGGTACAGCAACAGACAGGTAGATCAATGGAATAGGATTGAAGACCCAGAAATGAATCCACACACCTATGGTCACCTGATCTTTGACAAGGGAGCTAAAACTATCCAGTGGAAAAAAGACAGCATTTTCAACAAATGGGTGTTGGAATTGATCCATTCTTATCTCCTTGTACTAAGGTCAAGTCTAAGTGGTTTAAGGATCTCCACATAAAGCCAGAGACACTGAAACTTATAGAGGAGAAAGTGGGGGAAAGTCTCGAAGATATGGGTACTAGGGAAAAATTCCTGAGTAGAACAGCAATGGCTTCTGCTATAAGATCAAGAATTGACAAATGGGACCTCATAAAGTTGCAAAGCTATTGCAAGGCAAAAGAGACTGTCAACAAGACAAAAGGGCCACCAACAGATTGGAAAAGGAACTTTACCAATCCTAAGTCAGATAGGGGACTGATATCTAATATATATATATATATATATATATATATATATATATATATATATATATATATATATATATATATATATCTCAAGAAGGTAGACACCAGAAAAGCAAATCCCCATTAAAAAGTGGAGCACAGAGTTAAACAAAGAATTCTTAACTGAGGAATAAGGAATGGCTAAGAAGCACATGAAAAAATGTTCAACATCTTTAATCATCAGTGAAATGCAAATCAAAACAACCCTGAGATTCCACCTCATACCAGTAAGAATGGCTAAGATCAAAAATTCAGGTGACAGCAGATGCTGGCATGGATGTGGAGAAAGGGGAATACTCCTCGATTATTGGTGGGAATGCAAGCTCATTCAACCACTCTGGAAATCAGTCTGGCGGTTCCTCAGAAAATTGGGCATAGTACTACTGTAAGATCCTGCAATACCTCTACTGGGCATATATCCAGAAGATGTTCCATCTGGTAATAAGGACACATGTTCCACCATGTTCATAGCACCTTAATTCATAATAGCCAGGAGCTGGAAAGAGCCCAGGTGTCCCTCAACAGAGGAATGGATACAGAAAATGTGGTACATTTACACAATGGAGTACTATTCAGCTATTAAAAACAATAAATATATGAAATTCCTAGGCAAATGGATGGATCTGGATGGTATCATGCTAAGTGAGGTAACCCAATCACAAAGAACTCACATAACATGTACTCACTGATGAGTGGATATTAGCCCAGAAACCTAGACTACCCAAGATACAAGTTACTAAACACATGAAACTCAAGAAGAATGAAGATCAAAATGTGGACACTTTGCCCCTTCCTAGAATTAAGAACAGAGCACACATTGAAGGAGTTACAGAGATCAATTGCCGAGCTGAATCTAAAGGATGGACCAACCAGTGACTCCTGCAGCCAGGGATCCATCCCATAATCAGCCACCAAACATAGACACTATTGCATATGCCAGCAAGATAGTGCTGATATAGCCCTGATATAGCTGTCTTGTGGGAGGCTATACCAGTGCCTGGCAAACACAGAAGTGGATGCTCTCAGTCAGCTATTAGATATATCACAGGGTTTCTACGGAAGGAGCTAGAGAAAGTACCCAAGGAGCTGAAGGGATCTTCAACCCTATAGGTGGAAGAACAACATGAACTAAGTAGTTCCCCCACAGCTCATGTCTCTAGCTGCATATGTAGAAGAAGATGGCCTAGTTGGCCATCATTGGGAAGAGAGGCCCCTTGGTCATGTAAACTTTATATGCCCCAGTACAGGGGAATGCCAGGGCCAATAGGGGGGAGTGGGTGGGGTTGGTAGGGGAGCAGGGTGGGGGATGAGGGAGGGTTTAGGGGATTTTTGGGAGAACATGTGAAATGTAAATGAAGAAAATATCTAATAAAAATGGGGAAAAAAGAAAAAGCTGGAAGAAGCTGAGGAGGACGGCAACCCTCTAGTAGGACCAGCAGTCTCAACTAACCTTCACCCCTGACATCTCTCAGACACTGGAACATAAATCTGGCAGCATATACCAGCTGATATGAGGCCCCCAATACATATACAGCAGAGGACTGATGATCTGGGTTCACAGAGATGATGTGGTGTAGCTTGTCAAAAGACCCTCACTTACACAAAGACCACAGAGACCATCATCATTGCAAAATGCATGAAGATTTTACTTATCCAACATGTTGCGAACTCCCCTCTCAGCAAGCAGGCCAGAGGAGAGACCCAGAAAAAAGAAAGAGCACACTTTTCATATCTTGGTAAGGGCTGCATATAGAAACCAGGGTAGTTTAGCTTATTTTAATTAGTGTAGGCAATAACCTTTTTAGACATTGGTTGGTTTGTATAGGGTGACTCTCATTTTGTTTGTTTTTGAGGTTTTTAGTGTGAAGCAGGGCAGGGGGATTGTTAATCTTGTTTTGGAAGCTAAGTAATTTTGACTGTTATAACTAGGTTTCTATGTTTGTTTAGTCAGCCAGCTTTTTATCTGACTCTGTACTTGGCCTGCTAGTACAGTTTGGAAAGTCCTTTTCGAAGGGGGAAAGTACTGGGTGTTCTTGAATTCATTTTGAATATTACAGATGAACCTAACCCTGGAGAGACTTGGGGCCCTAAGGATATTAGAGGGCTGGTGAGCTAGGGGATGGAAGTGGGGTTGGAGGGTGGTGACATCCTTGTGAAGACAGGTGGGTGGAGAGAAGGAATGGGATGAGAAACAGTCAGAGGGTGGACCAATAGGGGAATAAAATCTGGAGTGTAAATAAAATAAATAATAATTTTTTTAAAGATAAACATGCATTTGGAGAGTTGGAAAACATCTTTCCTTTGATGGCCCGGTGAACTCTAAGAAGCTGGCCTTTCCACAGGATTTGTTGTTGTTTTCTTTTTTGTTGTTTTATAGGTTTAGTCTACATGACTAAGTACTAAGAACAACTATGTTTATAGATTCAGAAACAAGAACTTGGAACACTGATTTGTTTCCAACAAAGCATGTGGAGATGGGAAATTGGGGAGCGGTTGGTTAATGAAGGAAACTCTACAGAAGAAAACAAAACAGAGAGCTACAAGTGCTAATTTAATTTTCCTTCTTGGCATCATTGTAAATTGCTCATACAGTAAACACATCAGATAAACTTTAATGGTAGTATAAATACAATTTTACTAGAGACTGAGCATTTAAAATTTCTTTTCTGAAGCCTGTAAAAATATTGTCATTGATGTCTTTTTTAAAGGAGACAATCAAAACATTTCTAAATAATTTAAGAATATTAAATGAACATGAAAATTCTTAATCAGAGTAATTGTAATCTAGTCTATTTCTAAATATATTTGATAACAATTCACAATTTCTTTTAATATGAATGATTTTAATCTCTACAAACAGTTATTATGGCTACAGCATTACATTCACAGCAACATAAATCCTACAAAATATCACATAGGAAAGTGACCAGAGGTGAGCTATCATTATACATAGACTGCTTGATGATGTTTATTATATTTATATTGATACTTATACTAGTTATACTTTTTTTTTGTTTGTTTGTTTTTGTTTTTCAAGACAGGGTTTCTCTGTGTAGCCCTGGCTGTCCTGGACCTCACTCTGTAGACCACCATGGCCTCGAACTCAGAAATCCGCCTGCCTCAGCCTCCAGAGTGCTGGGGTTAAAAGCATGCACCACCACACCCATACTTTTAAGAGGTTGTGAATATTAAAATAAATGTTTAAGAAGTTCCAGAATTACAGTAATAGTTAAGTATTATTTTTGTGATTTCCTTTTAGGTACATAATTTATTTCCTGTTTAATATTTAGTATGTGACAGTTGCTACGTCTTGTCTGTTACTTGTTTTATTAATTACCTGTTGTACTAAATAAGTGTATTCCAACCAAAATAAGAAGACATTAATATCAAACTGAGTATATACCTCAGATTGTAAGGTACCTTGATAGGAAAATCTTCTATTTATAGCTTTAAAACACTTTTATTAAATAAAATTATATATATATATATATATATATATATATATATATATATATNACATTTGATCCTAGGGTGTTTTATATTTATCTGTGTGTGCCTGCACATTTAGGCCGGAGTAGAACTTGACTTGAGACAGTTCTCTCGTTCTAGCATGTAGGATGTTAGGATTAAAAGGAGGTAGTCTGGCTTGGTCCCAAAATGCCTTTACCAGCAGAATCATCTTGTTAGCAACAGTGATATAATTCAGCAAAAGAATACAGTAATTGTAGACAATGAAAATCATGGAAAATACTTATACTTTATTGATATGAACATTGAATCTGATGATTTAAATACTGTGTAGTTGTGCATAATGCAAGTATGATTTCAGGAAAATAATTATGTGGCTAATCCCATTTTTCTCTATTTCTATTATTTTGAAGCAAGTGATATAGCTCACCTACTTTATAATGGAAGAATATTGCAC
The DNA here is from genome assembly GCA_902729485.2 of Mus minutoides. Taxonomy (NCBI): domain Eukaryota; kingdom Metazoa; phylum Chordata; class Mammalia; order Rodentia; family Muridae; genus Mus; species Mus minutoides. The sequence continues at coordinate 827,245 of LR750126.1, forward strand.
CAGAGGAGAATTACATTTTTTCTTCAGGAGAAAAGATACTTTTAATAGGTATTATACTCTTTCTGTCAACGATGATAAAAGCAGACATATGGATAGGTGATGATATGAACTGGTGGGTGAATGTGCTAGCCATGAAATTTGATGATGAGTTACAACTCCAATATGACCATTCAGGGAGCTAAGGAAAGTTTGATCATTGTTCTAGTAATGTTTATATACATTCTATTAGACACATGTGCCCATAATCAAATGTCATATACCTAACACACACACACATACAAAGAATGAAAGTGAAAGAAATGTAAACTCCAAAACAGAATAAGTTTAAGTAACAGTAAATAAAATAAAATTATTAACTATGTATACTAACATTCAAGAAGACATAATCAGTAAAAGTCATTTATTGACTGCCAATAGGAAGAACATTTAAATAGTCTGTAAACAATGTGATAATATATTTTATACAATAGTTTATAATTTTTCTCAAAAGCTCACATTGCTTAATTTACAAAGTAAATTCATTTCTTCTTTACTTTTATTTGGTATTTGAGTAATAAGATGAGTTTACTGTAGCTATTTATAGGTAATTTTAAATAATTCTACAGTTTTCTAGAAGATATTGTCATTTTAAAAGTATATAATATTAAAAAAATAATTTTAAATTCTTATAATAAAATATATAGGCAGGGTTAGTGCAGGCCTTTACTCCTAACAGGAAACAGAGACACACAGGCTTCTATTTGAAGTTGGACTAGTCAGCAGAGCAATTTCTAGGACACCTAATGTTAAAAGGAAACCCTGTCTTTAAAAACTAAAAATAAATTAAAACAAAACAAGCAAAAACCTTATAATAGAATTACCTCACTTACTTCTTCCCACTTTCCTTTCTTCTTCTTCTTCTTCTTCTTCTTCTTCTTCTTCTTCTTCTTCTTCTTCTTCTTCTTCTTCTTCTTCTTCTTCTTCTTCTTCTTCTTTTCTTCTTCTTCTTCTTCTTCTTCTTCTTCTTCTTCTTCTTCTTCTTCTTCTTTTCTTCTTCTTCTTCTTCTTCTTCTTCTTCTTCTTCTTCTTCTTCTTCTTCTTCTTCTTCTTCTTCTTCTTCTTCTTCTTCTTCTTCTTCTTCTTCTTCTTTCTAACTTTATGTCCCCTCTTCCACATTCATCACTGAGCCTTTGGTGACATGTTTGCATTGTAGATGTATTTCTTTGGAATGCACTCCACAACTCTATTTTTGTTTGTTTGTTTGTTTGTTTTTCAAGACAGGGTTTCTCTGTGTGCCCTGGCTGTCTTGGAACTCACTCTGTAGACCAGGCTGGCCTCAAACTCAGAAATCCGGCTGCCTCTGCCTCCCAGGTGCTGGGATTAAAGGCGTGCCCCACCACGCCTGGCAACTCTATATGTTTATTGGTTGCAGTTTTCTGTGATTGTGCTTTCCTTTTGTTGCAAAAAGAAATTTCCTTGGTTGATGAAGGAAGGTACCCTGTGGGTAGAATGACAAATATTTAGAATGTAGTTAGAGATGGTGTAGGTTTATTACAAGTTGTGATTCGCGGTTCTCTTCCAAGATCCAGGACTTCACTAGCCCCGGTTGGTTGTTTAGGTTTCTGGCACTTGTGTAATTTCTCTCTTGAAGAGAGCGTATCAAAATCAATTAGAGAAGTGTTTGTCACATCTTAGGTACATTTGCAACTACTGCACTCTTGGGGTAATTATGACATCCTGATTCTTGTTGTGTTTTAAAGGTATCAGAGCTGCACAGGACTCTTGGGCACTTTCTCCTTGGCAGCATACTTGGTGACTTCTGGTACTATGAAAGGTATTCTTCAGGGAGGGATTATTGAGGGAGGTTCAAGTTCAGAGGCCTCTTGGTCCTTTGTGTGATGAGCATGATATCTAGAGCAATAGCAATATAATAGAGCAACTTCCCCTCTATTTGGACTGCAACCAAATTCAATAGCTGTAGCATGTAATATTTTGGGTTTCTCTTAGATATCCCTGCTTAATAATTACAAAGAAGAATTTTCATGCCTGCTATTAAGATTATTGTTCAGTGGGTTATACCTTTCCGATGATACATTATTATTCCACATGAAAATGTTTCATTTATTTCTACATGTATATATTTATATCCATACCTGTTCAACGGTATTTCTAAGTAGATCCTAAATAGTAAGATTTCACTATTTTTACCAGATATCATTAATTTTAATTTCCCCCTCTTTCTGTTCTTCTGTGTTTATCTACTTCCATACTCTCTAATTAGAGCCCCCACCCATTTATTTTATTCCCAATGTCAAGATCAAATTTACCTCGCGCTTCCATGTTCCACTCTCCTTCACTACCACAATGGACTCATGGTATTTTCTCATAGATTATGCACTCTCTCAAAGTTATATAGTCTCACCCTATAATTTGGAAATAGCAGCCTCATATTGGAAAGAATATCAATGTTTGGCTTTACCTGCAATTCATGTTTATTAGCACTGCACAGTATTCCATAATTAAAGCACTGTCATTATTTTTTCACCAATTAAAAGGCACATAGATTGTCTCCATGGCCTAGCTATTGTGATTTACAATTGTAATTTATTTGAAACACTGGTATTTTAAAGTTCACTTCAAACATTTTCAAAAGATTTGAAACTTATAATAAATGCATAATGTCAAGAGAGCTGTTAATAAAATCGGTTATTATTTTTCTTATATATTTTCTTTATTTATATTTCAAATGTTATCCCCTTTCCTACTTTCCCCTCCAAAAAGCACCTATCCTCTACCCCCTTCCCCTGCTCCCCAATCTACTCAAACCTGTTTTCTGGCCCTGGCATTCCTCTATACCTGGGCATAGAACTTCACAGGACAAAGGGCCTCTCTTCCCATTGATGATTGACTAGGCCATCGTCTCCTACATATGCAGCTAGAGCCATGAGTCCCATCATGTGTTTTCTTTGATTGGTGGTTTAGTCCAAGGGAGCTCTGGGGATACTGGTCAGTTCATAATATTGTTCCTCCTTTAGCGCTGCAAACCCCTTAAGCTTCTTGGATACTTTCTCTAGCTCCTTGGGGACCCTGTGCTCCTTCTCTTGTGGCTGTCTTTTACGTTTCTTTTTTTTTTTTTTTTTTTTTTTTTTTTTTTTTTTTTTTTTTTTTTTTTTTTTTTAAACAATCTTTTTTTTTTTTTTAAGATTTATTTTATTTGTTATATGTAAGTACACTGTAGCTGTCTATAGACACTCCAGAAGAGGGCGCCAGATCTCGTTACGGATGGTTGTGAGCCACCATGTGGATGCTGGGATTTGAACTTATCACCTTCGGAAGAGCAGTCGGGTGCTCTTACCCGCTGAGCCATCTCACCAGCCCTTCTTTTACGTTTCTTAAAAGATCACTTTCTTGCTTTTTCTAGGGCATGGTTTTTCTTCTTGTTTTTCTTTACTATACTTTGAAGGGCTGGATTCATGGAAAGATATTGCATAAATTTGGTTATGTCTTGGAATACTTTTGTTTCTCCATCTATGGTAATTGAGAGTTTAGCTGGGTATAGTAGCATGGACTGACATTTCTGTTCTGTTATGGTCTGTATGACAACTGTCCAGGATCTTCTGGCTTTCATAGTCTCTTGTGAGAAATCTAGTGAAATTTTATAGGTCTCCCTTTATATCTTGACCTTTTATCCTTACTGCTTTTAAAATTCTGTCTTTGTTCAGTTCATATGTTGTTTTGATTATTATGTGTATGGAGGAATTTCTTTTCTGGTCCAGTCTATTTGGAGTTCTGAACACTTCTTGTATGTTCATGGGCATCTCTGTCTTTAGGTTACAGAAGTTTTCGTCTATAATATTATTGAAAATATTTATTGGCTCTTTCATTCTCATCAATACCTATTAACCTTAGTTTTGGTCTTCTCATTGTTTCCTGGATTTCCTGGATGTTTTGAGTTAAGATCATTTTGCATTTTGTATTTTCTTTGATTGTTGTGTCCATGTTTTCTTTGGAATCTACTGCACCTGAGGTTCTCTCTTCCATCTCGTGTATTTTGTTGGTTTTGCTTGCATCTATATCTCCTGATCGCCATCCTAGGATTTCTATCTCCAGAATTGTCTCTCTTTGTGATTTCTTTATTGTTTCTACTTCCATTTTTATATCCTGGATGGTTTTGTTCACTTCCTTCACCTGTTTGGTTGTGTTTTCCTGAAATTCTATAAGGGGTTTTTATTTTTCTTCTTTAAGGGCTTCTACCTGTTTACCTGTCTTCTCCTGTAATTCTTTAAGGGATTTATCAATGTCCTTCTTAAAAATCCTCTACCAGTATCATGAAATATGACTTTAAATCCGAATCTTGCTTTTCTGGTGTGTTGGAATATCCAGGACTCACAGTGGTGGGAATACTGTTTCAGATTATGCCAAGTAGTCTTGATTTCTGTTGGTAGGATTCTTGTGTTTGCCTTTTGCCCTCTGGTAATCTCTGGTGTTAGATGTTCTTGTTGTCTCTGGCTTGAGCTTGTTCCTCCTGTGAGTCTATAAGCTTGTGTCAGCACTCCTGGGAGACCAGCTCTCTCTAGGCAAGACCAGTGCAAAGAGGGCTGTAGAACAGCCCCACCTCCTGGCTGCAGAAGTGTGTGCTTAGGACCCTAACCCAGCTGTTCTGTTGCTTCTGCAGCTTGTACACTCCTGAGTGGACCTGCCTTAGAAGTCACAGAAAAGAAAATAGAGATAACCCCCCTGGTTCCTGTGGTCATAGCACTCCCTGGAGGTAAGCTCTCCTCTGGCAGGGAAGGTACATAGAGGACCAAGGATCAGCTCCACCTTCTGGCCTTAGATTTAGGTCCAAAAGACCATGTCTCAGAAGGTCTGCAGTTTCTGCTGCCTGTGCACTCCCAAGTGGACCCACCTTAGAGAGTCGCTGGATAGAAAATCTACTTTTTAGTTTTTAAAGAATGATTTAAAGGGAATAGAAAGTGTATGAAATACTTTGTTCCATTAAACCCATTCATTCAAATATTCGCATAAAATATTTGGTGTAATGATTTTATATTAATTTTCCATTTTGTTCAAAAGAATTTTTTCCTTAAACATAATGTTGTTGTCTACCCTATACTGCTATACCTTAAAAACATATCTATTGCTATCAAAATGTAGATTGATATCGGTGAATATCAATGTTTAAAATTTTAAATACTTTCTGTTCTTGAGATCCCTTTATATTCTCTGTATGCTCAATCTATTTTAGGAAAATATGCTGATAGACATTTTATCATTTGTTCTTCTTAATCACTAGTAGATTGAGATAGATTGTGCTAAAGATATAATTTTTATTTAATTTTCCCATGTATTAGCTGCATTATACTAGTGAATATGCCTTTTTATTAAAATCATCCAAGCCTTAGAATGACTTCAGTTCCTCCATTTTGTCTTGTAAGAGATACATTGGAGATTGAACATGGAGAGTTTTCTAGGCTCTGTCTGTCATTCTGATTCATAAGAATTCAATTGGGCTTACATGTTTTAGTCATAAAAACAAAGAAACAAAGAAACAAAGAAACATTTCTAATTTATTCACTATAGACTTTTTGTAAGAGACAATTATAGATTATTACTATGAATTACTAATCAATTGCATATTAGCAACTGGGTTGTCTTCAAAAAGAGACATATATATATATATATGTATGTATATATATTGAGAGAGAGAGAGAGAGAGAGAGAGAGAGAGAGAGAGAGAGAGTATCAGTACCTTAAGGCCAGCAAGTTCGTCCAACTTAGATTCTGATCTTAAAAATTCAGTATGCATTCATTTTGCAAAAGTTTTGGAAGATCTGTTCAAAATTTATAAATATCTTGAGTTATAGTTCATAAAAGTAAAGTGCTAAATAAATTCGTATAATATCAATGAATGAAATTTCAATTAGAAATATTGAATAATTACTTGATAACTTTTGGATATATTTTTATAAGCCTGTAGCCTTGAGAAATATACAAATCCACTTTAAGATTTGATTAAAGTGGTTATGTTTTGATGCAGGATAATCTAAATTAGATCATGAGGCTCAAGTTAAACTTATCTGCAGTAAAATTAAAATATTGAAGATATCATAGAAATCCTAACATATTTCTAGTAGTTCACAAAATAAATTTGAATCTGTACTTGTTTCAAGCAAGGGAATATAAATATTAGCTCCTCAATAGTTAATATCAGGTGGCATCTTGAACTGCTATTTTACAAAGTAAGCATTCAAAAATTGTATTAACAGACATTTTCACACTTTGCAACTGAAGATAATATATGACTGAGAAATTTTGCTATGATCTTGGTAATTGAAGACATCCTTAAAACTTGTGCATGTAATGAAAAACTGTGGATTAATATTAAGAGGATGAAGTTCCTCTCAGTTAATGAATTTCCATGTCATGTGCACATTATGAAAGTTTTTGAGTGTCTTTGATAGTCTTCTAGAGTACATTTTTACATTTCCAATTAATAGAAATGGATCAGTGACTCAAAATTAGTTCAAAGAGGCATGAAATGTCTATGCAAATAGCAAAGCAAGCAGTACAATTTGTAAATGCTCGGACAAATAAATTTGAATGTGATTATCCCGCACAAGGCTCTTTTCCAGCTAAAGCAAAACCAGGCATCCTGGGTCATAAGTACAAGATTACTTTCAAGATAGAAGCAGAAGGATTGCTGAAAGTTTAAGACTAGTCATGGATATAAAACAAATCCCAGGCAACCCTGAGCTACAGGATGTTCTTCCATCAAAAGATCCAACAAGTCAATAACAAAAATAACAAACATGAGTCAAATTATAATATAAACAGATAACATTGAAATGCTATGTATTTCATATTTACCTTCAACTTTACAATATTTTTGTAGGGTATTTTATTTATTTTCATACCAAATGTTATCTTCCCTGTTTCCACTCTGGAAACCCTCTATCCCCTCCTCTTCTCCCTGTTTCTAAGAGGGTGTTCCCTAACCCATCCATCAACTCCTCTCCTCTGCCTCCCTGCTCTGGAATTCCATTACACTGGGGCATTGAGCCTTCACAGGACTAAGGCCATCTCATCCCATTGATGCCCAATAAGGCCATTCTCTGCTACATATGCAGGTGGAGCCCTGGGTTGCACCATATGTACTCTTTTGTTGGTTGTTTAGTCACTGTGATCTCTGGGGGTGTGGTGGGGGGGTCTGGTTGGTTGATATTGTTATTCTTCCTATGGGTTGCAAACCTCTTCAGCTCCTTCACTTTTTTTCTCTGACTCCTCAATTGGCATCCCCATGTTCAATCCAATGGATGGCTGTGAGCATCCACTTGTGTTTGTCAGGCACTGGCAAAGCCTCTCAGGAGACAGCTATATCAGGCTTCTGTTAGCAAGCACTTCTTGGCATCCACAACAGTGTCTGGTTTTGATGTCTGTATACTGGATGGATCTCCAGGTGGGGCAGTCCCTGGATGGTCTCTTCTTCAGTCTCTACTCCACACTTTGTATCTATATATCCTCCCTTGAGTATTTTGTTCTTCCTTCTAAGAAGGACCAAAGCATCCACACTTTGAGCTTCCTTATATTTGAGCTTCACATGGTCTGTGAATTGTATCTTGGGTATTCTGAAAATTTGGACTAATATCCACTTATCAGTGAGTGCATACCATGTGTCTTTTATTTTTATTTTTTATTTTTTTTTTTTTTACTAGATTACCTCACTCAGGATAATATTTTCTAGATCTATCTATTTACCTGTGAATTTTGTGAAGTCATTGTTTTTAATACCTGAGTAGTTCTCCACAGTGGTAGTAAATGTATCACTTTTCTGTACCCATTCCTCTGAAGAAGAACATCTGAGCTCTTTCCAGCTTCTGGATATTATAAATAAGGCTGATTTATACATAATGGAGCATGTGTCCTTTTTATATGTTGGAGTAGCTTTTAGGTATATGCCCAGGAGTGGTATAGCTGGATCCTCATTTGCGTGTCCAATTTTCTGAGGATTGATTTCCAGAGTGGTTGTAACAGCTTGCAATCCACAAAACAGTGGAGGTCTATTCCTCTTTCTTCACATCCTTTCCAGCATCTTCTGTCATCTGAGTTTTTGATCTAGTCATTCTGACTGGTGTGAGGTGGAATCTCGGGGTTGTTTTGATTTGCATGACCTTGATGACAAAGATGTTAAACTTTTCTTTAGGTGCTTCTCAGGCATTGGTATTCCTCAGTTGAGAATTCTTTGTTGAACTCTGTACCTCATTTTAATAGGGTTATTTAGTTTTCTGGAGTCTAACTTCTTGAGTACTTTGTATATATTGCACATTAAACCTCTATCAGATGTAGGATAGGTCTTTTCCCAACCCTTTGGTTGCTATTTTGTCCTGTAGACAGAATCCTTTGCCTTACAGAAACTTTGCAATTTTGTGAGGTCCCATTTGTTAATTTTTTTTTTTTTTTTTTATTTTAGAGCATAAACCATTGGTGTTCTGTTAAGGAAATTTTTTCAATACTTTTTGTAGCACAACTAACGATGTATGCTGCTATCAAACTATTTATAATTTTCAGTGCCATTAAAATAAGTAGTGAAATTTAGTTTATCATTCAAAACAAGACTGAATTTTTTTCCTAATTTGTTTTAAAGAAGTATTCTTATCACAGTAGATAGGAAAAATAATAACCTAAGTATTAATCTCTTGACTGATGGATTTCTAATAGTTATACATATTCCAAGAAAAAAGCTAACCAGCCATAAAAGTAAGAAACAAACAAACAAACAAATAAAACAAACAAACAAATAAATAAATAAATAAATAAATAAATAGTCAGCCCCCATGTCTACCACCTAATAGTGAAAATGACAATCATGTCTTTGCAAAAAAGAAAAACTAAGATAAATCTTTCTGATCTCACTCATATGCCAAATCTTAGTTAGCTGATCTCATAGAAATCAAAGTTATTTGACATCAGTGTCAGGAACTGTAGTCTTGTTGCCCTAGCACAGGGAGATGTTAGAGTGGTGAGGAGTGAGTGGGTGAATGGGTGGAGTAGCATCCCCACTGTGGCAAAGGGGAGAGGAAAGAAGAATGATACCATAGTTGGCTTTTAGAGGGGTAACCGAGAAGGGTGTTATCATTAGAAATGTAAATGAATAAAATGATTCAAAGAAGAATGATTCAAAGAAGAAATAGTAGTTAGAAAAATAAAAGGTGAGATATAAAAATAATAAGAGTAGTTGCTATGAAGAGTCTGAAGTTAGGAGGTTTAGTGTATGGCTAAATTATAATTAGAAACAAATAGAAAGTTCCAATGTGGTAAAGCAGAGTAGCTTGGCTGTGACATAATAATCCAGTATAATTTTCAAATAGATAGAAGAATGGATTTTACACATTTTCATTGGTTAAAAATGTTTATTAAAGAGATAGATATATGTAATCTGATTTAAACATTATACAGTATATGCATGTTTTGAAACTATTGTATACTTCGGCTGAATTGGACTTAGATTTTATGTTTTGTCTATGAATTCAAAGTCAATCTCATAAAATAACACATTATTATATTATTAAATTGTTTGACTTCTTAATGTGAGAACCAGATCAATATTGCATTATTCCATACCAGGACTCAACTTTGATGAATATAATATTGACAAGACTCATAGAAATAGTGTATAACACAGCATCATTAAATGACAGTCTTGTAGTTCAGAAATCACAAATATACTACCACAAAACCTTGGTAGAAGATGCGTTTTTGTTATGCTATACAAGTTCAAATTTGTTCAGTAGATAAGCCATGTTTTAGGCATGTATTTGCTATTTAATTTTCATTTATGTATAGTACAGTATGTGTACATATATACATAAATAAGTGTATTTACAACATGTAACCTTTTTATGTATACACAATTGTACTATTCCTCAGTATATCTTATTTGAACATTTTGATGGTTTGCTGATTACTTTGTACATTACATTAAAGCTGATTAAAGATGTCATACAAAGATGGTTAAAAAAGTGTTTTAATATTTCTTACATTATTGGATACTTACTCTTTTCATAAACAGCTACTCTCCATATCCTTACTGATAATAAGTGAGTAGAAGATATCATTGAGCAGTGTGGTTCCATTAAATTTACATCAGTTGTGTGATAGCATCTTCTAGCTAGATGAGAACTGAAGGTCAGTGAGTTCAAAGACCTTCATTTTTCAATCATGGATAACACTCTTCTGTGTAAATGATGGTTATCTAGTTTGTTAGAAAACATCTAGTGATGATTTCACATGGTTAAAGTGTTAGCACAATCCATTATCTAGACATTTCTAATTTTTTAAGCCTGCTCTCTTCAAATTGGAAATATTTGTTTCAAATATCTTTCTGCTCTGTTTCTTGACTCTGAACTGGTTATATGTAATTCTCACATATATTCAAAGATACAATTGGAATCATCTAAAGAATTCTTGTCTTCTTATATCTGGCATTACTCAACTGATGTTACTTATGAAAGATATGGGTTGAACTCATCAACATTTAGTTAAGCAAATGTCACTCCTTGAGCAACAAATAAAATTTCAGTTATGATTTTAATGATGCATATTGCACATAGTAAAATTTCATTTTATATCATCTTTTGAAGTTTCTTAGTGATATTTTCATTGTTTATGGCTATCTAGTGCCTGAATGAGAACAAAGTGTCACCCCATGAACTAACTAGTACCCCTGAGCTCATGTCTCTAGCTGCATATATAGAAGAGGGTGGCCTAGTTGGCCATCAGTGGGAAGAGAGGCCCCTTGGTTATGCAGACTTTATATGCCCCAATACAGGGGAACGCCGGGGCCAAGATGTGGGAGCGGGTGGGTAGGGAAGCAGGGCCGGGAGGGGGGAGGATACAGGGAACTTTCTGGATAACACGTGAAATGTAAATGAAGAAAATATCTAATAAAAGTTGAAAAAAAATGAATCTATGTGGTGATTTACATAAGCAAATGCTTATTAAAGAGGGAAGTTACTGATCATGAAAGAGCCCCCCCCTTTCTGAAGATGATATTGAAATAAAATACACATGACACACTAAGAGAAATAGGTGACCATATAATTGTTGACATTATTATTCTGAGACACTTGATTTACAGTCAGAAAATCTTAGTAATGAAAAATTATGATGAATTTTTTCTGAAGTCATTGTCAGGAAAGGATGAAGATGTTCTAAGATATCCAGCAATGCCAAAACTCCCCATTTAAGAGCTCCTAGAAATGATCCAAAATACTAAAATCATAACATGAATGATTCATGGAAGATATTAAACTTTCTGATAGTGTTGTGTAAGGTAACTGAGGTGGAATTCTGCACATACTGTCAGAGCTTTCTGCATGGTGAGCTTTCTCTGTCAACAACCTGAAATTCTCTGCTCACAGCCAAGAATGATGCCCATAGCCATTTTCGTTTCCTTCCTTCTTATTTAATATTCTCTCAGTGGTGTTGCTCTTCACCTAGAATAAGAGAGGGTGACAAGAGGGTATCAGCATTGTATGGAGATGTGTCTTAATGTGTTCAGTAGTGCTGGTCCCTGCATGGCCATCTGTGGTACAGGGGAAGATCAGAGCTCAATGATTCTCCTTGTTTTTGATCTGTTGTTTATCTTTCCTCAGCTTTTCTTTATAAATTCACGAGATACATTAATGTTTAATGTATCATGTTTAATATCGCCTCCCTCCCTCATTTATAGCTTGTGTATGAATGCAGCTTTCTCTGTGTATAGATTCTCATTTGGATTCTTTGAGACATAGTGTCTGTCTGTATTCCAGGTTGGTCTTGAACTCAATTTATAATTCAGCTCAGCATCAAATTTATGATATTCATTCATCTACCTTTTCACTGCTGGGATGGTGGGATCAAACCACAATGTTTAGCTTATTATTATAAAGTAATTAATATTCAGAAAATAACCATAGTGTGAAAATAACCAAAAATCCAGAAAAATGCTTTTTGCTTAAAAATTGCTTTTACTGGTGCAGTGTTTGAGGTTATAACATTTCTTAGAAACAAAAGAGTCTCAAATAATTATAGTTAGTTTTTCCTAACTGGTTACTAAGTGGCAGTCACTATTTCAAACACTTTATGTGTATTTTCAAATCCCTGTTTCAAACATTGAAATGAATATTTTTTCTCATTCCATACCTCTATTTGCATATTAAAAATGGACATTTAACTTATAAATCAAACATATACAATTATTTTGCTGTGAGGCAAAGGTATAGGGTGGAAAGAGTTAAAATGTGGAAGAATACTTATTACTTCCAGTGAAGCAAGTCATACTGTCATGAAGGACTCAAGATATTACAAGCAATACAGATAATTTAAATATTTACATATGTGCATGTGTATGTATTCATATATTCAATTTCTTTCAAAATATGAGCATTGAATTGCATGAATAGATGCTTATGAGCAAGAGAGGACAAGTCTTCATATTTAAATGTGGTGAGTGATAGAGAAACTGAAGTATGACAGCATGAAAATGGTGAAAACATCAGATAACTGTGGTGCTTTGTTTATGATAATCCCATAGTCCAATGTATTTGAATAGTTGGTTCCAAGTTGGTGATGCTGTGTGCATAGGTTAAGGATGTATGGCCTTTCTGGTAAGTATATCTCTGTGGTGGGATTTGAGATTTTAAAACCTCCCGATACCTAGTACGTACTTTCTGCTTTGTGTTTGCTGATCAAGATATGAGCTGTCAGTGTGCTTCTCCAGAAGTCATATCTTCACTTGTCCTATCACAAACTCTGACCATCTTAAACTGTAAGAAAAAAAAAAAAAACACTTTCTTCTACATGTTGATTTTGTCACTGTATTTTATAACTGAAGCAGAAAGGTAACTAATAGAGTCATTTGATTTTAATATTGTGGCCAATAAAGAACATAAGATAGCATTTGAGTGGATAATTTAGTATCTCAGGTGCATGGGCTTAGGACTGAAAGTTACTGTAAAATCTCTTCCAATACAATTATAAGTAGTGATCAAGCAAGATGCACCTGTGGTTAGGAAAAGGCTAGTATACCTTTTTAAGGACAGGCACACGTGAATGTTATTCTCATAACTCTGAGAACCACTCTGTCCCTCCCCAGAATGACAGCTACCAAGGATTTTTTTTTTTTTTTTACTCAAGCAAGTAATCATATGAGAAAATCTTCAATAAATAACTAATAAGAAAAACATCTTTGAGCATAGTAGAATAATGATAAATATATAGTATAATTACATTTAAGTATATTATGAGCAATTAAGGGTATGAACTGGAGAACTCCTAAGGAGTAATTATACCAACTGTGGGTCTGATATACAAAGAATGTAATTAAAATCATGAAATTAGCTGAGATCAAATTGGTGAACAAATATAAGAGTACTAAGGGCTGAGGATAAATTTCTTCAGGATAAAATTCAAAGACATTAAAAAGAAGTGGAAATATTAATAGTCAATATAATGGTGGAAATGTCAGGAGTATATGTAGTAGAAGAATATTAAAAAATATATAATACTGGGGAAAATATAAAAAGTACGAGTAACTAATACAATGCCAAATTAAATAAAATTTAAATATGATTTGCCATGGTTTGCTAATTTAGCACCAGCAATAATCAGAATTTACCACCTCCTTAAATTAACCTTTGCACATTCGAAAATAATGAGAAAACTCAGGAATTCTGGTCACAAAACAAATTCATAGATTTGAAGCAAGATTATAGTAATTAAATAGCACAAAGTTAGGCATATGTTAAGAAATAAATTTGTTTAGAGAATGAAATAGTCTAGTAAGAATTTATGTTGCTTCCAGGCTTCAAATTTTCCGTGAAAAAAAAAAAAATGTTTTCATGGGTACCTTACGATGTATTTAAAATATCATTTGGAGATTTTTGAATAATGATGCGATTTTCTGGAGTGAATCCTTAAGTGTGGCAGTATAGAAGTAATAACATGCAAAGGGTAAAGTTTTGGAGTTCTGCGCCTCTGAGTTATGTAAAGTATTAGCAAGATTTCTTTTGCAGACTTCCTGTATCAGCCTTCCAAATAACACTACATCATACCTGGTCCTTTGCCACAGACATCATATACTATGATAAATCTGATAATTTTTATAACTAAACAAAAGTTTTTATTCTATGTATTTCATGCAGAAAATTAATTTTTACAGGGAGGCTGTTTAAATTCGATTCTTATTTAAAGGGATAATTTTTTTTTTAAAGGAGGGTTTAGCCAAAAGCTGGAAATAACCCAGATGTCCCACAATGTAAGAATGGATATAGGGGGCTGGTGAGATGGCTCAGCGGGTAAGAGCACCCGACTGCTCTTCCAAAGGTGATAAGTTCAAATCCCAGCAACCACATGGTGGCTCACAACCATCCGATCTGGCTCCCTCTTCTGGAGTTTCTGAAGACAGCTACAGTGTACTTACGTATAATAAATAAAATAAATCTTTAAAAAAAAAGAAGAATGGATATAGGAAATGTGGTTCATTCACACAATTCAATATTACCCACATATTAAGAACAAGGACATCATGAGTTCTTTAGGCAAGTCGATGGAACTAGAAAATATCATTCTGAATGAAGGAACTCAGACTTAAAATGATATACATGGTATATACTCACCAATAAGTGGATATTAGCGAAAATTACAGAAATCCCAGGATATAATCCATAGAGCTCAAGAAAGCTAATAAGCCAAAGGGCCCAAGTAAGGATGCCTCAATCCTACTTGGGCGGGGGGGGGGGTATAATCACAGGAAAGTGATGGATGGTCCTAGGTGGGAACAGGGACAGGGAGGGGAAGAGGGGAACAAGATCAGGTATTAGTTGGGAGAAAAGGACTGAAGCCCTGAGGAACAGCAGAAAGAATCAAAACAGGCAACCTGGGCTAGTAGGAAGTGGAGGAATCCTTTACAATGTACCAGAGACCTAGAAGGTGAGAGATGACTTTTAGGAATCAAAGGAAGGGACTAGATGAAATGTCCTACAGTGGGAAGAAAGAACTTGTAGAGTCCATCTCCAGTGGAAAGACATCAAGTGGAGGGATAGGGTTGCCATCTCACAGTCAAAAACTCTGATCCATACTTGTTCCTGTCTGAAAGAACTGAGGAACAAATATGGAGAAGAGTCCAAGGAAAAGGAGGTCCAGTAACAGGCCCTAAAGTAGGATCCTGCTCAAGGGGAGGCCCCAAGGAATGACACTATTACTGATGCTCTGGGGTGCTTACAAGCAGAGTCCTATCAGGACTGTTTTCTGAAAGGCCCAGCAAACAGCTGAAAGAATAAGATATAGATATTTACACCCAATTAAAAGACAGAAGCTGCTGAACCCTGTGTTTAAATTAGGGAAAGGCTGGAAGAAGCTCAGGAGGAGGGTGACTGTATGAGAAGATCAGCTGTCTTAACTAATCTGGAAGCCCAGGATCTCTCAGACACTGAGCCACCAACCAGGCAGCATGCACCAGCTGATATGAGCTCCCTCAACCCACTTATAGCAGAAGACTGCTGGATCTGGGTTCAGTCAGAGAAGAAACATCCATCCCTCAAGAGACTGGAGGCCCCAGGGAGTTTAGAGGTTGGGGGCAGAGCAAGGAAGGGGGAATCCTCTTGGAGATGAGGGGGGGATGTGTCAGATTTAGAACAATGGAAAGTTGGACTGGGACGCAGATAAAAGTCTTGATTGTAAAAAGGTTATAAGTAGGGTTTTTGTTTTTGTTTGGTTTTTCCTCATGTCAGCACATTTAGGAACTGATGCGCCCAGTAAAGAATAGAAAATTTCCTACAAGGTTGATATAGGAAACAATGCCCGAATTTCACGCCAAATTCCTACTATTTGGTAGCCTCCTCTTGTTAGCAGCACTGGGCACATCATCCAGACACATGTACTTCCACTGAGATAGTGAATCCATTCAAAAACATGAATGCTGGGGTCACAGTATCTGTGATATAAAAACAAACACGGAAATAGCAGGAACTGAACTAAAGGGTGGCACATCATCTGGTGGCAATCCTTCCTCCTTACCTGAGTTAGTGAAGCCATTATGCATGGGGAACAGATTCTGATTACCAGGAGTCTCTTCTTAGGCCTTTAAATGCATCTACTCATAGACATAGTAGTTTGTTGTCCTTATCACCCTTTCACATTGTGAGATTCTTATGAGTTAAAAATTTTAGGCCAATACCATCTCTACTGGCATGAAGCTAATCTAGTTTGTTCTCTCTCTCCTCTTTCTCTCTCTCTCTCCCTCCCTCCCTTCTATTTTTTAGCATGCTGCTTGCTTTCTTTTCTTCTTTCATCTTGCTTGCTTGCTCCTTTCCATCTTTTCCTTCCTTTCTTTCTTTATTCTTCTTATTCATTTCTATTCTTCCTTTTCTTCTTTCACTAGTCTTTTCTAGTCTCTTCCCAGGAATGAGACTCTTCAGCGATTTCCAACATCAGTTGTTTAATTGTCCCTTATTAGATTCTTACTATATGAATAAAACATATTATAAATTCCTGTGTTCAAATTAAATTAAACTGACCTTCTTGGAAAAAAAACTGTACCCTTTGTAAATCAGTATTAAATACAATGTTTTTTTCAAAAGGGTGGTTATGAATATACTCTCATTTTGTTATATCATTTTGTCTTTTAATCTATTCAGTCTTTTCCCCATTCCACTACAAAAACTTCACAGAACTATTTTTTTTTTGAATTTATTATTTTTTTTTCTTAGTATATCTTTATGTTCCTGTGTGTTTTGCCTAAATGGTGGATCTTCCATGTGCTTGACTCCATGAAGGTCAGAATAGAACCACAGAATCATTGTAACTGGGGTCACAGGTGGTTATGAGCTGCAAAATAGGAACTGGGAGTCAAATCCAGTTCTAGATGTACAGACAGTACCTGTTACTGCTCAGCTACCTCTCCAGGCCTTGTGTTTCCAAATAAATTCGTTACTTAATTTTCTGTTTTGTTTTGTTTCATCTTTAACAATTAATCTACCCTAAACATTGGAAATATCTACTTGTTTAAAAAATTATTTTCTACTATTGTAACAGTAAATTCTTCATTTACTTGAATATAGCCCCATTATTCAGATCTTCTCTCTTTATCGCTCTCTCTATTGATCTTCAAATATTATGTATATTATTCTGGGCATCTTGGCATTTTCTTTTAAAAAATGTAAAAACTGTCTGTCTGTCTTTCTGTCTGTCTGTCTGTCTGTCTGTATTCCCTTTCTTTCCATATACATATGGAAATATATATATATATATATATAGAGAGAGAGAGAGACAGAGGGAGAAAAATGTCTGAATGGTGCTTATTTTAAGAGAGATGGACAAATTTCATGTAGAAGTCTAAGAGGACAAATTTCTAGAGTAAATTCATCCTTCTATTATGGGTTATTTATTTGGAATTCAGCTTGTCAGTTGTACACACCTACAAGTAGGTTTACCTTATAACTATTTCTCTGTTTTCCATTTTATAGATGTATTTACTTATTTTGTATATATGAGTATGCTGTATTCATGCTTACTAGAAGAAGGCATCAGATCCCATTAAAAATGTTTTCAAGACACCATGACATTGGTGGAAATTGAACTCAAGACCTCTGGAAGAGCAGCCAGAGTCATTTCTTCAGCTTCTCTGGTATCCATTTTAAACTATATTATACAATTGTGATTTTTCTAATCTGCATCTAAACCATCTAGTACATCTATACAGATTTATCTGTAACTGATAATTATATACATATAGTATAGTATATGTATATATAAACTATATATACATTATAAATAGCAAATTAATTATGTGATTTCTCTATTATGATTTAGTGGGAAAACATTTTTTTTTATTTCTCCCATATTTATTAAATTGCTTACTCATTTGTCATGGTCAGCTTCACCCAACTGCATCAATAAATCTTTTGACTTTATCCCCTCTCATCCTCCAAAAAATAAAAATAAATAAAATAAATAAATAAAAATCTAGGATTCCATTGAAATTTCTCCATTTCTATTAGTTTATGCTGAGTGCACAGAACAATCAATTCTGGATTTAGAATTCTAAGAATATCTAATATTTCTCCCCGAGTCTATTCATGGTTCCTGGAACTTAAAGGTCCACATAACCTGCTACTCCTCCACAAAGCAGCCGGTGTGAATTATTTCAAATGAAATCAGACCACTTCACTTACTTACTTTAAATAATTCAGTGACCTTCCATTTTAATTGAAATAAAATTCAGTCTGCTATTCTGATTTACAAATCGCTACATGAGTTGACTTTAATCTCACCGACTAAACTCTTCTAGTATCTCTCTCCCACGCGTCCTTTAATGCCTTGCAACAGACCTACTTTCTGTCTCTTGAATCTGCCATGGTTGTTTTAGCTTTAAAGCCTTTGTTCTAGCTGATGTCTGCCTGGAATGAGCACCAGCATACTGAAATTGCTTTACTTTCATCTCCTCTCCTGGCCATGTCTCTCAGAGACTCAACCTACCATGGCTAGCCCGTCATTTATCCCCAGCATCAAGCCTGAATTATCAGTTAATTGGTAATCCGGGCCTGATTTTCAGGTTGACTAAAATTTCTGTTTTCCACAAAGATACGAACTTGTTAACTATAAACACTTCTATTCTCTTGTTTACAGTTAGCAATTTAGAATCTGGAAATGAGCCTAGCATTCCATTTGGGGGGAAAAAAAACATGATGAATGAAAGATGTATTTAATTTGAAAGTTTAATTATGTCTCCAAATGTAACTGTAAATTTATTTTCATTTCTTAAATTTAGACAAACATCAAAAACCTTTTTTACTGATTTAACAAATGTGTGTGTGTGCATGTGTGTTTAAATTTTGTGGTTTACATAATTCTTTTTTGTCTATCTAAAGCATGGTAGGACAAAAGCTACTATAGAAAGTGTGTGAGTAGCTGAGTATCCATGTCTCACAGGGACACTTTATTTACAAATAAACAGACTAGATTTCAGCCATGAACTCTGTTGTGTCAACTCCTGATCTAGGGTCAATACAATCTATGTGTAAAATAACATGAGGTGAGGTCATTTAAAGAGGCAGCCTAAGAAATTCTCTGGCTCTACTTTTTTTTATGTTCCAAATAACCTTTACCATAAAATGTACCTAACTTTAATAACTACTTTCCAGGTTTCTTTTCCACATCATTTTTTCTCAGTCTTTCCATTTCAGTATCATTTATTCTGTGATTCTTCCTTATCACAATGTGTTTATCACCTCATCTTTAAAAGTTCTTTCTTTTGGACTTTGGGCAATGATTCCTTCCACCCACTCCATCTAGAAGGCAACAAGGCTTCTAGCAAAGATCTAAACATACATGAAGAACACCACAGACTTCATCAGTACTTAACATAGGAAGCCTAGAAAGTACACTTTGATTCTGCATATGTGTGTCCAAAATGGAGTAGACTATTATTCCTAGTAATGGGATTTTCTTTATTTCCAATTAATTTTACTCTATTCCTTTGTTAAACATTCCTGTAACCCCACTGATGTACCAATCTGTTTAAAAAAATTCTTATGTTTTCATGCACGTTATTCCCATCAGAAAACCCAGAATAGACAAAAGCGACGTTTTTTCAACTAACGTTAAAAAACTAACGTTTATCTTGCTAACTTCCTTAACAACAACTTTAGAATTTTATTTATTATTGTAGGTGGTAGTGTGATGGTTAATCTTCGTTATCAACTTGATAAAGTCTTGAATCTTCCTGGAGATAGGTCTTTAGGCTTACCTGTGGGGGATTATTTGGTTCTGTTAACTGAGGTGGGCATGTTGACAAGATGGGAAGCATGATTGCCTGGGATGGGATCCTGGACCTGATAAACGAGGAGGAAGTAATGGGATGAGCACTAGCATGCACTGCTCTTTGCTTAATGAATGCAATGTCACCAGCTACTCAGATTGCTGCTTTGGAAATTGCCCAGGAATGTTAAATTGAACCCATGAGTCAAAATTAAGTCGTTCTTAAATTGCTTTAATCAGAGGATTTGGTCACAACAACTAGAAGAGGAAATAAGGCAATGAGCATCCTACTATCTCAAAACAATTTCCAAATGTGTTCTTCTGCCACTCTCTGGCTGCTTTAACTCTCTCTTTGATTCTCTTCCTTGTTTTCTGTCTACTGTGACTTACCCACTCTACTGCATTCTTTCTTTCTCACATGTTGGAAGTTTACCACAAGAATCTCTCAATTTGCAATCTGTACTATTAGTAATTAATAACAAATTCAATAAAATAAATAGATCAGCACTTCATATCATACAGATTCTCAACTTTTTCATGCAACCACACCACTTTTTCTCTATACTTTCATTTGGCATCACTTTGCTGAAAAAAAAACAAAAACAAAAACAAAAAACAAAAAACCTTTCCATTCTCCTAATACAATATTTTCTGTTACTCTCTCCAAATACATGCCAGTCACAGCCTACCTGTTAATGAGAGCATATCCAACTAATATTGAATAACTTGATTCATAAATTCTAGGTAGTCTGTATTTTCCAGGATTCACTTGAGTCTTCTTTTGCTCTTTACATTTTCTCAAGACCTATTTACTATAAACTGAAATTTCTAGTCTACTTTAAGCTGAATTGAAGATACTAGACAAAAAATTTTCCTCTCCAGGATCTTCTTTGGGTGTTTTTGGTTTTGTTCAAATCCATTGCTAATTCTCCCGGAAAACTGTATAGGAAATGCTGAAAGCTGGACAGTTTCCTTTGCCATAATCATTGATACTTGTCCTTAACGTGGCTCTCCTGAAAAAGCCATATAAATCCCCTTTACTGTTTAATCTCTTTGAAGCCTTTCTTCAGAGACTTCCTTCCTGCTGTGTTTTAGCTAGAAAAGATAAAACACTGTTCTTTCAATGGCCTAATTTATTTCCCCACAGCATTATTTCTTTATTTTTAATTTTTAATATTTTCTTGTTGTCAATTCACAATGCTAGACACTTTCCGTAAAGTATTTTCTTCGAAAGAAATGATAAACCTTTTTTTTTTTGCTTCTATCTTTCAAATATTCTCTTAGACTTAACTTTCAGTTGATGCCCTTTTATTTGATTCTTACATGTTTTGTTTGTCTAGTTTCTGTCACTCCGTCTTTAAGATGGCTCCCCCCATTTTCGTAACTGAATGACTAGGTAGCATTTCCTTGTATGTAGGGTGGGAACTGAATGTCTGGACTTTGCATATGCTAACCACTTACTTACTCTGCCCTTGAACTTCATTCCCTGGTGTAAAGTTAAGATTCTATGTTGTCATGGTAATTTTTATAATTTCAGTTATATATCCAGAAAAAAATATAAGAAAAAAATATAAGATTTATTCTATCCCACCTCAGTCAACAGAACCAAATAATCCCCCACAGGTAAGCCTAAAGACCTATCTCCAGGAAGATTCAAGATTTTATCAAATTGACAACCAAGATTAACCATCTCACTACCACCTACAATAATAAATAAAATTCTAAAGTTGTTGTTAAGGAAGTTAGCAAGTATCCGGAGTACTTGTCACTTAGCCTTTTAATCATACTCTGTTGTTTTGTTTAGCAAGTCATTAAAAACTCAGCATGTCCAAAACTGACCTCACATTTTGCAATGTAATGTAGAGAGTCGTGGTGAGGTGGTGAAATTGCACCAAGTCACTGCCCAACCCGGGGCGTCATACGGGGTTATGAGCAAGCAGCCAGTCAAAAGTGAACATGCCGTTTTAGGGTGTATATAAGCAGCGCCTTTCTGGGGCTCGGGGTCTTCCTCTTTTCATCTCAATAAACGCTTGCTGCAGAAGGATCCTGGTGTCCGCGTGCGTTCTTGCTGGCTAGATGATAGCGCAGGTCACAATGAAAGCTACATATGTAGTAGAGAATGGCCTTATCTGACTTCAGTGGAGAGGAAGCCCTAGGTCCTCTGGAGTCTTGATGCCACAGAACATGGGGATACTAGGGCAGTGAAGCAAGAATGGGTGAGTGTGAGAGGAGTACTCTCATAGAGGCAAAGGCGAGGGGGGATAGAATTGGGGTTTGTGGAGGAGAATCACTTGAAATATAAATGAATAAAATGATTAATAAAATGTCTTTTAATTGATTTATTCTATTTACTCTTCATTATCATCATCGTCTTCATCGTCATCATTATCATCATCATCATCATCGTCTTCCTCTTCATCACTATCACCACTATCATCATCGTTATCATTGTCATCCTCCTCCTCATCATCATCTTATCTGTGGGTGGGGCTTGGGGAAACCTATCTCGTAGCAAATATAATCTTTTCCTCTATTTAGCCATGAGATTTTTCACTCTGGGAAGTCCTTGTTCTTTTTCTCTTTTATACCTTCTGCAGTGACCTGTGCAGCTCAGTGTGGAATAGTTTATTTTCCTCTAGTGTCCTTTCAGCTTTTCTCTTTCTTCTTGTGATAATCCTTTTAGCATAGGAGAAACTATCTTAGAATCCTAACTGGGTCATGTCACATCCTGTTCTGAAATCTCCACAATATTTAGATGTCTGCATTATTTATGCTGAATTTCTCCCTATCAGTGCAGGGCATAGCTCATAGGACACACTCATGAGTATTAAAAAAAAAAAATAACTTTTAATATCCAGGAACAAATGACTGAATGGATTTATGTGTCCTTGACAGTTTACAGGAACTGACCATCAGCAGGCTAAAAAAAAAAAAAAAAAAAAAAGATATAGAATTAGCAATCTAATGTATGTTGTTAGCTGATAATCATCAGGTGAATCCTACAAAGTTAAATATTATTCAAGGAGGATAGTTTTACTAGAGTTTAAAGAAGAAGAAAATTAGAGCAGGAAAGCTGTAGATCTTGGCAGCTGCCTGGAGTAGCATCATGGAAGAGGGAAGGAAACTAATCCAAGCCATTCATCAGATGAGTGGTTCATAAAATCACAATGTGGTAGGGTGCTCGCCTTTAAAAATAGAATAAGGAAATCCCAAATACAAGAATATACCCATTAGACCCTAGAAAACATGGAAAAGAAGTAGTTATGTACTAGTTAGGACACAAAAAGACAGAGAAGCACATATAAATTTCACGGAGACCTGGCACAGCCACATCTACCTGGAGCAGCCAAAGTCATATAACCAGCATAGCTGCTTGATAAAGATCAGGCAAAGCTGAGCAGCATAACGCAATCACCATTGTGCCATCTTTCACTTTTGATTTTGATCTCCACATGCTGCATGCTTAGAGGGCTTTTCATAGTTAAACCACTTGAGGATATTGGATTGATAGAAAATTTATTAGCAGCCATTTATTCTATCTACCAAAAGTACTGCTTATAAGTTTCCCCAGGAAAGTCCTGAGCTTTTAAGGTGATACCCCAAGCTGACCCTACTTGAAGGTTTTCTTGTGCCCTAGAGGTTTTGGCTCATATAAAGATGGCAGATCTTCTTATGAGGCTCCAGGTCCAAGGTACTCTTGGAAAATAGGTTCTTGTTCTTACTTAGGAACAAGATAATCAGAACAAAGTAAACTTAAGTGTGTAAAGACAATGCACAAGTATTGTCAGCATGTCAGATAAAAGCCCTCTTCCTATTATAAGCTCAGGTGCTTGCATGGGTATAAGACTAGGGGAAGCAGCTGGGAGGGTGTGGTGGCACACTCCTTTAATCCCAGCATCCGGGGTGTGGGGGAAAGGCAGGTGGATTTCTGATTTCATAGACATCCTGGTCTACAAAGTGAATTCCAGGACAGCCAGGGCTATACAGAGAAACCCTGTTTCAGAGAGAGAGAGAGAGAGAGAGAGAGAGAGAGAGAGAGACTGGGGGAAGTAAATGGTATGCCCCTCAAGAAAAAGATATCACATATCACAACAAATTTTTTTTTGGCTGGAGTTATCTCTGCCTTACACAGGGGCTTATGGTGATGCACAAAGAATGGTGTGGAGAATGATATAAGAATGAACTACAAAGACATGCCTTTCATAGAAAAGTTAGCTTATATAGGACCATTGTAATGTTGACCAAATAATAATAATAATAATAATAATAATAAAAATACCATGATTAGACACTGAAATAAATTCTGCAAACATGTAAGATATAAAAATTTTATTATGGCAGAACTTGAATTGCGGCGCGCCTCCCTGCCTCCTCCATCGAGCAGCAAGAAAGACACGCCACCACCGGGATCTTCTCAATCAGCTTTATTCTGGAGCGCCTTGCTTGTAGTTCCCAGGGACCCAGAACAGCAGCAGAGCTGCTGCTTTTATACACTCCCAGGGAAGGGGGAGGGGTGTCATAGTGGTG
>LR750126.1:851644-906048 GCA_902729485.2 Mus minutoides
CAAGCAGTGCCTCATTAGCATATTTTCCCTTCGGGAGGGGCTACTGCCTCAGGAGGCCTGAGGAGAGAGCTGCGCATGCGCACTAGGCTCTCCTCTCTGGCAGCCTGCCGGCCCCGCGCCATCTTGTAATGGGGCGGAGCCGCAGGCCTTCCCGGAGCCGCACGGCCTTCCCGGAGCCGCACGGCCTTCCCGGAGCCGCTGGGCGGCCGCTTTCCCGGGAGCCGGTAGCCGGCGGCCGCTTTCGCGAGGCGCCGGTAGCCGGCGGCCGCTTTCGCGAGGCGCCGGCTTCCTACATTGAATAATAACTATAGCAGCTTTGGCCTGAAGACAGTTCCTGGACCTAAAGATAATTAGCACTCTAACCATTAAAAATTAATACTATACTGCTCAGGACCTGAAATTCTTCCTAGCTTGGCTTGGAGATTCTCTTTCCATCTAGTTCCCTTGAAACTACAAGAGCTACCAGCCTGAGAATAGGTCGCCATGCTTTGGCAAAATATGCATTTAGATTCTTAAAAATTGGGGTATGGGGTTAATGAGGAAAATGGTTGTAAAAACTAACTCTGTTATGTCACAATTTATCAAAGATGACTATGATTTTTATGACTAAGAAGTTAAAACATGTGTCCAGGGAAAAAATGATATGATCTATGCTTAGATAGAACATGAATCTATCTCTGCCTACTGAGTTCTGCATATATAAATAATCACTCTGCCAGTCAGTTAGGCTGCAGGACTTCCCCAGCAGCCATGCCCAATTCACTACTTCTTTGCTGATTCTTTCTTCTCTGGCTATTTCCAGGACTGGGAAGTACAGTGAGACATAGGGATTGCTATGATATAAGGATTCCAGGAAGAAAAGATGTATTTTCTCATTAAAGGGATAATTATTCGACCAATTTCTTTGATAGGGCTTAAGGTGGGCCCACATTGTTAGGTATGATCTACCATGACTGAGTGGTGGTTTTTTTTTGTCAAGTTATTGTCAAACCAGAATGGATTGTTTATATGTTGTGTAGCTCAAAATGTTATATCTCTACCCAGACCAGAGATTTCACCATCTTCACCAGAAGGAAAGGTTCTCTCTCTCTCTCTCTCTCTCTCTCTCTCTCTCTCTCTCTCTCTCTCTCTCACTCTCTCTTATTCTATTTTTCTAATTAGATATTTTCTTTATTTACATTTCAGATGCTATCCCAAAAGTTCCCTATACCCTCCCTCCGCCCAGTTCCCCTACTTGCCCACTCCTACTTCTTGGCCCTGGCATTCCCCTGTACTGGGGCATATAAAGTTTGTAAGACCAAGGGTCCTCTCTTCCCAATGATGGCCTACTAAGCCATCTTCTGCTACATATGAAGCTAGAGACATGAGCTCTGGGAGTACTGGTTAGTTCATATTGTTGTTCCACTTAAAGGGTTGTAGACCCTTAATCCAATCACAAAAGAAGTCACTCAGTGATAAGTGGATATTAGCCCAGAAGCTTAGAATACCCAAGATACAATTTGCAAAACACAAGAAAATCAAGAACGAAGACAAAAGTGTGGATACTTCATTCCTTCTTAGAATAGAGGAAAAAACACCCATGAAAGGAGTTACAGAGACAAAGATGCCACTTAACTGTTGTTGTGTCATCCACAGCTCTGAAATACTAACCATACAATACCTCAGCAGATGATCAAAAATTAGATATTATCTATAGCACAATTTTACCATGAGAAGCTAGATATCCATTGTAAAAGCTGTTCACTAGAAGGTTTATTTAGGTCTGGGATGGAGGTTTAGTATGCTCCTTCATGTATAGCCTATACAGGCAAGGCTGCTAATGAAGGAGAAGATAAAGAAATCAGAGTTCCTTCTTAGCACTCCTGTCCAGGCAACCAAGAATAGTACTACATTTAAGGTCCTGTCTAAACTGCATTTCCAGTTTCTATTTTCTCTTTTCATCGCTCTCTACTTTGAATATAAGGAACTCCAATGTATATCCACATAGGAAAGAAGTCTATATGTAGAAAAGTAATATATGGCATTTACAAATTTTCTTGTTTATTTTTATATTTTCTTATTTATTTGTGTGATGAATGTTTTGTGATGTGTGCAGGGGTGTGAATGCTTCCATAAAATTGTGGGCTAGTGTATGCATGTTTGAAGGTCAGAGCTTGACATAAAATATGTCCCACTCTCACTTTACATCTCCTATTGGAGACAGGCAGACAGGCTCATAGACTGTTTTGCTCACCAAGTAACTTTACTGACTGACCTGCAAGCCCCTCAGACCCTGTTGCTTAAGCCACATTGGTATTAAAGTTACTCACTTTGCTTGAGTTCTTATGTGGGTAATAGAATATAAGCTCAGTTTTCTTGCAGGCACTATATCCTCTGATCAATACCCTAGTCATAATTAAAAAAACAAAACCAAAAAAAAAAACAAAAAACAAAAAAAACAAAACCAAAAACAAAAAAAACTGATGTCATTCATTATCTATGTGGCAAGGATATTAAAATACATTAAAAATCATGCTAAGACCTAAATAGACTTTTCATTTACTATCAGTTGTGTTTTTGGTAAAAAATTTAACACTTCCACCATTTTTCCTTCATCCACCTAAAGATCCTAGGACAGGATATAGTGGTTCACACGCCAATGTCATTAACGTCATGTTTAAACCCCTTCAAAGAGCATCAAGGCTGAAGGCTGGCGGAGGTTTTGCTTATGAGGCTGACTCAAGTACACTGTGTTTACATGCTCAATCCATTTGATGCCTGTTGATTTGGACTTTCTTTCCTTTGGCAAAAGAAGGTATTGTCAGACTCTTGATCAGTGAGTAGTAGTAAAATAGTTCCCTGAGTTTAATGTAGATCAAAACATATTTGTTTTTCTCCCTCAGTTTCTTTCAAGATGTTTCTTCAGCAGCTCCTGTTGTTGAAAAGCAGGTGCACTTCTAACTAGAGTCTCAAAAGTCTCTCCATTCAGATCAGAGTGAATGAAACCTTATCATGCCATGAGGGAGCGCTTTTCCCTTTTCTCTGGATGACTTTGTGTGGCTCATCTCTGTCTCTGCATTATCCATTAATGAATTCCCCCTTCTCTAAGGGAGATTATACATCATTTGAATACTGAGTTGTTCTCACGCATACATTTCCAGTGGGAGGAGGAGGGTGAACAGTTTTACTGTGAATGCACTGAGACACATAAGTGGCTGTCAGGTGTCCCTCAGTTCAACAAAATCTTTTCTCAGTGTCCCCTGGGAAGTCTTGAACATTCCTTTGGAAATGAAAATGTTTTTCTTCCCTCTCCTGCTGCTTTGCTTTGAAGCCCACATACAAGCTATTATTCAAAGAATGAATAATCCTGAAAACTCTCCTGGGAGATCATCCTGTTGCACACTGAATACAACTCAAGTCTGAAGACAGAATGAAGTGCCTTTTTGTAAATAGCTGATGTAGTTTCTTTCTTCCTTTCTTTTTTGTCTTTTTTTATTTTCTAAGTTGAAATAAAAATAAAGTTGCTTCACATTGTGTGCTATGTGTTTATTTCACCATTAGGCTGACAATTTTAAATTTTCCTTTGCTAGACTATTCTTTAAGTATATTTACAAGCAACATAACCTATATCTCATTTCAGGCTCATATTTTTATCATTCTGTGTCATTAAGCTATTCTATGAGTTTCATATGGAATATATGAAATACTTAAAACTGAGAAGATAAGCACTGCCTGAAATTGGGTTTCAAGGAAAGAAAAGAACATTATCAAACTGCATCTAAAGTATGCTGCATTAAAAAACATATTCTCCAACCTCCTGTGAAGAAGAACAGTATGGAGAGAAGTCATAGGCACTCTGCTCTTTATTCCTTTGTCTTGTAGACCTTGCTTCACTGAGGAGGATACTTCTGAGATACGCTATGAGGAAAAAATAAATCACTAAAGTATTTGCAAGTTTGTAGTGACAGCTGATATTTCATTAATTTATTTAAAACAGTAAAATTGTCAGAAAGCTTTTCCAAACAGCACTTTGCTTCTACTTATTAGAATTAACCATATACTCCATTCCCAGGCAAAGCTCAATCACTTTACTACTGCTTTCTTTTCTTTTCTTTTCTTTTCTTTTTCTTTTCTTTTCTTTTCTTTTCTTTTCTTTTCTTTTTTTGTAAAATTACCATTTTTTCAATCGCTTGCTTTTCAGTGTTGGCTAGTCCTGTTGTCAGACTCATACACAACACAGAAAAAGGAATGTGCAAAAGCTTTGCAAACTCAGGAAGTTTCCACAGGATAATAAAGAGAGAAAAAAAAAATAAGGAGTTCATTTATACTGAGCTTTTGACTTTCTTTATTTGTGGAAATTATATGATTAACTTTTAAACATTTGTAGCATCATTGCAATATTGCACAACTATGAAAGAAGCTTCAGATACTGAAACTAGTCATAACCAGAAATCAAAAAGTGCCTCGAAATATGCTACTGTCACGATTGTGGACTCAAACCTTTCTCCTCCATGTCTACCTAAGAAGTTTGGACTTTGCTTATTTGTAAATATATTTAAAGAATAAGAGTTGTTCATTCCCTAGAATATTGTTTTTCTTCGGCAGATATTTAGTAAAAGCATACTAATTGTTAAGAAGCTAAAATAAAAGTAGGGAGTGATCAAAAAAAAAATCTGACCTATATTCTAGTGACAGAACAACTTAGAATGCAAATAAATACATAAACAATATCAATACAAGTAACTAATATGATGGGTTGAAGTTTTAATGTTGTGTTGTTGATAAAAGACATGTACAAACACGTAATATTTGATACGTCTGAGATAACAATATGGCAATTCATTTGACATTTGTAGGATGATATGCATATATATACACATGCATATATTTATGTGATGTGTAAGAATATATACATACACATGTTTTTCATCAGCTTAAAAAAATAGTAAATTATAATAGCCCAAGAAAAGATTAGATTGTTTTAGAGCAAAGGGAAAATAGTTGGAGTGTAAGAACTATGAAATACAGAGGACGATACTATACTGGACTATTTTCTCCATAAATGCCAACCCATTGTCAAAATTTCTGATCCAGAATTGTTCTTCTCTAAGATAAATGGAGGAACAAAGTTGTAGCAGAGAATGAAAGAAAAGCTGTCCAGTGACCACCCTACATTGTGATACATCTCATGGGGGTCTGTGGGCCCCAAACCCTGACACTATTACTGATGCAGTAATGCATTTACAGAGTCTCTACCATCATCTGACTGAGACAGATGCAGATACTTACAGCCAACCATTGGACTGAGGTGGGGGACCCTTATGAAAGAGTTGGGGCCAAGATTGAATGAGCTAAAGAGAAGGGAAACTGATAGGGATACCAACAATCTCAACTAACCTGGACACCTGGGAGCTCCCAGAGACTAAGCACCAACCAAAAAGCATACATATATGAGCTGGTCCACCCCCCTGGCACATATATAGCAGAGGACTGACTTGTCTGGCCTCAGTAGACAGGAGTCTAGAATAGAGGCCCTCTGAGAGAGACTACCCAGCAGTTGACCAAGACAGATATGTATAAACAAAGACAAACATTGGCCAGAGGTCGGGGACCCTTGTAGAAGAGTTAGGGGAAAGATTGAAGACCCTCCAGGAGAATGCAACCGTGCAGGAAGACCAACAGTGTCAACTAACCTGAACCCTTGGGAGCTACCAACCATAGAGGATACACAGGCTGATCCGTGGCCCTGACACAAAAGTAGCACAGGGTTGCTATGTCTGACCTCAATGGGAGAGAAGGTGCCTAATCCTGGCAGAAATTTGATGCAACAGGGTACGGGGCTGCCCTCTCAGATGTGGAGGGGAGGTGGGATGGGCAGAGAAACTCTGCAAGGGAGACCAGGAGGGGGATAACATTTGTGATGTGAGTAAACACATAAAAGAATGTACTTGGAGATTTTTATTAAATGCAGAAGAAAGTCAGGAGACAGGCTTTATGGGAATAGGAATATTTCTTTTTCATTTGTTTGTTTTTGTTTTTGAGAATATGTAAAGCAAACTATACAAAGGCAGTAATAGAAATAGAGAACTGAGTCAGTTTCTGTATTAGTTTGTCCTAAATGTTATCATGGAAGATCCTGAAAATGGTACTGTTATTATTATTTTTTTTTTAATTTTTAAAGTATTTTATTACTTTATTACTTTTATTTTTATACAGTCTAGTCCTTACTCCCTTCCTGCTCCACACTCCCTCAGTTCCTCTCCCATTCTTCCCCCACACTGTCTCCAACCCCATCCCCATCAGGCCTCCCCACGCCCTGGGGCCTCAAATCTCTCTAGGGTTGGGCACATCTCCCACTGAGGCCAGACCAGGCAGTCCTCTGCTATATATGTGTCAGTACTTCAGACCAGCTAATGTATGCTTCCTGGTTGGTGGCTCAGTGTCTGAGAGATCTCAGGCGTCCAGGTTAGTTGAGACTCCTTTTATTGTAGTGTAAAAATACTTGTTTCATTCAGTGGAAACTATAATAGGAAGAGGAGATTCAAGAACTTAATAAGGTATATATCCAAGTTTCTGAATAATCACTCCATTTCTGAGATGAGGAAAGAAGGTACTTAGATGAAAAGGCATGGATGCATTGGCTTGGCACTGTAAAAGAAGAATGTGTTTATTCTGTCTATGTATACATAAGGGGCTATAGAGATGCCAATCTGTTAAGACTACTTACTACTCTTGCAGGGGACATGAGTACGGTTTAAAATACCCATGTCATATATTTATGATTTAAAAATCTATGCTGGTGTCTTGTTCAGACATAGGTCTGTTCTTATCAGTAGTTTGGTGTTAAGTCTGAGAGCAGCAAATGTAATTTAATGGTAAAAATGTTTTAAAAATCCATTTTGTATTCAGGATGTAAAGTGAATAAAGTAAAATAAAAATAAAACAAAATAAAAAAAAAAACCATTCATTATGTATGTACATGATTGCTTCTTTGAGATACTACATTAATCATATATATGCCAAACTAATATCTTCTTCAAATCGTAATATCAGCAACCAAAAATGAGATATCTCCAAATGCCTTTGCATATACCTCTGTAGGTTACTTTGATATGTGAGCTTTATGTAAATGTTTGGGAAGAATATTCTCAACATAGTTACTGATTCTAGATAAGATTCCTTCTTTTAAAATGAATAGAACTTCAAACTTCTTCTCTAAAGAACGTAATCTCATTATTAATCTAACAATAAATGAATGAGTTGAATTCAGAACTTCCACGACCCAATCAACTCTGTGAAGCCACACTTCTGAACAATACTTCAGGGAGAAACATGCTTTCAATATGTGATCTTTTTGCAGAGATTCTTCACATACAAATTGCAACAGCCTCATATTTCTATATCACAAACATAAACATTTCAGGGCAATGTCACCAAGTCTATAAGCAGGCAGTGGCTCTTCACTGTTTTCTGGACTGGTCTCAAGGTTTAGCTCAGTGAACTTGCATATGAACACACATCAGGATGGCATCCTCCAAACACTGGTAGTACTTCATAGAGAGGATTTTTGCTGTGCATTTCTGAAATATTACCACATCTTTAGAGCTACACTTTAGCCCTTCTCTGAATCCTCCCCAATTTTGAGCTAAAAAGTATAAATGGGCTGTTGAATATTGTTATTGCACTTTTATTTATGAAAACTATGGCATTATGTGTTGTTCTTCTAGCTAGAAAATTGAGATATCAAGTAATCAGATGACTTTAATGTCTGGGCTGTGCTCCTTCAGATTTTACAAAATCACTGATTTATCTTGCCAATTAGACTGCACGCATTGCTTTGCTGTTGTTGTGAAGTGATAACTTTTAAATGTCTTGGTTATTTATCCAGCTTGGATCAGAGCGCTTATTTATGAATGTTTTCCAAGGATCGGATAGAGGAGGCCGTGCGTTGTAGAGGAATCAATAAAGCTCACCCACATAGACAAATGAAGCATGTCTATAAAACAATGTTTATAACTACCTAGTTAAGCTTTTTTGTTTTATCACCTTCAGAAGGTTTTGCTAAGCATTTATGATCGTTACAATTTCTGACATTTGCAAGTTTTTATGCTCATGTCTGGTGGTTTGAGAAAGAAAGCGTGCACTGTAAACTGCAAAGGTGCATGCACTGCAAAGAAGTGGGTGCTTTTGTAGTCATTTCTTCTCTATTTTTATTAGTAACCTTGCAGCTCAGTACAAGATCTCCTCTGCGTGAATTGGCACTGTGCCAACACTGGTGTGAAATTGCAGTATGTAACTTTGCCCCAAGGAATTTTGCAGTCTGGAGTTGAACTTTGATAAAAATGAATGTATTCTTTCTTCCCAATGGGAAAAACGCCGAATAGCCTGGTGTGCAAGGGATTAGACCATGAGTCAGAAGTCATAGCCTTGTCACTTACTTGCTGTGTGACCTTGGGCAAACCAATTAACTTCTCTGTGCCTCAGGTTCTCCATCTGTATAATGAGGACCATGATTCCTACCTTAAAAGGAACATAGAAGGATTAATGAGGTAGCATCGGCGAAACACATTAAGCTGAATGGAAGAGAGGTGCTCTATAATTACAGGCCATTACCACCGGATTTAAAAGACAGGAAAATGGAAGCTTTCTTTTATCTTCTCCTGTAAGAGTTATTTCAGCTGAAGCTGTTGTGTTTGGTGTTTGGTGTGATCTTAAAGCTGAATGGCTTATTTAAAATGCTTTCAGTTTTGAAGGATTTCTCTTAATTACACAAAATACCAGATTTTCAATAGAGGAGATCTCTGAATTAAGCCAATTTTGTGCACCGGAAGAATGAAAATCACTAAATATTGAGCTTTGGATGGCATCAAATTTATTCTGCTGTGGAGATAGCACCAAGCCTAATTTATCTCAAGGAGATAGTTATCTACTTGATCCCTAAGTCTTAAAGGAGAGTGTTTTTAAGACCTTCACTGCGAATGTGCCCTGGCTTGGTTTTATACTGAAATAGCCTTTCACATTACATACATAGTTCTTGTTCTATTTCAGTATATTTTTCAGTCCGAGGAGAAAAAAAAAAATAGTTGTTTTATAAATTACATAACCTTTTCTTTAAGAAGAATTACACATGTTTATATTTTAGTTCCAATACTGAATGAATCTATTGTTTGTCATTATTTTTCACTGGTTCATCTTCTGAAACTTTTCTTTTTTTTTCCCTAAATTTTATTCAGCTTGCCCCCCCCCCTGCCCCCAACCTCTTTTATTAGTGAAGGATCTTAACTGTGAAGAAAGTCTGACTGTACCTTTTTTTTTTTTTTTCTCCCAAATAAGTTATCTAGACTCTGTAAATTACTAAGCCTTCCAGTTACTTAGTTTATGGAGAACCTGCAGAATAAGAGCCAAGTGAGGAGCTAAGTCTGCCTGCCGCACAATTCCAGACACTGCAGTGCTCTGAGGCCTTAATTAAATATGAAACTTCCAGTGCAGGCCCTCATGCTTGACACTTGTTTCTGAGCTGGTAACAATGTGAGAAGGCTGGAAAACAATTCTAACGTATAACCTGTGTTTAGCATATTGTGAACCCCAAGCCTGTGAACTGGATAAACCTCGTTGTAGTCTTACTCAGCTCTAGCAGACAGGTTTAGGCCAAGAGCTTTCTGATTACTATAAACAAGTAGTTGTGGTGTGGCTCAGCCCTAGCACATACCTTTAAGCCAAGGGCTTTCTGTAAATAAAGTCAATGATAGGTCAGGAGACAGAGAAAGCAATCAGTTGAAAGGGAGTAAACATTAAGAAAACTCGGGAAAGAGAACAGAAGATTTGCAAAAGCTGAAGGTTACCCAAGACAGCATGGAGAGGAGAAAGAACGTTTACCTTCTGGAATTTGGTTGAGGAGGAAGGTCAGCTGGGTGCATTCTCTGCCTCTCTGAGCTAGCAGGCTTAACCCACACTTCTGACTCCTGAATCTACATCTGGTAAACTGAATGTTTAGGATTTAATGAGTCTCTGAGGGACTCCGAGGACTTTATTCTCTGGGGGGAGACACCTAGGATTTTGAACCTGACACAAAGGAAGTGAAAGCTTTTTCCATGTTGCTGTGCCATACCTTGCTTTAATGATGCAATGCTACAGACTGTGCTGCACTGTGTATCTCTGAAACCTTCAGCCAGAAGGAACACTTTGTTTCTGAAGTTGCCCTTCGCCAGATAGTTTGTCATAGCACTGTTAAAATAGCTAACATATTCTTAGTTTTTCTGGGTTTTTTTTTTTTTTTTTGTTTTGTTTTGTTTTGTTTTGTTTTGTTTTATTTATACTAGCTTATCTAATGGCAGCCACATACACTGGATTGTTTACTCTATGTTACACATTAAATCATCTCTACAGTCGTGTGAAATATAAAGGTCTGGATATTTGATTAATGAATGGTATGAATTCAATTACAAAGCACCATGTTGCATATAGTTAAAGATCTCAGTTTAGCCAATACATACATACATACATACATACATACATACACACACACACACACACACACACACACACACACACACAAATATATATCAAACCCTGTGTTATTTAGGCTTTGTCCATTTAATGAAGGTGCTATTTATTTGAGAAGAAGAACTTCCAATTGAGAAAACGCCCTCATCAGCCTCTCCTATAGACCAAGTCTGTGATACAATTTCAAGGTTGGGTATTTTCAACTATGGATAGGTGGGCATGGGTTATATAAGAAACCAAGTCAGGGTTCTATGTCTTAACCAGGATTCCCCATTTATAGGTCTCTGCTTTACACTCTTTGTCATGTTGCTATCTTGAGTACTTCCACTAACTGTTAAACATTTCAACAAGTATTCTGAATAAAGCTTGAGAATGGCACCAATACTTCATTGTGGGTATAAGATTCTTGAAGAAACTCAAGTTTTATTCAGAATACTTGTTGAAATGTTCAACTGTCAATTATTCCTAATCCAACAGGGAGTCTGACAAAAATCAAAGAAAAAAAAATGCCATAGATACCATAGATACCATAGATACCATAGATACCATAGATACCATAGATACCATAGATACCATAGATACCATAGATACCATAGATACCATAGATAACCATGTGTATACAGAGAAAAGGCTTTCAGATTTAAGGCCTGAAGGAGCGGAAAGGGTTTGTAACCCCATAGGAAGAACAATATAAGCAACCAGATCCCCCGGGGCTCCCAGAAACTAAACCATCAACCAAAGAGGGACCCATGGCTTCAGCCTCATATTTAGCAGAGGATAGCATTGTCTGGCAACAATGGCAGAAGAGGGCCTTGGCCCTAAAGGCTCAATGCCCCAGTGTAGAGAATGCCAGGACTGGGAGGCAGGAGTGTGAGAGTGTGGGGACCACCCTCATAGAAGCATCGAGAGGGGGATATGATAGGAACTTTCCATAAAGAAAATATCTAATAAAAAATAGAAAAAGGAAAAAAAAAAAGAGTTCTTCATATATAGAGGAATTGTCAGCAGCTAAATTTAAGTGTGTTAGTGTGATTTAAAATTGCAAGAGAGAAATTGATGAGAGCAGAAGAGGAAGGGAGAAAAACCTTGACTGGTTTTGTCTTGATGAACACTGCATCATTGACAAATTCCAATATTCTTTCACATCTTCAATATATCATTTGAAAAAGGAAAATGATATTCAAAGACTATAAGAGTTTAATTTGAAACTGGAATTATCAACAGTCAGATTGACTTTACAGTCCTAAGCAACTGTTGAGTATCTAATGACTTAATTACACTTCTTTTGCTGTTATAAAACTCCATGTTCAAGTCAACTTTTAAATTAAAACACTTAATTGGGCCTATGGTTCCAAATTGTTGAGATCGTTGTTGGCAGAGCATGGGCATTATGGTAGGAGCTCACATCTCATACAAGTAGGGAGATGAAAAAGGAACCTCATAGGGCATGGTTTTACAGACAGGTCACTTAAACTCTGATTCTTATGACATATATGATTCCATGTAGCCACACCTTCTAAATTTTGCTACATAATTCCATCAATCAGGTATTCAAAGCCATGACTCTGTGGAGGCTAACTTTGGTCACTCCATCATAGCTTGAAAATTGTAAGGTTCTGAAATTAATTCAGTTTGCTCAATAAGTTCCTCTCTGATATTTGATCTCTACTCCTTTCATAAAGGGTCAGGCAGAAACAAGACTTTTCTCTCGGACAACACAGAGTTTCAGCCTTACTTGGCATACTGTATGTTGGAGGATGACATTCAGTCTATCCATTGAGTTCTCTCTCTCTCTCTCTCTCTCTCTCTCTCTCTCTCTCTCTCTCTCTCTCTTTCTCCACAAACATTTGATAAGCCTATTTTCTTAAAGAGACAGAAAGATTTTAATTTATTAACTGATGATAATTAGAAATGTCTGGTCTAGGCCACTAAGAAAACTCTAGGAACTTCAGTTTCCACATCTATGAGGTCTAATAGTATTATTGTTTATTATTATTTAACAAATACTAGAAATCAAATGTGACAAAACTTAATGAACAATCTGGTTGACTGAGATAATATGTTTTTTCTTGAGATAACTGGTAATATTAAAATAATTATATACAAAATTTTATATACTATAAATTCTCAAAATCACAAATTGAATTAATATGCTTAAATAATAAACTCATATAACTGTTACTATACATGACTTTGTATGAAATCCTCTACACACTCCCTGTTTCATCATAGCTTCTTGATTAACTCATGTAACACACTGGTGAAAATTCATGTTTGAATATGAAACTATTTAATTTAGCCATCAAAGCTTAATACAGTAATCATATAAATTCTTTCATGGTCTCTAAAAAGCATCTACAGTAAACAAATTAACCTCACATTTCTACTACACAGCTGACTTGTAATTTGGGTGCAGTAAAATAAAATTATCATATCAAATGTGCTGATTCAATTGAGTTTTTTACTTATCATTTGATAGTACTTAACTCTCTTGACAGAACACTGCTAGATACAACATACTGCCACCATTTAATTAAGAAACCATCCACTCTTCAGTGCTTTATTTTAAATTACAAATGGATTTTGACTCTTCAAACTTATGTCCTTTTATAAAGAAACATTCCCATTTTAAAAAGTGAAATTGCTAGATTAATTATTATGTACATTTAAAAAATCTTTTGTACCAGATATCAAACTGGTTTTCAGGAATAAAGTCTTGCCTCTAGCTTACATTTCTCCCTTATCTGTACTACTTGGGAAAGTCTATGCTTTTGTCCCTGTGGTCTTTTCCTTGCCTGTATCTAGTCAGGATATTAATGTAAATGACCTATCTAAATGTTATACTCTGTAGATCATGTTCATACATTTCTGTGTATTGTAGAGACTTTTCATTTTTATAGCAGGAAAATGATTCATGTTCATTTATTTTACCTTAGTCCTAATTTTCAATATACTAAAACATTTAGAGTAATAGAAATATCTTGGATGCACAGCCAACCATAGTACTGAGCATGGGAACCCCAATGGAAGAGTTAGGGGAAGGACTGAGGGAGCTGAAGGGATTTGCAACCCCATAGGAAGAACAACAATATCAATCAACCAGAGCCCTCAGAGCTCCCAGGGTCTAAACTACCAACCACAGAGTATACATGGAGTGACCCATGGCTCTAGTCACATATATAGCAGAGGATGTCATTGTCTGGCATCAATGGGAGGGGAGGCATTTCATCCTGTGAAGGCCCAATGCCCCAGCATAGGGGAATGCCATGGCAGTGAGGTAGGCATGGGTACATAGGTGGATGAGCACCCTCATAGAAGCAAGGGGAGGGGCAATGGGATAGGGAGAATTGAGGGGGAACCAGGAAGGGGATATAACATTGTAATGTAAATAAATAAAATAACTAATAAAAATGAAAATAAAATATAAAAATTTAAAAATAGAATCAGGAGTTAAACATTTGTATTTCTTTATATGCATCTAAAGACACTGATTTAAAATACCAAATTTAATAAACTATATATTTGTATATAACTGCTTTCCTTAAGATTAGATTGAAAGCTGGGCGTGGTGGTGCATGCCTTTAATCCCAGTATTCCGGAGGCAGAGGCAGGTGGATTTCTGAGTTTGAGGCCAGCCTGGTCTACAGAGTGAGGTCCAGGACAGCCAGTGCTACACAGAGAAACCCTGTCTTGAAAAACCAAACCAAAACAAACCAAAACAAACAAACAAACAAACAAACAAAAAAACATTAGA
Organism: Mus minutoides; assembly: GCA_902729485.2. Taxonomy (NCBI): domain Eukaryota; kingdom Metazoa; phylum Chordata; class Mammalia; order Rodentia; family Muridae; genus Mus; species Mus minutoides. The sequence goes on from LR750126.1 coordinate 865,881, forward strand.
TTGAAAATAAATCTATGTCAATATCAAAAGTCTAGACAAAGGATGTTTTTGAAATTGGAAATCATGATATCTTTGTTGTAACCTCAGGCTCAAGATACATAAAGAAGCCACACATAATGATGCACACATTAAATATTGTCTTGAAAAGGTAGAAATAGGTGGATGCTGGAGATCTATGTCATTAGTCCAGGTCATTGAATTATTTTGTCTCAAAGGCAAAGAATGTAGTGCTGGAAAATTGATACTCAAATCAGATCTTTGGCCTTCACACATATATATTCCATACATAGTGATGAACATGCATGCACGCACACACACACACACACACACACACACACACACACACACACACACACAATCACACACACATTCACATGGACACAGACATGAACACATAGACACACACTGCAGAGAGGGTGTCATTCTTTCTGTGTAGTCTGAGCTACTAATGATGTGAACTTTATTTCAGTATCAATTTGGAGTGCTCAGTGTTTAAATATGACTATATGAAAGCAAGGAAGCTTATAAGGTTGCAATTTTATTTAAAAAGCAATCATGATTTCTGGTTGGACCACAAGCAATTGAAAAACACCTGCAATTCCAGGAGCAGTTTCTCTCTCATCTCATTCCATCTCATTATCATCTCATCTCATCTCATCCCATCTCCTCTCATTCCAGCATCAGTTTCTCTCTCCTCTCTTTTTTGTGTGGTAAGATGCTATGCTCTATATTTGTCTTTAGGCCTTAGACATTGCAGATAATGTATCATTAACTGAGGTTTTTGAGGCCAAAGCTAGAACAAATTTTATTGTCTATCTATTCTATCTATCTATCTATCTATCTATCTATCTATCTATCTATCTATCTATCTATCAAATTTCTGTCTGTCACTCTGCTTATTTACTTGTGTGTGAGGGGTTTTTATTGTTGTTGTTGTTGTTGGTGGTGGTGTGTGTGTGTGTGTGTGTGTGTGTGTGTGATTGTGTATGTGTGATTTCAGAGACAGGGACAAAGGTAGGTCAGGCTTTTTAACAATTTTGTATTTCTGATTTTCTGTTTTAGCCTCCCAAGTTCTATGGTTACAGACATAAACTACTAGACACAGGTAAGTATTTTCTCTGTTTTATCCTTCTGTTTGCTTGCTTGCTTGTGTGTTTGTTTTAAGACAGGTTTCTACCTTGTGGCCTGACCCTACTTCTAATTCAAAACTGCTCAAATCAAAAAAAAAATGGTCTTGTACATTTATTTTATTTCTATGAGTGTTTGTCTACATGTCTGGATGTGAAATACTTATAAGGTCATGTCCTCAGAGTTCAAATGAAAGTTTCAGAAACTTTTAAATTAAAGTTTTACTCTCAGCTACCACACTGGGGCTAGAAACAAAACCTGGGTCCTCAACAAGGGCAGCAAAGCTGTCAAGACATTGTAATTCTGCTTCAAAGATAATCTGTTACTTATGCATTATTTTAATAATTACTCACTCCAGATGTATTCATTTATATCTCATGTATAAAGATTACTTTAGCCAAACATAAGGTTTTCAGTTGAAATTTTTTTTTGTTTTTCTGTTTATATTGTTTTAATTAATTTCAAAACAGTTCTTCTAATTTGTATTGTTTCAGATAAGAAGTTTCTGTTGATAATTTAATCTCGCCTCAACATATACACAGCCTGATGCATGTTATCTCTTGGGCATGTAGCTTTTAAAAGTTGACTATGCTATAGCTTATAGTGTTTATGAAGATATTAATAACCTTTGTATTTCATTGAGATTCTTGAATTTCTGGTGCTGTAGATTATCAGCTTATATTACTTTAGTTGCTTTATGTTTATGCTCGCTTTTTATACTATATGTTCTAGTTTCTCTTCTATTATTATGATTTGAAGCATATATATGTATATATATATATATATACAACTTCTTGCCCTTGTTGAGGTTGAGATTGTTTGGTTCCTGGCTATGAATGTCTGGTTTACTAACCCTTTTACTGAATCCTGACATGGAGACTTACGTTTATTTATTATAAGCTCTAGGTACAATATCTGTGTACCTAAGCCATTGTAACCTGACAATGCCAGCCTGGACATGGCTTCCTTTGTATGTGTGTGTGTGTGTGTGTGTGTGTCTGTGTGTCTGTGTGATAGAAGAATGTTGAAAAATTAACATACTTTGTATTGGCAAAGTATGGCAACTGACTTCCTTCAACACTTCTTCCTAGGAGTAGACATGTCTCACTGTCAAAAGAAGCCCTTCTGGAAGCTGTAGTATATCCCAGTGTACTGGCTAGGTTTGTGTCAACTTGACACAGCTGGAGTTATCAAAGAGAAAGGAGCTTCAATTGGGGAAATGCCTCCATGAGATCTAGCTGTGAGGCATTTTCTCAATTAGTGATCAAGGGCTCCTTATGGGTGGGACCATCTCTGGGCTGGCAGTCTTGGGTTCTATAAGAGAGCAGGCTGAGCAAGCCAGGGGAAGCAAGCCAGTAAGGAACATCCCTCCATGGCTTCTGCATCAGCTCCTGCTTCCTGACCTGCTTGAGTTCCAGTCCTGACTTACTTGGTGATGAACAGCAATGTGGAAGTGTAAGGTGAATAAACAAGTTCCTCCCCAACTTGCTTCTTGGTCATGATGTTTGTGCAGGAATAGAAAGCCTGACTAAGACACCCAGAGAGCCCCTTGTGGAAGCTGTAGTATATCCCAGAGGGCCCCACAGTATTCCCTTTTGTCCACACTTCTTTGATTGCAAATGTTTATTTTAATAACTACTTCATCTGATAAGAGGTCTCTGGTTTCTTCTACTCTATCAATACTGGAAACTCACTGGGACGTCTTTAGAATATCCTGTTGTTGCTCAGTGTCATGAAGATCCTATAGTTTTGGATCTGTAGCACAGACTACTTCATCCACTCCAGCATTTGTGCTGGTCTGAGAGCATCCATTCAAATACTCTCATGTCCTTGATCAGAGACCCTACTCACATGAGGGGCAGCTCTAACCCTACCCACACCAGAGGCAGCTCTACTGTCTTGAACATGTATAGAGCAGGGCCTGCCCTCCCAAATGCTGCATCAGATGAGGCCCAGGCCCAACTTTACTGCTCTCCCAGTCCTATAAGGGCCAACTTTCCACCCATCACCAGTGGTGGGGGATAGAGAGGGAGCCTAAGTCTCTCCCTTATGTACACGATTACATAAAAGACAAGAGACAAGGCTGGTTTTCTCACAGGCATGCCCTTGGGTGGCTCACCTCAAACCCAGGTCCAGGCTAGCTCTACTGTGATATCCTAGTCAGGAATGTGGGCCTGCTTTCTTGCTCTCATGACTCCAAGTTTAGACTTTCCAAAGAGACAAATGGTGGGATCAGCTTCCTAGTCTCTTATCTTCTGCTCTGGCTCACCTACAACTCCTACAATGTGTGTCCATTCTCCCCAAATGCATTGGGAGGGGCAGTTTTCCTGCCCTCCTGCCCCAGGACCAGGTAAGAAGTGAGGCCAGTTCTGCACAGCATTCAGATATCAGCATATCCCTTGGAGGCAGTCCAGACCATGGATGCCTGCATGACCTTTGGTGATAACTGACCCCTGCTGCTGCAGGGCCATGAACCAGGATGTTGCCCCCTGGTGGAAGCATAACCCAGGACCCCACCAAGGTCTAAGGTGGTGTCACCTCACTCTCTATCCATATAAGGCTGTTCCTTTGCTCCAGCCTCCTATTCTTCCTCTCTTTATTATGCCCACATCCTTCAGTTTCTCTTTCTCATATATTTCTCTAGTATTTACTTGCTTCTCTTAGTGGCAACGGGGGTATCTGAGTTTCTGGAGTCATCTCGAAAGTGGTTTTAGGAGTGCTATGCCCCCCTCATCATTGATAAAATTGCTCTCTCTATCAATATCTATATCTATATCTATATCTATATCTATATCTATATCTATATCTATATATCTATCTAATATATATATATATATATATATATATATATATATATATATATATATAATAAATCATTTCTTCTAATTTTCTGTAATGATTTCCTAGACTATAGTAATCAAGTGAAAGAATGTAAGCATACTTAACCTTCTAATAATATAGATAAAATCAGTGGTTCTATAACTATGGTACTTCAGAATCTAGTTGAAATTATGGTTTAAAACCACATGTGTAGAAGTTATTCAAACGCATGCATGATTTAAAGGACAAGAATGTGTTTCTTGGAGCTATAATGGAAGGTGTGTTTGTTAATTGTAAAAATATTCAAGTTTAAATTTTGCTATTTATTTTTATTTTTGTATTTGGACAGAAAAGGATATAAAACTGATAACAGCCTTTCCATTACTGAGCATATATTTTGATAGAGGAGCAATGCTCAGCCTCTGATTAAAATGCTATCATTGTATTCTACAATTAGTTTAAACCAAAACAATAATCTTATAAAAGCTACATTGAAAACTATGTAACAAATTCTTTACATAAGTTTTCTGTTCCCTTGCTTTTAACTTTAAACTGGGTGTACAAATAACAATTTCATTTACAATAAACATTAATTACTTTAATTTACCTCCTTCTATTTCTCAAACAATGGCTTTTAAGGATACTTTCCTGTTAAATCTGAAAGTGAAGAACCGTGTTGCGTACCACATTTTATGCTGAAGTGAATATTGAGAAGACATCCCCATAAGATTTTTCCCTTATAAGTACTACAACTTCTTCTGCATCTCACCCACAAATAAAGCAGTTTCTGCTCCTCATTGGCAATTCAGTGTATGTGAGTTGTCTTTACAAGAGACATAATTTATAGAGGATGGAGAAGCAATTAATAGTATATGAGTAATCAGGACAAAGTTAATTTTGTGGTAGGGCAGTAAAACTGATTAGCAAAGATGCAACTCTGATACTTTAAAATAAAAGATAACAATAAAAGTTTCAGAAACTGTGATTCTGTATTGACATGTTCACCTGCCGCCTCCTGCTTATTCTAGGTTTTCACTACTGCCTCCGACACAATAATTTAACACTTGGAACTGACTCTTTCTTAATGACACCATCCTTTGAGCAATACACTAATAGATCATGGGCTGATGATGTTCATTAATGATGAATCACACTAATACATCACTTTCTCTGTCACACAGGTGTTTTATCAGATTAATTTCATCAGAGCAATGACCTGTGATGATGATGCATGGCTCAAGGATAATGCAATTCAAAAAGAAATGAAATTTAGAATTAAAACCATTTTCAGGAGCTTTGGAGCTCTATTAGAAAACTTTATAGGAACAACAAATGTGAATGTGACATGTATTAAAGTGTCATGCATATATTCTATTATTAATAGAAAGCAGAGCAAAGAATCTCAAGTGTGTATTTAAATTGGATTTTAAAAGCTCACCCATAATAATACTAAAATTATATCTTGGATATATATATATATCCAGGATATCTATCTATCAATCTATCTATCTATCTATCTATCTATCTATCTATCTATCTATCTATCTAGGATAAAAAGTGTTAAACTCTATGTTCATAATTTTAATTAAAGTCTGCTAGATTAAATAATTGTCTTCAGTTGTTATTTCTTAGACAGTGAGTAAATTATATATCTTACTTAAAGAAAAATGATTTCTATAATTGACTTGTGTTGATTTAAAGTGATTTTTACAATTTCATATGTACATCTATATATAGATGGAAAGATAGAGCTAGTACATACACATAAGAGAATCTCTGAAAATGATATCTCAGCATATATAAATAAATATCTAAAGATACTATTCAAATTGAATTTCAATTAGACCATTTCATGGTGATAATGAAAAATGTTAACTATAGATTATTATTTTAATTATAATGTTGAATCTCAATTAGTATTGCATTAAATTTTCTTTATGTGATTATTATCTACATGATATTAAAGACATCATTAATAATATATTTAATCATGTATTTTGGGACTTCTTTTATAAAATTTGTCTTTCATTTATTTAAATTTAAATTATTACCAGCTTCTAACCAGCAGTTAAACCTAACCTTTACTACCTCAATCATAGTTAAACTCATACTATTTTTAGCTTCAAAAAAAAAAAAAAGTTCGATTAAGGTGAATACTGGCACATTGCCTCAAATCAAAGCAAATATCCTTCTTAGTTAGAATGGCTTTGCTATGAGAAACGTAGTTACTGAAAATGAAAAGGAGGGCCTTATGACACAAAGGTTCTCTCAGATTTTGACAGTAATGAGAATCAAGACCAATGGGAATATTGGTGATACAACAGTGTCTCCTTCCAGTGTGGGACTAAAGAACTGTTAGAAACTATATTTAAAAGAATATTTGTTGGAATGCATAGAGAAAGATCGGGAAGTACACACACATGTTGAGCAGTATGTGCACTCTCAAGAATTAGCAATTGTATCAACATTTTACTCAGTGATTCAGAAAGACACGATTAGAAAGCTAAGTAAGAATAGTGGAAGATGCATACGGATGGTGTAAGGAGGACAAAGTTGGCTATTGTTTTTCCACATTAATAACCTGTGGAAAAGTGACAAGACATCAATATTCTCATCCTGAAGAATTCAATGATGCACTGAGCACCTGAGCCTATAAACAGTCATTAATGTGACAGTAATGTTGCCCAACCATCAGTTAATAGTCAGAGAAATCCCCACCCAAAGAATTTTAAATATTCTAACATATTCTGTCTCCAATGACTAAAAGTGACAGTTTCTTAGTATGTGCTGACTGCTAAGGTTGTTCTTTCTGATTCTGAGAAAATTTTGTTATGAAAGCTCTCTGAAGGAACTAACAACTAAGGGACTGCATGACTTGTGCAAACTCAGACCAAACTGCAAATACAGGGCAGACCTACTCCAGATTGGGAAAAAGTCTGAGATCTAGTCATAGAAAACATAACTGAAAGTAGGATTTGTGCTTTTTCATGCATGGTCACAACTCTTTCACATTATGAAAAAAGAAAGGAGAAAAGAACTTAGAGGAGAAAGATGACAAAATTCATGGCATTTGCTCAAGAAGGCAAGGAAGGCAGGAAGGAAGAAGGAAGGAAGGAAGGAAGGAAGGAAGGAAGGAAGGAAGGAAGGAAGGAAGGAAGGAAGGAAGGAAGGAAGGAAGGGATCACTGTCCCTATTTCAGTGAGAAACATTAAATTATGTGTTGATTAAATACATTTGTTGCACAATATATGATCACACTTGAACCCCAAACTTCTGTTTTATACTGACAAAAAAAAAATCTGTTTCTACTTATGGTAGGGTTTAGTCTTTAATACACACTATTAATTGCCCCCCCCAAAAAAAAATGAAGATGAAAGTTAGTTTAAAGAAGGAAGCACCCATGTTTGAAAGTGATGTTTAATTGACTGGCAGACAAAGTGATGAATCAGGGAAAGATTTGACAGAATATGCCCAACTATCCTGAGAAGAGAGAGGAAGAGGGGGATACGTAAGAAAGAACTGTGCAGAGAAAGTGCTAGACATAGACACAGGTAAAAAAATGAATAGGAAAGAGACTAGAACAGATTGCTAGAGTGAGTTGAGGGTCAAGCAGAGCAGTTCATGAGAAATAGAAAAGGGGAAGCCAGAGTGAATCAATCAGTGCAGAATGAACTTCAAATCAAAAGAGCTGAGCTGAACTTCCAGTCAGAATTCAGAAAGAAATAGAAAGGGTGAGCTTATTCCTCAGTACAGCTTGTTTAGCCAACACAGGCAGCAAGCTTCCAGGACAACAATTACAACAGAAGAATAAAAGTAACTAGTACATCAATTACTTTAATTTGTTTTCAATCTGACAAGCATCCCTAAGTGGTACAAGTAGCAAGTTTGCAGAAGGAGTCATATTGACATCTATATGTTTGCTCTGGTCATTACATCCTACAAAATACTTTCAGTTCATCTATCTAAAATATATGTCCCCATACTACCTTTACTTTCAAATTTCTTACCAAATACTTTCATATTTTATATAAGTGGCAGTCAGAAATTCATTTAGAAATTAAGGATATATGCCAAGAATCATGTTTGTCTTCCAACCTCATACATCTGATTTTCTTGATACAATAAGTGAAATAGCATGCTAAAGAATGGCCCTCATAGAGGCAAAGGAAAGGGGAGAGAGAGGGGATTAGATGAGAGGTCTGTGGAGGGATAAGCAGGAAAGGGGATATCATTTGAAATATAAACAAATAAAATGACTAATTAAAAAAAAAGAGAATAACCTGGGGCGGCATCTTGAAATAACAAATATCTGGATAGGTAATATATTGTTTATTGCTAAGATTTTGTTAGTGGTATTTGAACACCTATGAAGCAAGAATCTAGGAATTCTTATGAAAGTTCCTTATCTATCTCTAACAAAAACTTATGTATAACTTACAAAATTTGGAGTTTCTTCTACTCTTATTTCACATACCAATATATCTCAATGTGTAGAGGCTTTTGCTCTCAATGGTAAAATCATTTATGAAAGAGTAAGGGATCATTGGTATTAACTATATGATGTTGTCTTGTGCACCTAAAATTCCTTATTTTAGCTACTATAAGCTGTGTTGGAAGAGGATAGTGGTTTAAATATGCTTGAGATGTAGAAGTATGCTGCTGAAAATTCTTCCAGTTCAACTTTGCATATTGGTAGCAATTTTAACAGCTCTAGCTAGCTCAAGAGAAGGGAATAGAACATTCATAATATTTGGGAAGGAAGACATTTTACTACACTATTTAAATACCCTGCATACTATAGCATATGCCAGCAAGAGAGTGCTGAAAGGGCCCGGATATTGCTGTCTCGGGGGAAACTATACCAATGCCTAGCAAACATGGAGGTGGAAGATCACAGTCAGCTATTAGATGGAACACAGGGTTCCCAAGGAAGGAGCTAGAGAAAGTACCCAAGGAGCTGAAGGGGTCTTCAACCCTCTAGGTAGAAGAATAACCATGAACTAACTAGTACCCCCTGAGCTCATGTCTCTAGCTGCATATATAGAAGAGGATGGCCTAGTTGGCCATCATTGGGAAAAGAGGCCCCTTGGTCATGCAGACTTTATATGCCCCAATACAGGGGAACACCAGGGCCAAGAAGTGGGAGCGGGGGGGGGTAGGGGAGCAGGGCCGGGAGGGGGGAGGGTATAGGGAACTTTCTGGATAACACTTGAAATGTAAATGTAGAAAATATCTAATAAAAGTTGGAAAAAAAAGAGTTCTATGAAGGTGAAAGGAACAGTTTTATGTTGAATTCACATTAACAAGCATAAAACAAGAAATAGAAAAGCACCACAAAATTATATTATCTACAAAATATATAAAATATTAATGACAGAAAATTTTTTCAATGAGGTTCATCTAGCAGGACAGACCTAGAGAGAAACTGCTTGTTTTAGGTTGTGTGTAATTTTCAAGTAATATACCAGGAAGAAATGTTTATCAAAAATGTTATTCATAAATATGTTATGAGAATTACATTGAATAAATTACAAAAATAACTTATATTATTATATAAGCACTTGCATGAATTATCAGTGTTGCTTTGCACAGTAAAGAGGATAATGCAGAGCCACTAGAAAATGTATCGTGTCAACATGGAAGTGAATAGCTCTCTCTCAAGTCAGTCATATTAACCAATCATTCTTAACTAGAGATTATGTTGACAGGCTAGAACAATAAGCCTTGGTAAGGAATACATAAAATTAGTGTTCATAATCATTGCTTTTTTTCTATATTGTAATTTCATTGTTTAAAATACATAGATATTTTAACTAAAATAATCACTAATGACTTGAACAATGAAATATTATCATACCTTCTTGTTAGCAACTATTTTGGGGGTGTATGTTCTAATTCATATTTATTTTTAATTTTTTTATTTCACATTTACATTCAAATCTGTATTCATATATACTTGTTTATTATGTTGTATTTGAGACATGGATTCCAACTTCAGACCATACTGGCCTTGAGCTCACTATGTGGTTTAAATTTGAGTAATATTCTAGGTTCAGTTTTCTGATTCATTTAGACTTACAGTTATGAGCCAACAACCCTGAAATATTATATTCTGATCTTTATTAAACCAATGAAAATGAGATATAAATACAAAAATTATGAATCAAAAAACTACCACACTGAGCTAATGTCAACCATAAAGTGCACTCTTGTTATTCAGTTTCTGTGTGTAAGAAATGGAAAACGATAATATATTTTTGACTCCTTTGTCAGCATTGATTTAATGGGCTAAAATAGAATGCTCCTATATTCTGGTTTTATTCTATGTTACAAAGCAAGGAAATTACTCATATTTTCAGGTTTTCATTGTCTATAACTTATACTTTAAGCTGTAGCACATATTTTCATATCATTTATATAACCTGAAAGAATTATACAGCTGGGAATAATCGTTAACTGTCAGATCACACTGTATTTCCAATCGTATTCCATCAGTGACACGTGTTTTACATTGTTAAGACATCCTGTCTGAAAAACAAAACTCTAAAATGGGATAGAAAAAGTCCATTCTTTCAGATAGTGTGAATTATTCATGAACACAGCACCTTGTCTGCACTTAGAATGTAATCAAAGTATAAATGATGCATGCTTGTGTCGCTTCTAAATGCTGCACCGGTTGTTTCTAAGTTATGTGAAAGACTCACTATCAAATAAAATGCAAAAAAAAAAAAAAAATGTCCACAACTGTGTCAAATAGTTTTTTCCTATCTTATTATTTAAAATATTTTATTTTTAGTTTTAAATTCATTTGTCAAAATATTTAATGCAAATTCTTCTCTTTATCACAAACAAAACTCATCGTGCTATTTTGTGTAATTAATGGATTGTTTTGTATTCTTTCTTTTCACAGCCTGTAAAAATAAGTTCAAAATACTAAAAAAGAATTACTTACTTCGCTTTACAGAGCTCAGTGAAGAGAAGCTATGTATCCTTCAGTTTCTTTATTGAGAAAATATAAATTTTGGTATATTCTTTTTAATTTGGGAGTTTCTGGTTTATTACATATGCCATCGAAAATGAATCAGAGAGATCCAGTGATTTCATCACATTAGTGAAGGTCTAATTTTTTTGATGAATTTATTCTACAAATGATAATTGGGATAAGTTATCTATGTAGGTCTATTACGTAGTGAAATTCAAAGCAGAATTTGTAAATATGGGAAGAACATCAACTTCCTCATTCTATAATTTGATGAGGTACTGCCAGAGCCTGATCATTACAAATGGGGATGCTCGCAGCCAACCATGGGACTGATCATGGGTCCTCAATGGAGGAATTAGGGGAAGGACTGAAGGAGCTGAAGAGGTTTGCAACCCCATAGGAAGAACGATATGAGACAACCAGACCCTTCAGAGCTCCCAGGCTCTAAACCACCAACAAAGAGTTCATGTGGAGGAAGCCATGGCTCCAGCTGCATATGTAGCAGAGGATGGCCTTATCTGCCATCAATGAGTGGGAAGGACCTTGGTCCTGTGAAGGCTTGGTATTCCAGCATCTGGGAATGCTACAGCAGTGAGGCAGAAGTGGGTGAGTGTGTGGAGGAACTCCCTCATAGAAGCAGCGGGTAGGAGGGATGGCATGGGGTTTGCTGCAGGGAAACCGGAAGGAGGATAACATTTGAAATGTAAATAAATAAGATCACACACACACACACACACACACACACACACACACACAGTGTGTGTGTGTGTGTGTGTAGGCACATGTAAACAACATCTATTGAGTTCTACAATTCTACAATGAAAAAAGGGAGATTTGAAACAGGAATTAAGTTAATGGTATGTTCATGTTCTGCAACACAATTTAGGTTATCTTTTTGTGTGTGTGTGTGTGTGTGTGTGTGTGTGTGTGTGTGTGTGTGTGTTTGTAAATATATATGTATATCCAAATGTATAGATATACATATAAAGAGCTAGGTAGATTCTGAGTTCTGTATTAAGTTATTGGAGAAATGGGTGACAAAATAAGTCCCCTCATAAGTTAGAATTGACAATGCAATTCGTTTATTTATCACTTCAATAATGTTTATTGGTGTTTCTTATATATATTGATAGACACCAGATATGCCATGAAAATACATACTATTCTTATAGTGAAGATTTTAAACTGTATTACTTTAGTGAACAAATGTGTTTTTCATGATATACACACTTTGGTGTGCATACCCAGGACAATCAAAAATCTAAGAATGGAAAGACAGTAAAAAATGCATAAGTCTATACCATTTTAACCTCATAATTTAAAAGTATATCAAGTAAAATATCCATAAATAAAATTAAGAAAGTACAATCTGTAAATGGCATTTTCATTATCACATCAAGTTGAACAACGAGTTTGATATTAGCTCTAAGTCTATGTATAAAGTGAAGATTGAATGAGCTTCTATGGAGAAATGAAGACACTAAACAGATACAGAAATTTGGAAAGACTGTTTCTAGCTATTATTTAGGAAATAACAAAATAACAGGAATGTCTTTTCAGTAATTGGTGAAAATTCTAGATTAGATAAAATAATAACCTTGAAAATAACATGGAAGATGTGTAAGATCTAATGAAGCAAATTCTATCAAACTGAACTAAATTGTAAAATTATTTTATTTTATTTTATTTTATTTTATTTTATTTATATTTCACATATTATCCCCTTTCCCAGTTTCCCATCTACATCCCCCCATCCCACCCCTCCCCCCTTACTCTGCCTCTGTGGTGATACTGTTCTCATACAGCTTCACTGATCTTAGTATCCTAACATTTTGCATATGTTTCTAATCCTGCTTTCAAGTTTCTTCCCATGAAAACCTGATAGCATATGTCTAAGCATTTCTGACCTTCCAACTTTTCCATTCTACTGCTACAGACTACAAATCTAAAAGAATATTTTATACTCATCTTATGTTGCTTTTGTATTTTCATAAACTGATTGGACAATCTCTTTCATGTTTCTACTTACTTTCACTTTTGAGTTAATAAAATTATGTCTACCATCCCAGTATATTTTAATCATCGTAAGGTACAGAAATAATGGTCATGTGCAGAGACAAAAGCTGCTGATATTAATTCTACATATTATTGATACATTGAAATAGTTAGATATTACGTACACTGGGTATGAAAAAAATAATTTTTGAGACTGGATGTATAAAAAAGTTTTTTGTTGGAGTGAAATATTTGAGATGTTATCCTTTATCTTTACATTGAATTTATTATACATAGTAGATAATTATTTCAACAGATTTTGTCTATTTACTACTATTTGTAGATCATAAGTATTAATCTTAATATATTTTAAAATTCATATTCATATTACCTTAATAAAGTAAGTAAATTCTTAATATAAACCCTAATTAATTAAATTATACTTGTACCTAAAACTATTAAATATACGTTAAATACAGCCATGTCTTTTTTCCCTAGGTTTCAATAAATTACTGAATTTTATAAAGCGGCACTTATACCACATATTGCCTCTTGCTTTAAACTTTTGACAAGCTAATATACTGTAGGTGGATATTAAAAGTCAAAATAGACTAGAAACCTTGCATACCTAAAGATTTAAAATTGTATCTAAAAGGTGTAAGTGAATAATAATTTCACTATAGATCAAATAAATTTCAAATATTAAACAGTTCTCTAGTCTGTATATAATAAAAGTAGTTATAAATTTTAGTCTTAAATTCCAAAATACTCAAAGTGTCTTTTATGGGAAGAACACTTACAATGAAAAATATTTCTTAAATTCTAATAAAACACATGAACTCATTCATATTTTCTCAAAGAGCTGTCAGAAATATTTTATTATTAATTTATGAATTGTGAACCTGAAAATATAGAAATAGAATAATTCAATGAAGGCTTTAAAATAAAATTATAGAATATTTCAGTGAGTGGCTAATTTTTCCCCTACAATATGAACTTTCTAAATTTCAAAATGTACTTGCAAAGATTTTATAAATATTAGAAGATATAGCCAAAAAATTAATGGCCCAAAATGTTAAACGTGAGTCAGTTACTCAGATACTGTTAATATTTGGTTGTACTTCTAGTTGTTTTAATTTACTAGTGTGTGGTTATATTTTATAAACATATGTAAAAACACATACATATATAGGGAATTGTTATGTATTTTATGTATGTTATCATTTAATTCTTGTTGACATAGTCCTGAGACAAAAATTTATAAATTCATAAACATTGAGTAGCTGAAATGCCCAATGTTGAAGATATAGAATTTGAAGAGAGGACCTCCAGTAATCAGGAAAGAATCTCACTGAAGCTATGAGGACATCAACTCAGCTACAAAACTTTTGACTCAAAATTGTTTCTGTCCAAAATAAATGTAGGGCAAAAATGGAGAAGAGACTGAAGGAATGGCTGAGCAGTGACAAGCCCAACTTGGCATCCATTCCATGGGTGGGCACCAATCCTTGACACTATTGCTGGTGCTATGTCATGCTTGAATGGAGGTACCTAGCATGGCTGTCCTCTATGAGAGGACAAATTAGCAGCTGATGGTGACAGAGTTAGATACTCAGAGCCAAGTACTGGATGGATTTGAGGAAACCTGTGGATGAGTAAGGGGAAGGATTGGAGAACTGAAGGTGATTGTAAGGCCATAGGAAGACCAACAGTGTCAAATTACCTGGACCTCAGGAAGATCCAGAGACTAAGCTACCAACCACAGAGCATGCATAGCCTGGTTTTAGGCCCAGGCATGTATATAGCAGAGGGGTGGCTTGTCACACCTCCGTGGGAGAGGATGTATCCTATTGAGTCTTGATGCTGGAGAAATAAGTGGGACACCCTGTCAAATATGAAGGGGAAGGAAGTTGGCAGAAGACCACTGTAAAGGGGAACCAGGAGGAGGAGCAACATTTGTTATGTAAGTAAATAAAATAATTAATAAAAAATAAATTCACAAACAACCTAATATTATTTATAGAAGGGAGAAGATATGATTATTACTTTGAATATAACCATGGGTGTATACATACCTAGAATCATCTAGTTATTCAAAATGAACATAAACAGCTTTTATATATCAATAGCTTCTCAGTAATAGTAAAAAACAATATTGAGGAAATCCCTGCAAGCTCTACTGACAGCAGAAAAATAAATCTGGAGAGGCAAGAAGAAAACATGGCATTGCATGACATAGTCAATAGTCAACACTCATTCAAACTGCTAGGGTCTGACACCAGGCTGCTGTCCTGGAAACAATTGTCTGAATCCCATGTACACAATAAGACATGACTCTATTGAGAAACTTTTGCAAAGTACATGTGACATTTACCATGAAGATATGTTCTACATTTTAAAGTCAGAGAATTTTGTGTAGTCTACAAAAAGGATAGTATGGAGGTCACCAAGTTATACATATGACAGGTACCCTTAGAATGAGTTCTATTGACTGAGAATCAAAGGTAAAGACAAAAGTCTAGAGAGGAAGAGACTGGGGTAAATATTTGGTGTATTAGGTTTAAGCCTTGCCCTACAGATAGCAAATGTCACTATGAATTAACAATGTCTACTGCTGGCCCTCAAGGTGGAAAACGGGCATGGACCTAATGAGGGTTTCTATTGCTATGACTAAACACTGTAACCAAAATGCAGGCTGAGGAGGAAAATTTTATTTGGCTTATATGTCCATATTTCTGTTCATTTTCAAAAGATGCCAGGACAGGAAATCAAACAGGGCAGGAACCTGGAAGCAGAAGCTCATGCAGAGGTCATGGAATGGTGCTGCTTTCTGGCTTACTCCCCATGGCTTTGTTCTCTATGCTTTCTTATATAAACCAGGACCATCAGTCCATGGATGGCACCATTCATAATTGACTGGGCTCTACTCCAAAAATGACTATTTAAGAAAATGCCTTATAGCTGGATCTTATAAAGGCATTATCTCAATTGAGAGTTCCTTCTTTCAGATTAACACTAGTAGGTTTATCAAGTTGACATAAGAAAGACTACCTACTATTACTGACCTTATGTCAACTTGACACAGAAGTATATAATTATTAAACCACAACATTCAATTTATTATTCATTTCCAAGGTCTTACATTAAAACATAAATGACTTTAAATGGTCCACAGAATTTATAAATTCAAACACATTAATATTTTAGTCTTTTTAAATATCCAATCCCTTAAAATAAAACATTTCTTTTAAAAGTTCAGTCTTTTTAATCTATGAGTTCCTGAAAAAAAAATCAAAATTAAATTAAATATTTTCTTATTTACATAAGGAAAGAACAAGAGCACATTCCTAATCAAATCAAAATGAAACCAAACTCCAACTCCACAAACAACACAATGTCCACCATTACAGATCCATTTCCAATCTAAGGGGGCTGAATCATTTTTGCTCTGTTCTCTGCAGCACACATAGTCTGTCTTCTAGACTCTGGCTGTCTCCAGTACATACCTGCTTCTGTAATTGGTGGTAGTCTTGATGAACCGGCATCTCTGAGACTGCTGCTATCTTCTGCTGAACCTGGACTGCAGTTTTACCAGTAGCTTCTCATATCCTTATGATGCTAAGCCTCCACTTCTCTACATGACCTCCTGAGTCCTGGGTCTTCAGTTGCTACTAATGCTGTATATACACCAAAGGCCTCTCCTGAATTCTCACAGTGCCAACCCCCTATGCATTTCCTTGATCCCTGCATGCCTTCAAAACCAATACTACCAGGACATTACATTATCACATCTGGCTGATAGTGTGAGGGACAACTGTGGCTGCCTCTGCAGCAGAGCTTTCCAATACTTCCAGGAAACACTTTCCTGAAGATAGAACCGTAGTAATGCTGGTCTCTTAATTACTACTAATGTATCAGCTCCAGATAATGAGTTTCAATTGTTTCAGGAACTCAAATATTTCATTTCAGTGGTGCTGGTTCCTTATTAATTCTTGCTGATGTGTCAAACCCATCTGACAAGAATGACAGAATATTAATTGAAAGAGTGAATTGCTCTGTTAGCATCTTGATTTTCCCTCTGAAATTTTACAAGCCAAACCCCACTATATTTTAATTGGATATTTCATGGATTTACATATTAAATATTATTCCTTTTCCCTGTTTCCCCTCTCCCATTCCCCTTCCCCCTGCTTCAATGAGGGTGCTCCCCCACCCACTTCTGCCTCCTAGTCCTTACATTTCCCTACACTGAGGAATCAAGCCTTCATTAGACCATGGTCTTCTCCTCCTATTTATGCCAGACAATACAATCTTCTGATAACATGTAGCTAAAATCATGGGTCCCCTGGGGGCTCTAGGGGACAGGGCTCTGCTTGGTTGATATTGTTGTTCTTCCTATTGGGTTGCAAACACCTTTAGCTCCTTTAGTCCTTTAGTCCTTTCTGTAACTCCTCCACTGGTGACCCTATGCTCAGTCCCATTGTTGGCTGCAAGCGTTGGCCTCTGAATTTGTCAGGCTCTGGAATAGCCTCTCAGGAAACAGCTATAACTGGCTCCTGTCAGCAAACACTTCTTGGCATCAACGATACTGTCTGAGTTTGGTGTCTGTATATAGGATGGATTCCCAGGTGGGGCTGTCTCTGGGTAGCCATTCCTTCATTCTCTGCCCCACACACATATTTCCTTTAGACAGGAAGCTTCCTGGGTTAAAAATTTGAAGATGAGTGAGTGGCTCTATCCCCCAAATGGAGGCCTTGCCTAGCCTCTGGATATGGTCTTGACAGGTTCTCCCTCCCCATTGTTGGGCATTTCAGCTAATCACATCCCTGTCATTGAATTTTATCTTGGGTATTCCAAGCTTTTGAGCTAATATCCACTTATCAGTGAGTGAACACCCTGTGTGTTCTTTTGTAATTGGGTTACCTTACTCAGGATGATAATTTCTAGTTCCAACCATTTGCCTAAGAATTTCATAAATTCATTGTGTTTTTTTTGTTTTTTTGTTTTTTGTTTGTTTGTTTGTTTGTTTGTTTTTAATGATCTATTTTATTTATTATATGTAAGTACACTGTAGCTGTCCTCAGACATTCCAGAAGAGGGCACCAGACCTCGTTACGGATGGTTGTGAGCCACCATGTGGATGCTGGGATTTGAACTTATCACCTTCAGAAGAGCAGTCGGGTGCTCTTACCCACTGAGCCATCTCACCAGCCCTCATTGTTTTTAATAACTGAGTAATACTCCACTGTGTAAATGTACCACATTTTCTGAACCCATTCCTCTGTTGAAGTACATCTGAGTTCTTTCCAGCTTCTGGCTAGTATAAATAATATGCTATTATGAACATAGTGGAGCATGTATCCTTGTTGCATGTTAGAGCATCTTTTGGTTATATTCTCGGAGTGGTATACCTGGGTCCTCACATATGTCCAATTTTTTGAAGAACCGCCAGAATAATTTCCAGAGTGGTTGTTCCAGCTTGCAGTCCCACCCACAATGGGAGAGTGTTCCTATGTCTCCACATCCTTACCAGCATCTGCTTTCACCTAAGTTTTTGATCTTAGCCATTCTGACTAGTGTCAGGTGGAATCTCAAGGTTCTTTTTATTTGCATTTCCTGTGTCTAAGGATGTTGAACATTAATTTTAGTACTTGGGAGACAGATACGGGCAGTCAGATCTCTGAGTTCGAGGCCAGCCTGGTCTAATATATATATATATATATATATATATATATATATATATATATATATACACTTGTTGCAGGTCCCACCCACTCTTAACACCACTTTCAATATTTTTATCTTGCAAATTCCTCAAGAGTATCTCACTGAGCTCTCACAACTCAATGGGTTTCCAAGCTCAACGTTTCAAAATCCTTCTGTAATCCTTAAAACTTGTTAAACATTATCTGGCCTGGCACAGCAATTTCTAACTTTTAGTACCAATTTGTTTGTGCTAGGTAGAGTTTACATTGTTATGACTAAACACCATCACCAAAAATCAAGTTGGGGAGGAAAAAATTTATTTGGCTTAGAGTTGTCTCTATTATTGTTCATCATCAAAGGAGGTCAAACAGGACAGGGAAATATTGGCAAAGCTGATGTGGAGACCAAGGAGAGATGTTACTTAAGGGAGTGTTCATCATGGGTTTTTTAGCCTACTTTTTAATATAACCCATGGTCATCAGCTATACATAATTTTTGGAACTTCCCATAGCAACAACTAACCAAGAAATGCCTTATAGCTGAATTTTATGGAGGACCTTTCTCAACAGAGCCTCCCTCTTTTCAGATAATACTAGTTTGGTTATCAAGTTAGCATAATAATAGCCAGAATACCATAAAATTCCTTCTATTGAAATATAAGCTTTTACGCTAGTGTCCATCTGTGAGTACAAAGATGTTTTACAATCTACAGTGATAAATAAAATATGACATGATTTTTTAAAATGGAAATGCATCAGAATTAGACAAAACAAACAAAAGAAAAGGAGCACAAGAAATGTATATATATTCAGAGAACTACTCATTCCCACACTATGAAGCCCATAGAAACAAAACACTGAATGCTATAAAATATATGCAAAGGACATGTAGCATTATAAACAGAGAAAAATAAACTAAGAAAAAAAATTAAAGTGATGATAAGACATTATGAGACAAGGAAAGTCCAATGATCCCATGCAGTATGGATAGTGTTGACCATCTACTGCTGCATATTCAGAATATACCCTGAGAGAAGTGTTTCCCCAGTGAGATTCAGTTGGAGAAAACTACATTTCCATTTGCAGTATGTTTTCACTTGTAGATAGTTTCTGGGCTAGTGATGTGGACTTGTGCTCTCTTCTCCATTCAGTACTATGTCTCTACTTGATGTGGATCATTTTAGGCTCTGGGCTTGTTGCCTTGGTTTCCATGAGTTCATGTGAGCTTTGTTTATGATGTTTTAGAGGTCCTTTTTCCCCCTTGTTTCCCCTCCATTCCCTTTTGGTTCTTCAACTCTTTCTTTTACATCTTCTACAGAGTTCTCTGATTTTCAAGTATAGGTATTTGATGGTGACATCCCATTTAGGGATCTGGGTTCCAAAGTCTCTAACTCTCTGCATAGCACCTGGCAGTCTTTACTCTGTATTTCTTCTGATATACTACAGGAGAAAGCTTCTCTAATGAAGGCTGAATAAGATATTTATCTGTAAGTATAGCACAATGCCATTAAGAGTCATTTTATTATTACATTTTAAAAATGTATTCTAAAAATACATTTGATTATTTTTTTAAAAATGTATTTGATTTTGACCTAGGCCTCTGGACTATAAATCTCAGGTTCTTTGTCATACATGTAGCACTTAATATGGTCTTTATTTTGCAGAAATTGGCCTTGAGATGAATCAGATATTGATTGATTACTTGCACCACCACTACACTAGCATATATTGCAGGTTATCATTGTGGATTCATAGATTTGTTGCTATGTTAGTTGTTTCTCTTTTGGTATCATGCAGAGATACTTCCTTTCTAAAATATTCTACTGTTTAGGGGTGAAGGCTTAAGGTAGATGCCAGCTCCACTTATAGGGCATTGCCATAAGTTTGTGAAGAGCGACTTTTAGTATTGACAATAGCTAGGTTTGTTTTAAAGGAGATAAAAATCACAAAGCTGTGTAATGAATATCTATTTTCAAGTATTTTAAAAGCAATAATAATAATAATAATAATAATAATAATAATAACAGGAGATGAATGTGCAGGAGATGGAGGAGGAGGAGAAGGAGAAGGAGGAGGAGGAAGAAAAAGAATTATTGTTTCTCTTTGGCAATGCAACAGTTGTAGAGTGCAGCCATGGAGATATTTTCATTTCTGAAGCATATAGAATTCATGGCTTTCAGGATGAAATTGAGGGGCTGATCTTCATGCAGCTATCTTTCTGTCTTTGTATGTATCTATGCTAGTTTAGTCCTAGAGGCTAAAGTCTTAAGTGTAGCATATTATTTATTTCTACCTCAGGAATTATCAACAGAGAGAACTGTAGAAGGTAACATGCTGTGATATTGAAGTTTATAACTTTGCAAAAAACTTGATAGAAGTCTATAGTGAAAGGAACTATATATTTGTAATTCCTCATGGATGAAACCCAATATAAACAAAATAGCCCAAAATACTTAAAATAGAAAACTAGTCACCTTAAATATTTCCATCAGAAAACATCTCAACTGTTCTTCATATCTGAAAGCCAAACACTGAGCATGAAATGAAAATGACTTGTGTGTTCTGCTGGGATAATATAAAGAATTATGTTTATGAATATGTATCATACATAGTCTGTAGAACCAGGGGCTTCCACAGATCTCAAGTTCAGCAGAAGGCCAATGTGTTACAGCTCTCAAAAGAGAAGCCTTCCAGGGCAGGTAGCTGAGATCCCAAGTATCTATCACTACCTTCATAAGTCTAATGCCAGTGCCAATGGTAACAGAAGATGGCAATGGCATGCAGCTATGATGGGCAATGGGCAAGGGCTGGGTGACTAGGAGAGGCACCAGGCAGTGGCTGCTTTGGCAGCAGCAGGGTAGCTGGATCATGGGCATAATCTGTCAGATGGGTCTAAAGTCCAGTGATGAATACTCTGGGAGAGAATACACTTCCCCAAAGTGCTACAGCTCAGTAAACAGCTACTCTCCAGGATTCTGAGTGAAACACTTGTGTACTTTATTCGATGTGGATAGGACTTTATAAACATTGAGGACTAGGGTGGGATTCAGGGTTAGATGCTTCCAATTGGCTCAGTTTGAGGTGGTAGTGATCCTTTTTTAGCATGGGGAAGGGCTTCAGGTGTTTTTCCTATATGACTGATTGCCATGATCATCTCAGTAGAGTGTTGTGGTTAACTGTTCCAGAACAGGTTTTGACAGGAAGCTGGCCCCACATCTACCATACTCAATTCTGAGTTTCACACCATTTGTAATTAATCAACCTTACCAGTTCTTCTGTCAGGTGGCATCATTCATTTATGCCCCCCCCCCCCCAAACATGCTCATGTCATTTATGATTGAACAAGAAAACAGAACAAATTTCCTCACAGCATACAAATTTTGATTAAGATTTTAAAGCTTACTCTTATAAACTAAAGGTCAATTATTTCTGAGATATGGATATATTTGAAACTTTTTGTCAGGGCCCTTCATAAAATATTATTTTTCCTTAATATATTTACTACTATTGAATATCTCTGCTTTTTCAGTAAAAGTACTTCAATGGGATACACAGGACTTTTTTCTATAATTATTTCCCTGTATCATGAATGTATTAACTGCAGTTTTGCTTTTTGTATTTTTCTTTTGTCTTGAGCTTGAATACTGTATGTACATCAAAAGAATTTTGACTTATCATTCAATGCCTCTATCATACTTAGTTTATGGGACACTAGGGCTCAAAGTCAGAGCTTCACTTATGCTATCCCATCACTCTGCCATCTGAGCTATATCTTCACACCAACCTGTATACTTTCAGATTACTTTTTTATTTTAGTAAAATAAAATACATATACATCCAACCTTCCTGCATTCTCTGAGCCTGTATTCATTTTGGTAGATGAAATTATCAATGATTGTCACTCATTTATACAATTATGAGTGTTATAAGGTTTTTTTGTAGTTTATGAAAATAAAATCTTATTTCTTATAGTCTCTATATACTCACAATTATTTGGGTGTTTTTCTTAAATATGATTAAAGTTTCCAGGGAATTTTTATTCTCTTTATTGATTTAGAAATTAAGAATACTAAAAGTATCAATGTTACAAAACATTTCCATATTTACTCAATCCTATATTAAATATATATCTGCCATCATTCTCTGTAAGTGTACTCTTGGGTTCATATGGACAGTCAACCTCTCCATCTATAATAAGTCAAAAACAAGACCAAAATGCTTCATTTTAACACAGATATTTCTTATCATTCACATTGATTGTGAGGGATTGAGTGGGTTTGAGTAGAAGGACCTCTATAAGCTCATAGATTTAAATGTTTGGTCAACAAAAAGTAACACTCTTAGGTGGGAGGGATGGTTTTCTTAGAATAGGTGTATGTTTTAGGATGTAGTGTGATATTGTGGGTGAGTTTTGAGATTTCAAAAACCCAAGGCAGGTTTAGTGGCTTTTTTTCTTCTTTCTGTATTCAAATTCAAATGTAGACCTTCCAGCTCCTCTTCAGCACTACATCTATCTGTCTGCCTGCATGTTGTCATGCTTCTGTCTATGCTAACAACGGACTAACACTCTGAAACTGTAAGCAAGCCCCAATAAGTGTTTTCCTTTGTAAGAGTTGCCTAGTCATGGTGAAAACAGAAAAATTTATTAAAGCAGGCTAGTAGGTCTACCTATTAATCATTATATTGTTTAGTCTTCAAATTTTTCTGGGAGAGGCTCAACTGCTCTAACAATAGATATTCAAGTATCTTCACAATTTTAATGAATCTCAGCCACAGAGGTTGTAGATGTCAGCAGAGGCTGCAAGTAATCTGACTTAGTACATTTTCTTTTCTTTTCTTTTTTTTTATTAGATATTTTCTTTATTTACATTTCTATCGTTATCCTCTTTCCTGGTTTCCCCAACCCCCCTATTACCTTCTAGCCCCCCCTATCCACTTCCTCCTCCCCTGGCTCCCCAACCCACCCACTCCCACCTCCTGGTACTGGCTTTCTCCTACACTAGAGCATCAAGCCTTCACAGGACCAAGGGCCTTTCCTCCTATTGATGACCAATGAGGCCATCCTCTGCTACAAATATGGCTTGAGCCATGGGTCCCTCCATTCACACTCTTTGGTTGGTGGTTTATTACTTGGGAACTCTGGAGGTACTGGTTGGTTAATATTGTTGTTCCTCCTATGGGGCTGCAAACCTGTTCAGCTCCTTTGGTCCTTTCTCTAGCTCCTCCCTTGGGGACCCTGAGACATTTCATAGGAAAGGATCTAGAACTGACTACCAGTTCAAAATATTAAAGCAAGAGAGGTCTGTGCCAGCAACTGAACAATATTTGTGAATTCATCAGTCCACATGAAATTTACATGAGACTGCTCTTATTTGAGGAAAAAAAAAAACAATTTCCAATTATTCATTTCCTCCTAACTTGTAGGAAACTTTTGTTTGCTTTTTTTCTGTTTTGAATATGTGATGTAGTAAAGGAAAAGAAGCAATTTTTACATCCAAATGAGATGCAAAATCCAGCCAAATATCTGTAGCATCTACATGAATGCTTATTAAAATTTATACTTACCATAGAAACTATACACATGACAACTTAAAAATAAATTGAATTCAAATGTGGACTGTTCTTTCAAGTAAGATTGAATGCAATTTTATAAAGTTTCTCCCTCCATGACCCTGTATCAAAGATCGGCCCAAATCATTTGTGAACTATCCCAGAAGTGTAACTGGAGCCAGATTCTCAGTGCTTCCCTCAGAGCAGAGACCAACATCTATAATTAAATTATGGATTATGATAACTTTATTACCCGTCAACTTGGCATTAAGCAGTGCGAATCACAGCATGGGGTCTCTGTCAGCCTGCACTCTTGGGATGAGTATTCAGATGAGACCATTAGAGCTGAAAATGAAAACTGGCTTCCAGATCTCTGCCAAGGAGATAATGTCCTTCTGCTTTGTTTAAATGAGACAAGAAGAACCAGCACAGAAAATTATGTTCTCAGAGGGCATATGTTTTGTTTTCTTTAAAAAAAAAAAAAAAAAAAAAAAAAAAAGAAAAAAATCTAACTTTCTTAAAAATACTTATAGAATAAAAAAAAAAAAAGAAAATGGCTTAATAGCTAAATATGGTATGTCTTAGATTACTACACATAGCTAAGGTAAAGGTTTTCCCCCAAAGAAGAGGCCAATACATAAGGTATATAAGGATAGCTCTCCTCTGGCCTTGCCAGTAAAACATGTTTAAAAAACCTAAAACTATATAATCTCAACAAGCATTTATCTCATATCCAAACACTTGCTTATTCTATTTTATTAAGCACATACCTATATTAATTGTATTATAGTTTAGAATAGATATAAGTGCCCTATACTCCCCACCCCCATGTGGTAAATGCATGTTATCTTCACTGTTATTGACTGGATGTAGTAGAGTCTTTAAGAGTTAAGGCATGGTGAGAGTTCTTTAACTCATTATAGGAAAGACCTCTACCCTTGTAGAGTATAGTAGGACTCTAGCAACTTCATATCTCATTGTTTTACTTCCTACTGAAGAGCTGAGAAGTATATGTTTGTAGTCACTCAACCTCATACACTGCTTTGCTCAAACTCAAACACAGTAAGCCTAACCAACTATTAGCTGAAATCTCTAAAACTGAGATGTGAAACAAATCTTTTATTTATTTATAGGAAGATTCTTGATTAAAATTTTTACACTGATGAAAAGCTGATCAATATCAATATGCTAGCAAATTACATATTCAATTATATAATTGTACGTTGCATATATAGTTATAGTTATGTTGACAGTATAGTTGTATATAAATGTAGCTATATGGCTTCTAATTTACTTAGTTCTTTCTATTGAATTGAGTGATTGTTGCAATTTTAATGATGAAAAGTAGAAGACACGATATTTAGACTAGATTCACACACTATTAAATAGATCTTGAAGTCTACACACAGTTATTTATATGGCATTGACTTTGCAATGTTTCTTTACTAATTTTTAAAGTTTTGACCAATTTGTGACACTCAGGTATAGAAAAATAATGCAGAGATTACAAAATTCTATCCTATTTTTGATGTTGATCTTTTGTTATTTTCGTTGCCAAATAATGACATGTACATTGTGTTTATAAATCTGCAAAAGTGAAGGAGGTAAATTTTTTTTTATGACAAGATTTAATCACAGTGTTTGTGTAACTTTTCACAGGAAGAGCAGTAAAAGTTTTTGTTTATCTGAGGAGAGCAAGAGATGATTATCGGTATAGGGCATGGCATAGCAACATATGTGCACGCATGGCAAAATTGCACATGGAAATGATTAGCATGAAGAACTGATGAGCGTTAATGGATATAATAAAATGTTTTATCAGTAGATTCCTGAAATTATGGTCCAGCTGCCATTCACCTGAAACGCTGGACAAACTGTATTGACAGAGTGTAAGCAATAATACCATTTCTCCATACCTTGACCTATTTCATTCATCTGTTCAGGTTTCAGATCCTGTGTACCTATCCAAGATAATTAAGACATCTTAATATCATCAGTGTGACTGACCCCAGAAAAGGAAGTTGGAGTAGGTCAAGTGAGAATTAGAACTTCCTAAGATTTATTATAACTATGAGCCATCTGAATGCAAATTGACCGCTCTCCAGCACTTCTGCAGATATGCTTTGCCACACAGCAAAAAACCAAAGAGCTCTAATAGCCAATTGATATTAATAATTAATTCAAACATTGCTCTATGCCTGGCCTTTATCCTGTGATTGGCAGGTGAGCCTGCAGTTTATTGAAATGTACCACTGACAATTAGGAAATGTCACTCTGGTGCACATTCCTCTGCCCACACACCCCTTTAATAAAGCTCTTTTAATACTTCTAGTACCTGAAGTCTACGTAAATTATGCAAAACCTCAGTCTTATTTTTAAAGAAGAGAGAAGCCATAATGTATCTAAAGCTATTCAGATCCTTTTAACTGCAAACACCTAAACCATTAATGTGAGTTTGAAAGTGGAAGTAGGAGAGGAAAGCCTATGTCCATTTCTAGAGTAAAATCATTAAGATTTAAAGAGCTTGGAACAGGAGTGATGTACTGGGCTTTCATTTTATTCTTAGGAACTCGAGTTTTAAAATTACTTCAAGTATAGTGGTTTTGCTCATATCAGACTTTCTGCAGACCTGATGAGACTTGTATTCAAAGAGAAGGGAATCTCCAAAGAGAAAAGTGGTCATAATAAAACTAATAAAGTATAGCTATTTCTCTGTGTATAAGAAGATAACAATATAGTTTTGAAAATAAGTGGTATCTGTTTTCATGTATTTTGTGTGTGTGTATGTGTGTGTGTGTGTGTGTGTGTGTGTGTGTGTGTGTGTTGCTTATATCTGTGCTCCTGCATGTTTGTGGAAGTCAGAGAAGAGATAATAGGAGTCAGTACTCTCCATTTACTGAATGAGTTCCCAGGGTTGAACTAAGTCAAGTCATCAAGCACCTATAAATAGCTGAGGCATTTTTCTTCAATGTTTAATATTACATTAAAAATATTGAACTGCTTTATACAGGTAAGGCAATGTGTTGTTGCATTTATCCAAACAGAGAACATATCAAATTTTATCTATCTTGTAACTGAGGAGAATAGTCATTTTAGATTAAAGAATTTATATAAGTTATAAAATAACCACCCATTCCATAGTTATCATTGCTTCTCTGTATTCATGCACACTGTGGAGGTTATCATGATCTTTCACATAATAGTACATTAAAAAGGAAATGTTAAAGAAACATTAAATATGAAAGATATGTGATCTGACAAAAATAGAATGAGGTCATGCATATTTCATGATTTTACATGATTTAAATTGCAACTGCAGTCAAATATATTTTGTCTGTTCTGTAATCTTATACAGCTGTGGCTAATGTTTTGGATTATATAACAGCAGTTAGATAATCATTTGTATTGTTAGACACTAAAATAATAAAAAGAACAAACTACTTACAGATGTCAAAGGATACAAATTTGAGCAAAAACGTATTCATTTTTTGGACTTCATCTGTCTGTAATTTACTTAATGCAGGGTATTGCAGTTGTCCTTCAGATGTAAAGCGTCCTAGGCCAGTTCATTTTGATGAAGGTGAGTTACTCTACATCATCTGGACCGAAGCCTGTGCTATTCTTAGTTGCTATAACCAGCTGCATTACTGAGGGAAGGCTCTGTCCTTACACATTATAGATGGATAGCTCCAGATAAGAAAAAAGCTATCTTGTTGAATGGTGGCCAGAATTTTGATGTTTCTGTCTCACAGGTGATAGGGTTATCATTCACATCTCCAGGTGATTTGAGAAGATGGCTGTCTGGAGCAATAGATAAGGATTCATTGGACTGTTACAGAGAAAAAGAAATTCAAGGGAGGCTTGGGAATCCGTTATTGGAAGCAAGAATCATGGCAAAGAGGATAAAGGGAAAGAAATGTGTGCAAAGCTGACTGGCTTTTCTTTATGACAGCATATTCTGTTCTGTTGGCTTATTTAAAATAGCTTAGAAGATTAGCACTGTATCAACCTACTTGGTGTTTTTCTTTAATCAAACAACATGGTGATATTTTTAGAGAAAGCCAGAACAATTCAAATGGCAACATAAGCTGTAATTACATAATATTGATAATCAGCTTTACAGTTGACTAGAGGATATCACAAATGTGGGGATTGGTTTATCCTGATATAATTCCTTCCTCTTTCAATTTATTTTTATTTGAGAAAATTATTTAAAATAAAATAATGACCTCTGTGCATGTTTAAACTTCATGGGTTACACAGGTAATTATCTATTTTATTTATTTACTAAATGGAATGGTCAAGCTATGTTAAGATTTGTAATGACAAGAAAATGCCCAGGAATGTAATTGAGGGAAAGTTTATAAAGTTCGAATCAGCATGATTAGGTATTTGTGTAGGGATACTTAATAAGTAAATATATTTAATGTTTCCTTTACTCAACCTATTTATCTTTTACAGAGAATAAAAATATAATCCATGAAAAAGAACAGGCATGATTAATGTAATTAACAGATTCTATTTAGTGAAGTGTCTTAGTCAGAGTTCTATTCCTGGACAAAACATCATGACAAGAAACAATTGGGGAGGAAAGGGTTTATTCAGCTTACATTTCCACACTGCTGTTATCACCAACGAAAGTCAGGACTGGAATTCAAGAAGGTCAGGAATCAGGAGCTGATGCAGAGCCCATGGAGGGATGCTTTTTTTTTTTTTTTTTTTTCTATCTTTTTCCAACTTTTATTAGATATTTTCTTCATTTACATTTCAAGTGTTATCCAGAAAGTTCCCTATACCTAGGCCATCCTCTTCTATATATGCAGCTAGAGACATGAGCTCAGGGGGTACTAGTTAGTTCATGGTTATTCTTCCACCTATATGGTTGAAGAGCCCTTCAGCTCCTTGGGTACTTTCTCAAGCTCCTT
The DNA here is from genome assembly GCA_902729485.2 of Mus minutoides. NCBI lineage: Eukaryota > Metazoa > Chordata > Mammalia > Rodentia > Muridae > Mus > Mus minutoides. The sequence continues at coordinate 894,986 of LR750126.1, forward strand.
TCTTGGGAAACCTGTGTTCCATCTAATAGCTGACTTTGAGCTTCCACCTCCATGTTTGCCAGGCATTGGTATAGTTTCCCCAGAGACAGCTATGTCCGGGCCCTTTACTGGCTTGCTTCCCCTGGCTTGCTCAGCCTGCTCTCTTATAGAACCCAAGACTACCAGCCCAGAGATGGTCCTACCCACAAGGGGCCTTTCCCCCCTGATCACTAATTGAGAAAATGCCTTACAGTTGGATCTCATGGAGGCATTTCCTCAACTGAAGCTCCTTTCTCTGTGATAACTCCAGCTGTGTCAAGTTGACACAAAACTAGCCAGTACATGAAGTATCACTTTTTTTTTAATACTGCTACTTATTTAGTATTTTCAAAGGATTTGCAATAGTTTCATTCCTTAAATCAACACTACATTATAACAGGAAGGTGGTTTTAGTGTTAATTTTGGAGGCAGATGGACTTTGATTGCAATGAATTGTTAATTCAAGGAATCATAAACGACTACAAAACTTGTTTTTTATTTAATTTTTAAAATGTGTTTTAAGTCTATTTAAATTCCCCAGCCTGAATAAACTAACTGCCCCTCCCCCATGTTCCTGGTATCAATTTAAATGAATCTAAATACATGTACTTACATAGATGGTCATGACATATGAAAGAATAAATAAATGAGGCCAGATTGTAATGATACTGAATTTTAATGGGAAATTTCGAACAGTGGCCATTATGGCCACAGTTCAAAACCACAAAAATTTTGCTTTCAACAATCCTATCTCTCAGAGTTGTCTCTTAAAATTCTGTTTTGTCTTGAATTAATTTTTGTGCTTGTGTTAATGCCTCACATCCCATGTGTGGATGGTAGAGAACAACCTTCAGAAGTTTGCTTTACATCTTGCACCATGTGGAGGCTGGGTTGCTCAGGTATCTGCTGCTCCTCATCATCCATTCTTCCTGTCCTCAGAGCTTCTGACAATATTCCTGTCTCTGTCTCCCGTCATCTCATATGAAGGCTAGGATTGTAGGTATTCACCATTGCATCCAGCATTTTATGTTGATTCAAGAGATCTTTGTCTGTCTGTCTATCTATCTATTCATTCATTTATTCATTCACTCATTGTAGCATAAGGCTTATAGAGGTATCTACACAAAATAATCATTAATAATACACATTACTTAGTTAGTTATCATTTAGTGTATGACAGTCTGAAATTTCATAAGATTAGACCCAAACCTATTACACAGACTCATGCTAGTATTCCCAGAAATCATTTGGATATTGCCTTGGATGTCATAAATTCTGCACATTGATTTTGTGGACAAATATCATTGAAAATTATTTAGATGATAAAATCAAAATAAATCATCTACTATTCCAAGTTTTTACATTTTCAAAGAAGTTACTTAACTTGGAAAAGAAGATTAAAATCTACTGCTTCCAATATAAAATATCTCAAGAATTTATTTTTTTGTTCCAAACTGGTGTTAATATTTGGTGATACTATTAAGCTTTTGATGAGTGGTTGGAAACAGGAAACTTATAAGTCCTAGGTAGGGGCCTTTAAAGGTTACACCCTATGTCTGCTTTTATCTAGCTCTCTCCTTCCTTGTTCACTATGAAGTACAATACCCTGTATCAAAGCTACTTCTATCATAGACAGAAGGCACTCCTGTCACCAAGGTTTCTATACCACAAAGGACTACAGTCCTTAAAACCATTAACATAAATAAATCTTACCTCTCTTAAATTGTTTAGTCAAAATTTTAGCACAGTTAAGGGAGCAGATAGATTATATATTTTATATTTAGTTTATGATTTATATGAAAACTTTGAGCAACTATACTTAGGGGCATTATTTGGATGTTATATTACTTGGCTATTAAAAACAATGAATTTATGAAATTCTAAGGCAAAAGGATGGAAATGGAGGTTATCATCCTGAGTGAGGTAATCCAATTCCAAAAGAACATACAAGATATGTACTCACTGATAAGTGGATATTAGACCAGTAACTTAGAATACCCAAGATACAATTTGCAAAACACATGAAACTCAAGAAGAAGAAAGAACAAAGTGTGGATACTTTGTTCCTTCTTAGAAGGGGGAACAAAAGACCCATGGAAGGAGTTATAGAGACAACATTTGGAGGTGAGAAAGAAGGAAGGACCATCCAGAGACTGCCCCAACCAGTGATTCATCCCATAAACAACCACCAAACCCAGACACTATTGCATATGCCAGCAAGATTTTGCTGATAGGACCCTGATATACCTCTGTCTTGAGAGGCTATGCCAGTGCCTGGCAAATACAGAAGTGGATGCTCACAGTCATCTATTGGGTGGAATACAGGGCCCCCAATGAAGGAGCTAGAAAAAATACCCAAGGAGCTAAAGGGGTCTGCAATCCTATAGGTGGAACAACAATATGAACTAACCAGTACCCCCTAGAGCCTGTGTCTATAATTGTGTATATAGCAGAGGATGAGCTGGTTGGCCATCAATGGGAGGAGAGGCCCCTGGTCTTGTTAAGATTATACACTCTAGGGCAGGGGGAGGGTATAGGGGACTTTTGGGATAGCACTTGTAATGTAAATGAAGAAATTATCTAAAAAAAAAATTATATGCTCTAGTACAGGAAAATGCCAGGGCCAGGAACTAAGTGTGGTTGGGTTGGAGAGCAGGGTGGGTGAATGAAGGTACAGGGGACTTTCAGAGAGGAAACTAGGAAAAGGGATAGCATTTGAAATGTAAATGAAGAAAATAATTTTTAAAAAATCTAAGATACCAAAGGGGAAAAATAAATAGGTAGTTTTATTGCTGTGTATTTTTCCATAAGAATTGATATACATTCTTTAGAGAAAATATGAAAACTGTTCATTCTTTCTACTAAAAAGTAAAGCATAGATTTAGCCTATACATCATTTCTCATCGCTTGGAATACTGTTTTAGAAGTTGACATTATGTCAAATATGTCCCAAGGGCAAAAGATCATATTTATCACTGTTTTAGAAATGTGAACTATACTTAAAATGACTGCATAATATTTACTTGCCAGGTTTAGATCTGACTTACGTTTGTTCAATTGGATTACTTTCAACCTATCCTCACTTAAGTTCCTCAATGAAATGGAAATTTATATGGGCTCTTGAATAACTTTTTTTAAAATAAGCATAATAGCATCTTTGTTATTCAAATAATACTCTTTGATCATGTTCCCAAAAATGGCTATCACCAGCAATACTCTTATATTTGATTGTAAGCCTGGCCTTTAAAGGCTGAGTTATCTTGTAATGCAGTATTCTAAGAAGATATCCTGAGGAGAGGAGGTCTGCTCTCTTCTGAAAGAAACAGGGAGTTGATCTGGGGTAAAGGGTTAATGAGTCAGAGAGACTATGAAATATGGAACGGAAAGGAAAAAAAGAGAAAAAATACCTTTGTGAAAATGTTAATATTACATTGATATTCATTATCACTAAGGCAAAATGATTTAACTTTTAAAGGAAGAGAGAGAGAGAGAGAGAGAGAGAGAGAGAGAGAGAGAGAGAGAGAGAGAGATTTCTTGTGGGCTCTTGCTCTGAGGATTTATTGCATGCTCAGTTGAATGCAGTGAGTCAAAACAGTGTCAATCAAGTGAGGAGCGAAATCTAAAGGATGGACCAACCAGTGACTCCTGCAGCTGGGGATCCATCCCATAATCAGCCACCAAGCATGGACACTATAGCATATGCCAGCAAGATAGTGCTGAAAGGGCCCTGATATAGCTGTCTCATGGGAGGCTATACCAGTGCCTGGCAAACACAGAAGTAGATGTTCTCAATCAGCTATTAGATGGAACACAGGGTTCCCAAGGAAGGAGTTAGAGAAAGTACTCAAGGAGCTGAAGGGGTCTTCAACCCTATAGGTGAAAGAACAACATGAACTAACTAGTATCCCCAGGGCTCATGTCTCTAGTTGCATATATAGAAGAAGATGGCCTAGTTGGCCATCACTGGGAAGAGAGGCCCCTTGGTCATGCAAACTTTATATGCCCCAGTACAGGGAAACGCCAGGGCCAATACGAGGGAGTGGGTGGGGTGGGTAGGGGAGCAGGGTGGGGATGGGGGAGGGTTTAGGGGATTTTTGGGAGAACATATGAAATGTAAATGAAGAAAATATCTAATAAAAAAATGGAAAAAAAAAAAAACAAAAAAACGAAAACAGTGTCAAGAACAACTTGTGGCTGTAGGGAGCCATCCAACTACTCCTTAAAGACGGCACAGACCTTCTCAGTTGTACTGGCATAAACAACTCTTAATTGGCATTAGGCAGTGTTGGCTGTTGTTTGATCTCCTGCCTGACCACCTGGGGTAGAGTCATGAGGTATAAATAGGCTGCTTGCAGTGGGGTCATTTGCCATTTGCCATCATGCTCTGCTAAGCTGTAAGTGCATCAAGTTCCTGAGTAAACCATTGGAGAAGAAACCTGTTTGTCTTGTGTCTTATTCCCGCTAGGACAGAGCAAGACATGTGGCAGTGTCAGCTTTGTGAAGAACCCCAGGAAGCCAAGTGAGACAAGAAGGACTCAGGTAAGATACATCTGCCAAGAGCATGCCTACAGACTGCTAGGTCTTCCAAGCCCTAGTTCTTAATGTTCCCACCATTCCATCACTTCCTATTGTATTGGCTTGTCCAAAAGACCTGAAACAAAACAAAACAAAACAAAACTTGGCTCATGGTGTAAGAGGTAATTCACTTGTCAAGGGGTATAGACATGGGAGTTGTTGCAGCAAGTTTGGTACTGTTACAATTAATACTGATGAAATAAGATGAAGACGATTCCTTTCTTTGTGGCATACCAGGGCGCACAGAAGAGAATCCCTATTCAACGTGTATATGATCTTGGGTCTCCCTAAGTTGCTTATTTCCAACAGCCAGTCCTCACATTATAAAATGTTCACAACCTTGACAATAGCACATGTTTGAAATTTTGGATTCCAAGCATGTGTGGGCAGATTACATTTCCGATTTTATTCATGGAAATACAACTTTCAGTGATTCTTGCTAATACGAAACATTTAACTCATCATAATCATAACAATACTAAGTAATATTTATTTATTAAAATTCTTCCCTGTTGAAATTTCTAAGGGGAAATCACAAAACAACAAATAATGTGGTGTTAGAGCTAGAGAAGGAGATAACTGTGAACCCAGTCTTTTTTTTCCCCCCATAGGATCTAAGTACAGTATCTTGTACCTATATCTGGTGGCTCAAAACCCCTCTATTTAGAGTACCAGGGTTAACTGAGGTCTCAGATCTCCATAGGCATTTATACTTTTCATGTACACACACACATACACACTAACATTACTAAATAAAAATAAAATTAAGGTGACTTATATCATACTATTTTTATACTTACATTATATATTATTGGATAACTTTTCACAAAAACTTAAACATATAGTATTCAAAGTATATAGAAACTTCATTTTGTTTCTTAGATAAAAACACTACATTGTTTTAAGCTACACAAAAGCTCAGTAACACAAACCCTAAATAAACTAATAAGAATATATATCAAATGCAACATGATATAACTTGTACACAAACATATATATGCATGTGAGTATATATTAAGTTTTATAGTATGAGAAATAACATTAGAGCATATATTATCTTGAGATTTATGTCAGACATTTATAAAATATATGCTACAATTTATTTGGAAATTTTGGAATAACTACATTGTAAAACAAACTGTACACTAAAACCCGTTTTCTGAGTAAATCTTTGGTTTTTTTTTTAATATTTTAACCATAAAATATAATATAAAGAACTAAATATGTGCTTAAAATTCTTTTCTTTTTCTTCAAGACAGGGTTTCTCTGTGTAGCCCTGGATGTCCTAGAAATCTCTCTGTAGACCAGGCTGGCTTCAAACTCGGAAATTCGCTTGCCTCTGCCTCTGCCTCCCAAGAGCTGGGATTAAAGGAGTGCGCCACCATGCCAGGCATGCTTTAAATTCTTTAGCTGAAGTATTGATTTTTAAAATTAAAATAAGAATCTTTCTTAGATATTTTTATTTTAAACTAAATTATATCAACATTACTCTATGTAGACATATTACTGACTAACACTTTTCTGATATATCAAGAAAACAAATAAGTTTTATTATTTTAAATTTTCCTATAGCTTTTCTATCATTATATTACACATTTTATTTTCTGAATGTATGAATCCCACTGTTGTTCACTTATTTTATCCTAGTTTGATAGTTTGGTTCCTCCTATAAGGAAAGGAATTAATGGAGTTCTGTCTAGATAAATGGGATTCATAATAGCACTATTCAGAGCTGTTGAATGCTAATTATCCACTTCACAGATAATTAGTGATTGAAAAGAAAGACCACAAGAAAGAGCAGAAAATTTGATTTTATAAAAGATTAGACAGAATTATTAGGTTGGAACCAATAATTTGGGAAGTAGAACACTGAATTTTATTTTTAATCTATATAATACCCTGTTCATTATTAGAAAAGAATTTTAAAAATCATTAGAATTTTCCCTTTATTGAACATAGCAGAAGAGATAGAGATATCTCGAAAATATTGCTTTTACTAATTTTATTTTCAACTACATTTTATAAAAAATGTGCTAATACATTTGCAATTTGAAACACAACAATCTAATGTATTAGCATCAAATGCTTAAGTTTATGCAATTTGTTTAAGAATATTTTAAAATATTGATACAATATGCTATATCCTCTGCTAAAAGTTCTGTACTACGTAGGTATTTTTTTAGGAATGAGAAGAACATTTTAAGCATGTTTTGACAAAATCATGAACAGTTTGAACATTTAGAAAGTCTGGTAAGGAATACACACACACACACACACACACACACACACACACACACACACACACATTAAATCAACAAAGGTATGTTTGAGGATACGTACCCTATGCTCAGTCCTACGCATTGTAGAAGCTGGTGAAAGCTGTTGAAAATTAGTGAGCCTTAATCAAAGATTTCCCTTTGAATAAAATCTACAAGCATAAAAGCCTCACCAGCATGACCATCCACAGTGAGTACAATGCTAACATGAATGGAAATAACAAAGTGGATGATGAAAGCACATGAGGTTGAGCCCTACACAGAACAATAGGCAACTGAGTAAAGCTGGATGTGGGAGAGGTTATCTTCCAGAAGGAAGAGCACTCACTGACTCTTTAACCAGTGCTGAATTTTCAGCAACCAAAGCATACATACAAGCAACCATATACAGACTCAACAGGTCATATTCAGAAATACATATGTACATATGTTTATTCTTCTACATGTAATAACAATTGGTTCAATAGGAGTCAATGAGTTTGAAGGATAGTGGGGTAGATTTATGGAAAGGTTTACAGGACAAGAAAAGGAAGGGTGAAAGACTATGATTATATTATTATCTCAAAAATAAAATGAAAAATATGATTTCTACAGCATATCAAAAAAAAAAAAAAAAAAAGGAAATTTCCAAAAAATGGGCTGTTTTACTGTGTACTTTGCTTTGAATCTGAAGCACCGATTTATTTTGGGGATCCTGTTTTCAATCACCCCTCCCAAGCTTGTTGTGTTATTTTGAAAGGAGCAGAGTTTTCATAGGTGGAACAGCAGGCAAGGTTATGTCAGTGTGGATGCCCCTGAAAATGAACCTGAGGTTCTACTCTAGCTTTTCCTGGTTATATACCACAGAAACAGCTGCTGCTTCAAGCCTTCCCCATTACAGACAGAGGAGCCAGGATAACCTTTTCCTCTCGAAACCTAATTTCCTCTAGGGTCCTGTGACAGAGACATCATAGAAACTTATAAATTGTCTTGTGTCATGCACATCATATGAAGCTCCAGACAAATCGACCAATTTACAATGCTTTATGTATGTTCTAAATGACCTATAACATAGGACAGAGGGTGTCAAGGCATTAAATCAAATATTTATAGTAAAAAGCCATGCATAAAATTTTAACATCTCTGAACATCGGAATCACTCTCTGAACTTTGATGCTAAACTATAGGTATCATGTAAATAATCAAATTTAGCAGTAATGTGGAGTTCCTTATAAGTTAAATTTGATATAAATCATATAGTTTCTGTACATGTTAATGTTTAAGTGTTTGAAAATAAGCATTCTTACAATTATCAATATAGTAGTTTCTATCACTTATTTTTCAGATTTATTATTTATATATAACAGATTGCTATTATTCTCTAAGTGTTGAAATAAAATCTTTAGCAAAAGATTTTTCTTCTTCATAAAAAGGGACCAACAAAGGTATGTATACCATCAAGAAAATAATCAAGGTTTCTTGCAAGTTTTGTAAGACTTGAAATCATACTCGGTATGCAAGCCAGTATAAGGAGCAATATTAAAATATCCATGAAATATCAATATCATGTCTTATTCCTATGCACATGCCATATCCAGAGTAAATACCAATGAGAATTTAGTTTCTTTTGTGAAAACTGTGTGAGTTTACAAAGTGACACTGAACAAAACAGATGGCTCTCTAATCAATAGGCTATGAGAATGAAGTATCATATCTGAGCATTATAAACCTTACCTCAACCTGGAGGTAGAGTGAGAGAAATAGATGGCTACCTCCTAATTGATGAAGTGACAGTGGTGAATGAAATGGGTGCTACCTACAGCTGTAGCTGTGGGATAGATTTTGGATATACTTTGCTTTAAGAAACCCTGGCAAAATTTTCCTACTGGTAAGAAAAAAAAAAAAAAAAAAAAAAAAAAGATGAATTCTCTACAGTGTTGTCTACATGGTGGTCTGTTAAGGACATTTGCCCATTTTTTATGGTTTTGGTGGTGGTGGTGGTGGTGGTTTTTTGTTTTGTTTTGTTTTGTTTTGTTTTGTTTTGGTGTGTGTGTGTGTGTGTGTGTGTGTGTGTGTGTGTGTGTGTGTGTGAGAGAGAGAGAGAGAGAGAGAGAGAGAGAGAGAGAGAGAGAGAAGGAACTCCCTTTTATATAAAAGCTTCAAAAGAATTCAAATCTCCTTGAGACCTATGCTGTGTATTCTGAAAACATTGTGATTAGTCTTTTGAGGTTTATATTTGAGCATTGTGCTGGCAGGTACAACAGTATGCAGTCCATGGTGTTCATATCTGCATGTAATCTTTAGAAGGGAAGCCATTACAACAGAGAACTAAGTTTAAAGTGGAACAAGAAACTGGAGATAATTACTTAATGCCTTATTAATTTTCTTTCACAACTTTTACTACAATTTGATTAGGTGGAAGAATAACCATGAACTAACTAGTACCCCCAGGGCTCGTGTCTCTAGCTGCATATATAGAAGAGGATGGCCTAGTTGGCCATCAATGGGAAGAGAGGCCCCTTNGAGAACTAAGTTTAAAGTGGAACAAGAAACTGGAGATAATTACTTAATGCCTTATTAATTTTCTTTCACAACTTTTACTACAATTTGATTAGGTGGAAGAATAACCATGAACTAACTAGTACCCCCAGGGCTCGTGTCTCTAGCTGCATATATAGAAGAGGATGGCCTAGTTGGCCATCAATGGGAAGAGAGGCCCCTTTGTTATGCAGACTTTATATGCCCCAATACAGGGGAATGCCGGGGCCAAGGGGTGGGAGAGGGTGGGTAGGGGAGCAGGGCCAGGAGGGGGGAGAATATAGGGAACTTTCGGGATAACACTTGTAATGTAAATGAAGAAAATATCTAATAAAAGTTGAAAAAAAAGTTTCCTTAAAAAGTAAAAACTTAAAATACTTTATAGAGGTTTTGTTCGTTGTATAGCTCTGCTTTCTTTCTTCTTCTTAGGGTAGATATTCAGCCCAGTTCTCATAACCATGAATCAATGTGTCCCCAGGATCTTCTTCAGAGGACCACACATGTTTTGAGGTTCTGCATTTATGAGGGGGTGGATTTCAGAACAGCAAAATAACATGTAAGTTTTGGGAATTCTGATCCTTTTTTTCTAAATTGAGAGAAACATTCTTATAATGAAAACATACTATGAATATTAAAATTGTGAGTTAATATTGAACTATTTCTCTAACAGAAACTGATAATAGGTTAATAATTCATAACCCTTTATCTCACTAACTTTTTCTTCCATTGAATGTAATCCACGTTGAGTGTTCATTACAATACAGATAGATGTAAGTGGAATGATATGCATTTCAATTTTAAACATTTTGTGTGAAGATGTTAGGTAAGATCTGATAACCAAGATACCTACTACCCACCATATCCAAGTCCACACTTGCACAAAAAATACTCATATAAAAGTACTCACAAACACAGAAAACAAAAATCAAAGATGAGCAGAGTAGGAGTGAGATGAACCCTTCAGCAGCGAGTCTTCCAGCAGTAGCTGTTTCTCAAGGTAGACAGCCTGCAGGATGAGCATTGCTCCTGGCTGGAAGCACCTGTAGTGGACAGAAAACACCCGGGTTCCCCACAATGGTTTCAAATCCTCCTCGTTAGCACCTTTGGAGATGGAGACACCAAACAAGTCACATATAATTTCAGATGATCCGTACTAGTGAAGGAACTGTGGGAATCTCCTGCCTCGTGAGAACCAGAATGCTCCAGCCTACGGAGCCATCACTGGACACAGGAAATACCATCATCTGTCATGTAGACCAAACATTGGAAGTAGAATCACTTGGGTACCTTGTTCAGTAAGTATAGAGAAAACTTTCATAATCGCTGTGTGTATAAATCATGAAATATGTGTTTACTTTAAAAAATTATGTAACTGCAATTTCATACCAACATTATCAAATACATGCATATAAAATATTCAGGTGAAGAAGGAAAATACTTGAATTGTTTATTCATATATTTCAATTTGCTTACTGTCTCCTGTTGTGGCGAATTTGTTAAACAGCTTTAGCTCTTATCTGGTTGCAGTCATGCGGCAACTGCCTAAGACCTCTCTGGGAATCATACACACACAGAGATACACACAGAGACACAGAGAGAGAGAAAGAGAGAGAGAGAGAGAGAGAGAGAGAGAGAGAGAGAGAGAGAGAGAGAGAGAGAGAGAGAGAGAGAGAGAGA
>LR750125.1:0-60993 GCA_902729485.2 Mus minutoides
TGCACACATGCTGTCATTATTTCTCGGTGAAAACACTTGTACAGAGAAGTAACCAGCCGTTCTTCCCTGTGGTCGTTCATAGTTTCAACTCTGATTAGTATGGATGTAGTTGGTAAATAATTGAATTAATTTTATATGAGTGACATATTTTAAATTCTGCAAAGCATTTTACTGTGGGAATTCAAACCAGCCCTTGCTTTTCCCCAGATAGCTCTGTGCACGCCTACAATAATAAGTTGGAGCAGATTCTTGACTTTCCCATTAGCATCTAACAATTTATGAGCTTTTGATATCCATGGGATGATTTTTAAATGATGATTTTAATTCCCCAATGCACCTAGATAACTAGAAAAATAATAGACAATAAATGAGTGCTTTAGAAAAGGAATTTAACTAAGAATTTAAAGCTTCACCCAAGCTGAAAGTAATCAAAAAAATCTTATAATGGTCCTGAATTGAATTCAATATTCTTTTTACATTATTAAAGGAATACATCAGCCTCAAATAACTTATTTCATGCCGGATGCACAACTACTCCATGATGTAGTAATCATTATCTACAATTTATAGATGAGAAAGCTGATACTCAGATATTTCAGCTGCATTGCTTGCTGCACTAAGAATTGGGAGAGCTGCTATTCAATATAGACCCAGCAGCACGTAAAGCCATGTTCATAGAACCAAACTAGCTCCTGATGGAATATGGGTCCTTGAACTTATGTATGAGTTTCAACCTAAAAAAATAAACTCTGAGCTTAACTGTCTTATGGATTATCCAATTCATTTGGGACCAGTTTATTACAGCCTCCTCACCGAGTAGTCAGCAAATGGCCTTTTCCTTTTAACGGAGACCATTTAAAAAGGCAGTTCATTTCATTAATTGAAGAATCAAATGAAAAGGAATTTGCATACCAAATAATAATTTTCCTATTAAGGATTTGCTTGGAACATTACTATGGGAATCAAAGGAAAGGTTATGTTTTCATAAATAAAAATCTTCACTTAACACCAATCAGTATCCCCTATTGTCAGAGCACAGAACTCATGTTTACATTTGCTCTCATTTGATGAGAGACAATAACATGCCCTTCACACATTCCAAGAAAATAACTTTTCATTAAAATGATATTTAATTGCCAATTCTTTGGAAGTTCTGAGTGTTACAGAAACTGGTTTTTGTTTAAATAAGTTTGATTAGATCCTAATCCCAAATTATAAAGCTGAATTCTGAATGAAGAGAAGGATTTTTTTTCTTTCTCAGTGTCTTAGTTAGGGTTTTACTGCTATGAACAGATACCATGACCAAGGCAACTCTTATAAAGGATAATATTTAATTGGGGCTGGCTTGTTCAGAGGTTCAGTCCATTATCATCAAGGTAGGAGCATAGCAGCATACAGGCAGGCATGGTGCAGGATTAGCTGAGAGTTCTACATCTTCATCTGAAGGCTGCTAAGGGAAGAATGGCTTCCAGGCAGCTAGGATGAGGTTTTTAAAGAGTAAACTCACAGTGGCACACTTATCCCAACAAGGCCACACCTCCAAATAGTGCCACTCCCTGGGCTAGGCATACTTAAATCACCACACTCAGTGTTCATATTTTATTAACTAATTGGTACAACTCTATATTAAAAAACAGTTTGATGATAATTATTAGAAATATAGCTAAATGTGTATTAGTTTCTATTGGGAAGCCATTCTCATTTGGCAAAATTATTTGTCCCAATGGACCATTTCAAGAATGTTTATAAGTCAAAAAATCCATAAAGGTAGTGGTCCTATCTCACCTCCAGGCAAGAAAATGGCTGTTTCTTGGCTGGATACCTCTTGGAAGTAAATGCTGGCATTTGCCAGTTCCTTTTTATATGACTGGTGATTTTCTAAAGGCTGTTTTGCTGTCTTCAGTTGTGGCACAGATCTACCGGGTCTGGACCACTGCACCCTACCACAATAGAGCTAGGAAACAAAAGGACCAACAAAAGTACAGAAGCTCATACTGCCTATTGTCCCAGGAACAGTAGCATCCTTTGTGTTTGGTCCAGGAATTCTATGACTCATAATGTGATGCTGTGGACTTGTTGACCTACAGGCTTGTTAGCTTACTATTAGAGTTTCATTGCTATGAAGAGACACCATGACTATGGCTACTTTTATAAAGGAAACCATTTAATTGGTGCTGACTTACAGTTCAGAAATGTAGTCTGTTACCATCATGGTGGGAAGCATGATAGCACACAGGCAATCATGGTGCTGGAGGAGTAGCTTAGAATTCTACATTTGGATTGGCTGGCAGCGGGAAGAGAAAGTAAGCCACTGGGTCTGTCTTTAGCTTCTGAAACCCACTAGGCTATACCTGCTCAAATAAGGCTATACCTCCTAAATAGTGCAACTCACCCACGATGGGCCTATGGAGACCATTTTCATTCAAACCACCAAAGGCAAGGTAATATCCTAAACTGACACCAACAGACACACCTAGAATGTGCTACTTACATAATTATCTGGAAGTACTAAGTCCAATGTGAGGTTTTTAACAGTATATCTGCCATTTATGCCCAAGCAACTAACTACAAACACATTTGAGTACAGCATTATCATTCAATAAATGTCTTAACAGTAGAACTTGATGATAAGACCCTATTGCTAAAAATACTAAACAGTTTGGTTATATATCATGGAGAAATCAAGCTACAGCTGAGCTGGAAGCTCCCTTCATGTTGGCTAGACTTCATCATTCCAGAAGGTGCTATGCATGTTACTGAGAAAGACAAGTAAGTCATAAGTAGTCTGACTCAACTCTGAGCCCTATTTGTGGCAATAAATGATCTATCAGGCAAGATGAGGCTTCTAGGGTCATAGTGGCACAGTGGTTATGAGGACAAATCAACCTATTGGATTTGAGACCCATTCCACAGGAGATAACTCATGCTTGGTTCTGTAAATCTGGTCAGCAGCCCTTGACTGGGGAAGTCACAGGCTCCAGGAATAAATAAATCTATTACTATTGTTTTGCTAAACATCATTTGCTATTGAAATATCATATTTATACCAAAAGGTTAGCAGTGCCTCCATCAACGTAACATAATACTATTGCATTCAGTAGCTAATACAGAATATGACCAAAGTGTCAAGAATAAGATGGTGGAATGCTGGGCCCAACAAAGATGGCATGTCCTAAAAGGTTCAAGAGTATCTCAGCTAAGGAGGTGGGAAGAATGAGAGATGGAGAAGGTGAGGGGATGTGTTAACCAACCAATGGTTTCTGAATAGGACATAGTGGCCATATTCATGAATTAACTGGAGCTGTGGTTATTTGCACAAGACTTGCACAAAACTCTGCCTGTCGGTATTCCATCATGGATGAGGAAGGGGACCTATTAGGCCCCACCTTACCTAGAGGGACTGCTGGCAATGCCTGTTGAGGGAAGGGTGCCATTTTTTCAGTGGTATAACATATTGCCCTTGCTGTGCTAAATAACTTCTACTCACACTCATGCAAGTACCTAATTAAACTCAGTGGGCCACAGATGGAAAAAGACATCAAACTATGAGAGGGACTCATGGAGAATACCAATGGGAGGAGGAAAACGTCGGTTGGCATGAGCCAAGTTATATGAATGTAGGAAACTGTCAAACAGCTTTTAAAATGAGGGAAAAGTCAAAAAAGGAAAAGTAGAAATGGTATCACCTAGATACCCTATGCCCTCAAAATAACCACAGTTGGGTTATTAAGGTCCTGGTTAAATACACCAAAACCAAGCTGCCCTTCCTACATCCTGACAGATTACATGCTTTCATGGGCTGACCTGTAAAATTCCTGCAATCAGTCAGTCTCTCTGGGAAGCTGTGCAGAGATGACTTCCTACCTCAATCATGCTGTCCGGCCCAACTCAGGGTGATCAAAGCCAGACCGTGTCAGGGCTCTGAGGTTATGATGTTTGCTTCCCTCTTCACCCCATTTATTCTGAGTACTTATAACTAACAGGGCAGCTCTCAGCGCTCACTTGATCCTTTCTCATGCGAGAGATACAGACAACCACTGTTTAGATTCCCTATTCACGGAGGATAGATTCCCTATTCATGGAGGAGTACTGGGGGAGGGAGGTGAGGTTGCTTTTGATACACTTGTCTGACCCAGGCCAAGGCCTAACAAACTAGGTCAGGACTTCACTCTATGTCACAGGACAGGTGTCTAATAAACCCTTAGCAGGGTGGGCACTACAGAGGATCACCCAAGTCAGCCTTTCAGAGGAAATGGCCCTGGGCTGGGTGGTTCAGCAGCTACTACACTCCCTGACCCCCCCAGGTAAAGGCATCTTCTATATGTCCAGGCTCTGGGGACAAATGGTTATCCCTGATCATAGTGGGATCTGCTCAAAGTTCTGAGGATCCCTGATGTAGAAACCATGAAGCCCTAACAAAGTACACATGTGCATAAAAATTGAGGCTTTGTTTTTTTAAAAATGATGCCAATCCTTCAGAGGTTCCCCCGACTACTGACTAATTTCCCTATAAGGAGCAGAGTGGCACCATGGATAGAGAGCAGGATCTAGAGCCAGGAGGCCTGGAGGTTTTAATCTTGGCCCAGTTGCTCCCTAGGCGCTCACCTGTGTCATAGTTCCATAGTCTATGAAATGAGAACAAAACAGTACCTCTAATTACAAGGCGATTGTAAATACTGCCTTACATGAAATTCCCCAGACAGGGTTAAACAAACACACAGTATCTCTCAAGGCCATTTTATCACTACAGCTGCCACTGAGTCCTTCTTCGGACACAGTGGCCACTGGTGTCATTTTGTTGAGCAATCTGGGCTCCATGTCCAGCCATATATTATCAAAACCTAGGCACATTTTGCCATTAGGAATAAAATCCTCAAGAGGAATGCCACAAGATTCATTATTAGTTCTCACTGAGTGGAAATTAGCTTGGAAAGACTTCTACAACAAATAAATATCCTTTAAGAGGCCATAGTTTGAGCACACTTACACTGGTTTTTGTGGTGGTGGTGGGGGGGGTTTGGATGTTGTTGTTATTGTTTTCATTCTTCCGTGTGGAAGAAGAATGCTACACACATCCACACAAAGTGACCAGAATCTTATCCCCAGAGTCTACATGATACCTGACATGGCAGAAAAAAATACAATACAATACAATACAATACAATACAATACAATACAATACAATACAATACAATAGACTTAGTAGATGTGATTAAGGCTAAAGACCTTGGAGATTACCCAAGTTTACCCACCAAAACTCAATCTAACCCCTTAGTCCCTGAAAACAGAGACCTGCTTGGGTGTCCAGAGACTCATGTGAAAGATCTGACAACAACTGCTGACCTTGAAGAAGTATGAGCACCACCAACTAAAGGACATGAGTGGCCTCTACCATTTGGGGAACAGATTCTTTCCCTTAGAGTCTCTGTGAAAAAAAATGTGGCACCACAGACACTTATATTATATGGGTGTTTGACTTGACCTTTAGAAAATATTCAGAAAATAAGAGTGTGTTGTTCAAGCCTGTGAGGCTATCCTGACTGTTGTAACAACACCGGAAAACAAGTGCAGCCTCTGTTATGGTTGACTGTGCAACGGTCCTCTACATGACTTGGTCCTCAGCAGGTGGCATGGCTTAGGGAAGTTATGAAAACTTTAGGAGATAGGTCACTGCTGGGGTGAGCCTGAGCCTTATAGATCAGCCTTAGTTCTACAGACTTCATTTTTTCCTGATCCCTCAAGATGTATACCAGGTACCTCATACTTCCTGCTAAGATGGAATGAATGTGTTCCTCAAACTGTGAGCCAAAATAAATCCTTGTAGCCTTAAGCTGTTTCTCCTGAGGTCATTTTGTCATAGCAGGGAGGCTAGCTAATAGTGTCCTTTCATTCCCCCGGTAGAGAAAGACCCCAATGCTAAGTACTACACTAAAGGATGAAGGAACAAGAAAACATGAATTTGCTCATTCGTTCATTCATTCATTCATTCATTCATTCACACATTCATCCACTCATGCAATGGGTCTTTTCTGAGTACCACTCAAAGGCCAGACACTGTTGACCTGCTCCACAAAGCCACAGTCCATCAGAGAGCTGCAGTTGGTCTTCAGTCCCACAGAGCTCACAGTCCAGACGAAGGAAACAGACACTGAACAAAAACCATCAAGAAATTAATTCCTGACAGTGATCGGTACCATGAAGGAAATAAAACAGGGCCATGAGGTAGAAAACAGGAGACAGAATTCCCAGACTGTGTGGGTATAAGGCTCCCCAGAAAGTGACACTTGAGCTAATATCTGAAAGGTGTAAGGAGCCAGACAGGCAAAGCTCCAGGACAGTTTGTAAGACACCAGCCCACCAACGGCCTGACCTTCCTAAGAGTATACAAGAGAAACAAGATGTACCAGGCTTAAAAGCTGATATCACTTCTGCTGCAAGGACAAGGACGCTGCGTACTGCTACTCCCGGTTTCCTGTCCAGACTGGACTCTTCACAAACACTACTTTTAAGGCTTTACTTTTTTTTCTTTTTCTTTTTTTTTCTTTTCTTTTTTTTTTTTTTGTCGAGACAGGGTTTCTCTGTATAGCCCTGGCTGTCTTGGAATTCACTTTTGTAGACCAGGCTGGCCTCAAACTCAGAAATCCTCCTGCCTCTGCCTCCCAAGTGCTGGGATTAAAGGCGTGCACCACCACCACCCAGCTAAGGCTTTACTTTTTAATATATTTTATGAACAGTGTAGAGGCAGCGCTGTCCCGGAGCCCGTGGCCATCATTCTCAGCGGGACCACTCTTCTCCTTAGCTGCATATGGATGGAGTCAGAGTCCCTGCAAAGGTTCCTAGCCTTTCCTGTGATGAATCTCCCTGTGCCTCAGGCTAAGGGTGACAGGGATTGTAGGACCGCATCTGCTGTCAGATTCGGACCCAGAACACTGTTGTCTCTATGAGCCTAGCTGGCTCCACTTCACATTGAATCCTGACAACCAAAGCAGACCCAAGTTTGCAAGTGTCAAGTCAGGGCATAGATCTTGTCCTATCTCCTGTCGTATCACATAGGACCGCCGTCTTTGACAAGTGATCACCAGTGCAGAAAAGAGGCCAGTCCGTTTATTTACTGAGCAGTGCTTTGGTTCAACATGTATGGTAAGATAGTGAAAACAGCTTCCGTTTAGTAGAAGAAGATTATAGCATTAGTCTCTACAGCTCCTCACAGTTTCTCCTTTCACAGGTTCTTTATGCAAGAGAGAATCCTCAGGCTGACTCCCTGACCCACATATTCCTAAACCTGTCAGGATAGCCTAGTACAGTGCAGACTGCCTCTTATATCTGGTGAAGGCTCCTTGCATCTTCATCACCCTGCAGAGAACCACTCTGAGCTGAGGTAAACCGGTGCATGCCAGCTCTTAAGCTCCCCTACCCTTCCCTGCTGTTTTCTAAGTTAACGCAATGAACTTCCCAGCATATTGAATCGATATTGAGTCGGAATGCTTCCGTGCTGAGTGCGTGCGTTGACACTTTGGGCAGGGAAAACTTATTGCCTCTGAGGTCTTAGAGCCAGGGTATCTGGATTTGAGTACCGGCTCCACTATATAATAACTACATGACCTTGAAGAAGACACCTGTCAGACTGGAGATCAATTCTTTTTTCCCTATAAATTGAGGTCAACAGTAACAAGCATTCTTCCTGCCTCAAAGGGTTCTCACAATTACACAATGAGGAACACTTTGTAAACTACAGAGCACAGTGTGAACTGAAAACCACCACCCTGTCTGTGTTATGGTGCTCACATGTGCTGCGACTCTGGTAGGATTCTCGGACTACCATCCACAGATTGGCAGCAGGTCCTGGCCCTCCTCCCCACCTCACCCACCAATGTCCTCTATTTCACAGACCTAGACCAATGTGCCACATACAAGCTGCATCAGTACAGCCACGACATTCTCTGGTGAATAATGCCCTCCAGGACACCAACCTCAGGTACTAGTCACCACGAAACCCAGTTCCACCCTTGGCCCTTGCTTTTCCACCAAAACAGCTCATGCGTACTGCTGATAAGTTCTTTATGGGAATCAGCCTTCATTGTTTGTAAAGGGTCAGATAATAAGTTTAGCATTCTAGGCCACAAATTTCTCTGCAGCATAATCTTTTTATGAACAACTCTTTAAAAATATATTTTTATAATCTCCTAGCTCTAGAGCTGGAGGAAGTGGCACACCTTTAATTCCAGCACTCAGGAGGCAGAGGCAAGCAGGTCTCTGACTTCTAGGCTAGCCTAGTCTACAGAGTGATAGCTAGGGCTACACAAAGAAACCCTGTCTCAAAACAAGTGAACAAACAGCAATATTTCCTAGCCCTTAAGCCTTAAAGAAGTGGCTGGATATGTCCTAGAGCCACAAAGCATGCCTGTCCCTATTTCCTATGTGACAGACGGGTGCTTATTGTTGGTTATGGGGTAAATGGATGCTAATTAGGGCAAATGAGGCATCAGGACCCCACTGATTCCTTGTCATACAGACCCTGTGACTCAGTTCAGCCTCTAGTAGATTGCCTCGCTCCTGGCATTCTGCCAGACACCCCAACACGTTCCCGTCGATCAAACATCTTTGTTAATACTAAGCCATGGGAGTGATCAGAATATGTCCACAAGTAAAGCAGGCTCAAGGTTCTTGGACTCAGCGTCTGACTTTCACACCCCTAAACTGTCTACGACAATTAGAAGGGTATTATGCTCTCAGCACACAGGAGTTTGGAGGTTGGAGTTACCCACCATCCTACCAGGCAGGAAAGAAATGCACCTCTGGGGCCAGTCACAATAGCATTACATTTATTAGCTACTATTTTGGCTGGTTATGTTTTTGTAAATAAGAAGAGGTGAGGTGAAGGGAGAAAGAGAAACCAAGAGAAGAAGAGAGGCAGGAGGAGGGAAACATGCCAAGGGAAAGAGTAAGAAGAGAAACCATTGCAGAACAGTTTGTCTAAATGTTGTTATCTCATAGTTAGGTTATTTTCACTCAGTACTTAACATTAAATTCATCCCAAACTGTCCTATAATTCTAAAGCAGGATTCTATATCTTTCTCAGTTTCTAAACAAGTACAGGGGCTCTCCCTTTTGATCTTTTCCTTTACCAGTAGGCTACTTAACTTTGACGTGTCTTGACTGCCAAGCATCCTCTAGGTCGAGGCCTGTAGAATACCTAGTCATTGATAAGCCTTCCGGGCCTGTAGAATACCTGGTCATTGATAAGCCTTCCGGGCCTGTAGAATACCTAGTCATTGATAAGCCTTCCGGGCCGAAAAATGAATGAGAAACATGAAGACATCTTACCCCCATGGTTCGTTATCTCTGCTCTATACTCATTCGTGGGATGAAGAGAGGCATGGATTCAGGACTCTTGCCCTTTACCCGCCTGACCGACTACAGAAGTTCTCCTCTACACCGAGTCATTGCCCACAGGGCAACTGAATTTAGCTCATCCCATGCACCCACTAGTACTTGGCTCACACAAACACAAAGTTCAGCTCCTATAGTGGTAGTAATACTGCCACCAACAGAATGTGCCAGCTGAGAGCCTTTGCTCGTTACCACTTAAAGAGCGTTGATTTTGAGAGAAGGAGGAGGTAACTTAGAGATACAGAGTGGGGAGTCTTCTGGCAGATAAGGAAGGCAAAGGCAACGAAGTCATGAAGACATGGTGTCAGTGAGAAGATGCTTACAACTCCCTTCCTAGGACGCCAGAACCGACCGGTGCCAGTGAGGGCGAGCAACTGTACCGTGCAGACAAAGTGACCCCAGGGTCTGAAATGACTCAACTTCTATCCTTGATGGGAAGGTCTTGGGAGACCTTACTGTGAACTGATGGGAGAGGCAAGAAACTGGAAAGCCAGCATCCAGTGATAAGGTTCTGATGACCGAAAAGGGAAGAAAAGAACTGGGTGATTGGTTGAAGATGTCCAGGGAAGAGAAAAATCTGAAGTCACCTTGGAGATGCATGGCAGATCCTCAAAACAGATTGGAAGGGGGCGGAGAAAAGGTCACTGCAGAACCAAGGATGACTGGAGCTCCCTGCCTGGGGAAAGGATGGATGGCTGTGTTTTCGTTGCCAAGACAACATGGCTAAGAGGCAGCCTGAGAGGTCCCAGAGCACTCTCTGGGAGGCTTTTGCTCTCTATGATTTTGGGAACGTATCTTCTCCCTCTTAGAAGTAAAATACATCCTCTCTTTCTCAAAATGTGCTCAGCACTGAAGCAATTCACCCCAAGTTGTAGGAGGATGCTGTGCATTGCAGTCATACTTCAGGAACACATATTATTCAGCATTGGTGGTGGGAACAAACCTCGGTTAACACTTAACCCAAACCCATTTCCAGGAAAGAAAAATAAAAGCATTTTCAACATTTCCCTTTGTGCATAACTTTTTAAACACAGGAGACATTGCAGCAGAGGTCCTCCTTGCTTGTAGAGAACATACAACACATTCCCATCCACAGGAAACTAAAGATACTACAAATAAACTTGCAAACATATATTTCTTCAAAGCATTAATTTTTAAAGCGGCCAAAATTGCTAACAACCAGGGAAAGTACCGATTTATAAATTATGTTCTCAGCATATAGTATACATTGTGAATTTGCATGCATATTAAATGCAAATAACCAGAAGAGCATAACATTAAGGTTTCAAATTTATATGTGCAAAAGACAGTAAATTCTAACATTAAAATTCTTCCCAGAAAATATTAACTCCCCATATCCCATGTGACTGTCACAAAGTCAGCTGAGTGGTCTCACTGCAGAACTCCAGAAGTCTGAAACCTAGGACCTGTGAAAAGTCGTATCACCCAGGCTGGGAATGGATAACAGCCCAGCTGGCAAAGTGCCCACCCAGCACACACAACCCCCCCGGGTTCAATCCTTCACACTCTGTCCGATGTATCCCTGCAGCATCAAAAGCTCAAGGTTATTCTTGGCTACATGCTGAATTCAAAGGCAGCCTGGGCCACAAAAGACCCAGTCACCAAACAGAAACCCAGTTTACACATAATCCATGTACCTATCAATTTATAAAATGAGGCAGATGAAGCCAGTGGCATTGCATGGGACAGAGAAAAGAGGCTATCATTGTCCGTGTTTTCAAAAATATTATTCTGTTAGTTAAGATCTGACAGACAAATTAGAACATCAATAAAACTGCCATTCCCGTGTCAATGAAAGAATCAGATCTCTGCTGTAAAGGTGATAACGCTGAGGAACCAGGCAAAACGCAACTGGCTCTGCTCTGTCTGTATAATGAAATTAAGAGCTATGTGGTTGCAAAGGTTGTACATTGACTTAGCGAGGCTCTATGAGTGCTGGGGGCTGACAACAAGCTACATGTTACTGCGGGATTTGGTTTGCTTGCTTTTTGTGTGTGGGTATATAGCCTGCATTTTCTGTGCACGTAGTGGAGACAGGAGCCAAAAGAGTGTCAGAGCCCCTGGAACTAAAGTTATAGATGCTTGTGAGCTTCGACGTGGGTGCTGCCAACAGAGCTCTGGTCCTCTGGAAGGGATGCTAACTGCTAAGCCATCTCTCTGGCCCCTGAGTGTTTTGTTGATGCTATGAACATCTGCAATCATTTGAGGTTAGGGAGAGGAAACAGCTCTGGATATGTGAATGAGCCCTGTCAAAGCAAGTGAAAGCAGTAAGTGCAAAACCTGGCCTTCCAGGAGGCAAAGAAATTGTGCCTCTCGACTGAAACATGGAAACCCAGGACAGGCTGCCTTCATCCTCTACAGAGTTCAGACCCAATGCAACACCAACTTTTGCCAGAGTTTCCTGACCATGGTCTGTGACTGAGGATTGGAGTTACTAACTAGTTCCCTCAAATTTAATCTTGTGTGTATAGGTATAGACACACACACACATAATTTATATACACATGCTAGGCAGTGTATAGATGTACAGATAGATGGAAGAACAGACTATTAATAGATTCTTTTTTGAACAAGGAACAGTTACTGAAATAAAATGCAGAGGGCCTTGGACTTTTTATTGTTATTGTGTGGTATATGCATAAGCTATAAAAGAACTGATCCTGAGAGCCATTTCCCTTTTTTTTTTTTGAAACAGAACCTCTTTCTGATGAGGCTTGCTGATCCACCAGTAAGCCTCCAGGGTCTCACTCTCTCCCTCTACACAGCTGGGATTATAAGCACATACCTCTACATTTGTTTTGCTTTTTGTTTTTATATTGGTTCTAAAATCACTTATTGGTTAAACCTTCTCTGTGGAGGTCCTTGTCTGGATACATTTTTTTTTAACACAAGGGATTATAATCCATGCTGATAGGTGGGTCAGGGCTGAGTGATTTTAATTGCAATGTAAAAATTAATGCTTTCTTGGTTTAAGTAATTCGTTCGCTTTGGATTGAAGGCTTCCTTCCTGGAACTCACATAAATCCAGTCAGTTCTGGGGTCTGTGCTGAGGATGCTCTAAACTCTCCTGGAGGAACCTGAGAATGCTTCCCAGCACCCACAAGGGGAGGCTAACAAAAACCTGTCACTCCAGCCTCAGGGGATCTGACACCTTTGCTGGCCTTTGCAGGAACAGTCACACAAATAGAGAAATAAAATATCCAATAATAGACCTTTAAAAATAAATAACGGCATGATCTAGAGAGATGGCTCAGCAATTAATTTAAACATACTTTCTGCTCTTCAAAATAGTGGCGTTTGGTCCCCAGCACGCATATTGGACATCTCAAAACCTTCTGTGATCCCATCTCCAGGGGATCCAAAACCTCCGACTTCTGTGTGACAGGCTCATGGACATTTTTCTGGTAGTCAAACACATGCTCACACATGCCAATCTGGGGATTTTTTTTTTCTGTGTTTATGCTGTGAATTTTCTATGGATGCTATACTTAATAAATGACACTGCCCCGTCATGGAGAGCCTGTAATTAATTACAAATGAGACTACCTACTCTAAGAAGTAAATATCCATTTATAGCTTAGGCAAGCAAGCTCATGGTTTAATGCTATGTCAACCACTCCTGTCTTTTGTCCTTGGACTTTCCACAAAGCAGCTCGAAATATTTGCATAGAAAGCTCTGCCTCTCTCCTTCTGCAGGGCGTGAGGGGGATGCTTAGCTATACAGCTGCATCTGGTTACCTGTGTACTCAGGTGCTTCCCAGACCCTTCCTTCCTGACCTCTGACCTTATCACAACTGTTTATTTGTTGCTATCAGGGGTATCTTCCGGGAGCCTTGGGAAAAGATGAAGGATCAGGATTGCATTACAAAGAGAACTGATTTTGTCAGTTTTCTGTCTTCTGCAAAATGTTTTTTTTTTTTTGTGGCAATTCAAGACAGAAAGAGAAGTAGTCTATTCTAGAAGGTGTTTAGATATTTGTTGGATAACACTTTGGACATCTTAATTTTCTTTCTGGTTTTAAAATCCGTTAATTAGATAATTTTAGACTGGAAGATGGGCTTTTCTACAAGGCAGCATAAGGCAGCCTTAGCTTATCTGCAGTTTGTCTTTATAACTGTTACATCACTCCTGTCACCTTCTCCCTACAGCCCCTCTTCTACTGCATCAGTTGTCTCCTCTAAGCTGTTTACAGTCCACAGTGTTACCCCAAGTGCCATTGTGATCATGTCATTTACCCTCAAATGTTCCAAATGTTTCTCTTTAAATTAGATTTCCACCCAAGACACGCAACTTCACCTTCTTCTTCCCAAGTGACCCCACCCCCACCCCACAGCCTCCTGTACCTATTCTACACTCCACACAGTGGGAAAACCTCACCTCCTGTCCTGTAGCTATATGCTCATGTTCTCCTTTGAGTCTCTGCCTGGTACGGATCTCCTGTAAGATTACAAATGACACCCCTTCATTTGTCACTGGGGAAGTTCAATGGTTGATGGCTGACCTCAATCCCACCTCTGAGTCATTAGCTTACCATGGTTTTGCACCTTTCCTGATGCAGATCCCGTTGGGCTCACATCCAGCAAATCCTAATGCCAAATGATAGTAACTAGATGGAAAATAGCTCCCCTGACCTCATCTGAAAGCATCCTCTAGCATTAGAGAAACCCCTCAAACGTTCAGACTTCTTTGAATATACTTCACATCAGGACATGTGCATTTGTTACATATAGTCATGGAGATATTTTTGGTAGAGTATTTTTAATATTTACTAGCCATTAAATAAAGAAAATATGGGCCCTAGCCCATATGGAGCAGAAAGACACCACTCTAGAATTTTTAGCAAGTATTTGCAATTGTAATCAGCAATGCAGGAAGGAAGAATATCAATGTTGCTCAATCATCACTAGTAGAAATGTAAATTTTTTTAAAAATTAAGACATTAATGTTCACCTGACTTAGTCTTCTGCTAAGGTAAGCTGGGGCTGTCTCCCAGGATTCTGAGTGGTTTAACGCCATCAAGACATGTCAGAGATTCTTCCAAATTATTCAGGGCTTACCATGCATTTTTCTGGGCCTCTTAGGAAATGAAACAGGGTGAGGCAAAAGCAAGGGTTTGGAGAACAAAGGGAAAGATGAGGCACAGAAACCTTGGGCTAAAAGCACAACACCCCATGTGAGGATATATTACAAGCCAGGAAAAATGAGAACCAACAGCGGCAATTACCTGAGTAGCAAATTAAAGCGCCATTGCTTTGGCTCTTCCATGCTGAATACAGAGGGTACCAAATGGGCAGTGCTCGCAGGCCCCTCCTACAGTGACCCCCTACATGTAAGCCTTTCTCCTTTCACAGCTAATAAACTGTCAGAGTGATGGCCTGTCCCCACTCCCTTCCCACAGAGGACACCAATTCAGCAGGTCATCATAAAGTGGACAAATAAAATGGAAACTACAGTTCTCTTTAATTTCAGCTTCTCGGTTGGCTTTGGCTTAAAAGATGATGTTGGCGATCTATAGGTTGTCTGTTATCTTATTAGTCATAATCCTGGGTCACATTTGTTGAACAAAGGAAAGAGTGAGCCTACCACATTCTTGTTAAGATTTTAACTGTTGAAGAGCGTGGAACAATGGTGAGATAAAGTTGATTTTTGTTTCTGAATTACTGCTTGTGCAGTGTTTCACTCACACTGACAGCGCCGGTCAGGCTTATGATACAGTAACAAAGCACCTGTCGTTATCTAGTTAAAAAAGAATTTACTTTGATGGATCAGCCTAAAGGTTTTAGTCAATGGAGAGCTGTCCCCGTGGCCTCGGGCCCTTGTGTCTCGGTGAGAACAGGTGACAGAGAGGAGATGTTTACCTCTGGCCAGAAGCCAGAAAGACAAGATTAATGCCCAGGGTCTCCACATCCCTTACAGTTAAACACCCAATTATTGCCCACCTAATATTCCTCATGTCTTAAAGGTTCTATCATCTCCATTAAAGCCACAGGCTTAGGATGCCAACTTCGACACATGACAATGACCAACAAATCTGATGAAACAATCACTAAAATCTTGACCAAAACATTGGGTTTTGCCATTTGAGGCAAAACAATCTTTGAAAAATGCATATTCGTGGGCTGGTGAGATGGCTCAGCGGGTAAGAGCACCCAACTGCTCTTCCGAAGGTGATAAGTTCAAATCCCAGTAACCACATGGTGGCTCACAACCATCCTTAATGAGATCTGGCGCCCTCTTCTGGAATGCCTGAAGACAGCTACAGTGTACTTACATATAATAAATAAAATAAATCTTTAAAAAAAAAAGAAAAATGCATATTCGTGAAAACGAGCCCAAAATTCTGAAAAGAGTTGAGTGACTGCAGCCAAGTCTGATGACCTGAGTTTGATCCCTAGGACTGAAAGGCCCGGTTCCTTTTACATGGAAGGCATAAGAAGTACATGCCACCCACAAATGTGCATATTTGTGCACAAATGCAACATGAAGGTTTAAATGTAATTAGGTTTTTAAAAATATGAATAAATGACTTATGTATGTCTTATGGACTATACCATAATTGCATTATATGCTCACAAATAAGTCACAGGGCTCTAGAGAGGACACCTGTGCCTGGCCAGACAGTTATCTCATGATTACATATCCTTTCCTGTATTACATGGGGTACTCCCAGGAGCTGGTCATTGTTTTATCAGAGTAACTTCCTGTGAATTTGTTATGTTTCCTCCAAAGCATCCCCAGCTCTTTGGACCTCCTCTCTTGGTGCTGGCACACAAGGGGCTTTACAGGTTTATATCACCATCACCAACATCTGCCCAAACCTCTCTACCCATTACAATTGAGATCCGTTGACACCAAGCCCAGCTGCTTGGCTGGTGCCTTCTGCCTTCATCTTGGGTATTTTGTTCATCTGGTACCCTTTCTGAGACAGGTTTTGTATGATCCTTCCACTTACTGGAACACCATCTAGATTTATAAAGTTTTAAGATTGTGTGTTTTTTCTCTTTTGATCCTCAAACTCTTCCTTTGGTTAAAGGAAATGTGAAATTCCCCCTGGATAGTTTTCAGTGCTTCACCCCATGGTCTCTCCATCTGATGCTGCTATTTTTGGATACTCAACCACATGACCATATCCTATTGGTTAATGTGTGTGTATGTGTGTGTGTGTGTTCTTCTATATTTAATTTTCTAGGCAAGTTTACTAGCATTATCTTCTAATCTTTATGAATTCTGTGCATTCCATGGCTGTGAAAACTTGTTTTCTCTCCCTGGAGATCTTTTTTCCTAAGATGACTATTTCCTACATTCTCCAAGTTTGCTTGTTCTGAGTACATACCTTAGTTTTTGCCTCTCAGGAAAGAAGTTTCCCTTAAGTCCGATGATCCCTGGTATTTAAGGGTGATTCTTAGGAGTGGAGAACTGGAACTTGAACAGGAAGTCTCAGGAGTACTGATGAGAATTTTGGATTGTCAGGGAGTGGCCTTTCCTTTAAAGAACCCTAACATTAGATTCTTGGTGTTTATTTTCAAGGCAGCTGCTAGAGAAATCCTCCAGTGTCTGCTACAGGGGATTGATTTCATCCTCAGGGTACACAGGCTGAGAAGGAGGAGTAAGGAGGTGCTGTGGTTTTGGAACTTGGTAAGTCATTATTTCCTGGTTTTTTGACTGTATTAAACACTATCTTTAGCTTCCCTTGATATTGTCTTTAGCTCATACAGTCCAGAGTCTTCTGTTTTATCATCTCTACAGATGGCATAGCAATATCCCCTTCCTCTCTCACAGCATCAGAGAGATAGCTGCCTGCTTATGCAGAGTTAGCCTTCGAACAGTGCTCCTAACCACGTCCTCTCTCCACCTTCACATTCAGGAATCTTGACTCCCAGATCTGAGCTTTTTCATGCTTTCACTCTGCAACTGGGCTACTTTCCTCTGTCCTCCTCTGCCAGACTGAAACTCCACTTTCTCAGCCCTGAAGTCACCGCACATCCAGCTACATTCCAACTTCCAAAATGCTGTGTCTGCTGACTCCTTTGTTTTCCCAGGTGTATTCCCTTAAGAAAAATCCCTCAAAAGTCATTTCAATGATACTCTAGAAGGGTCTGGAATAATATTTGTACACGTATTCAGCTTTTTTTTTTGGGGGGGGGTAAATTTTCTAATTGGTCATCCTTATATTGAAGACAGATTTTTTTCCCCCACATAATACCTTGATTCTGTTCTCCCTTCCCTCTACTCCTCCCACCTCCTCTTCCCCATCTGGATCATGCTTTTTCTGCCTCTCACTAGAAAACAAACGGGCTTCTAAGGGACAATAATAAATATAGTAAGACAAAACAAAACTTAACATGCTGGAATAGGACCTAACAAACCAACAGAAGAAAAGAGCCCAAAGGAAGGCACGAGAAACAGAGACACCCCCCCCCCCCACCTCGCTCTCACACACAGTGCTCTTACTGACCTCCCTCAGAGGACACTATGGAGACACCAGAAAAGAATTAAGTGAACTCATAAAATGCAAGCTACGGTTCTCCTTAATTTCAGCTTCTCATTTGGCTTTTACTAAAAGATGAAGCTTGCTGTATATAGATTCCCGGGTCTCATCTGTATTTAGCTTTAACCTTAAACGTCTGGATCAGTGTTGAGCCTTTTAACATTGAGATTACTCAATTTCGCTTTCAACATGAAGACAACATTTCTCCCGATGTTTAGAAGGAAGAGCTGGGGCACTTGGGTGAAGCTGAATTTGGAAACTGCATGTTCTTATTCAATAGTGCATCTCGTTGCCCTAACAATGCACTGTGCATTGTGGGAAATAAGAACATAGTCTCAAAGGGAAAAGAGTTCTTTGTATTGATAATTGGCTGAAAGGAAGACATTCAGAGGCAACTCTATCAGACAAAACAATGGGACACTAGGAGCCAATGCAAAGGAGGAGAGAAGGCTTCTGTTCCGTGGGATGCCAGGAGCCAATGCAAAGGAGGAGAGAAGGTTTCCATTCCATTTTGAGAACTCAGGGTTCCAGACATTTATCTGCGGAGGATGCAGCGCACATAGCAGACTATGACTCAGTCATTGTGGACCTTATGCGCCAGGCCTCTTCACATAAGCAAGAAAAGCCTTGTGCATAAAACACAGCTGCGCTGAGTGTCTTGAGATTCTCTGTCTCTCACCAAAGTGGATCATCAAGACGTTGAGTTTTTTTTTAATAATTTAGTTCCCTGCCACCTTATGAGAGGAAATAGAAAACTTCATACTTAAATGATGTTCTGGTGTTGAAGTTACACTCTTTTTTTTGTTTTGTTTTGTTTTTGTTTTTGTTTTTCGAGACAGGGTTTCTCTGTATAGAACATGGCTGTCCTGGAACTCACTTTGTAGACCAGGCTGGCCTCGAACTCAGAAATCCTCCTGCCTCTGCCTCCCGAGTGCTGGGAGGTTGAAAACCCCATTGTTCTTGAGATTACTGCAGGAACATCAACTTTGGCATTGTGCACCTGTGACTCTCTGGGTCCCAGCACCACTCGTTCTATTAAAATAACTCCTTCTAACCATGTTGAAAACAACAACAACAAAAATATAAAAAACAAACAAACAGCAACCAAGTCACTATTGCCTGAAGGACAACTGGCTTTAATTGTACGTATGTACATAGGAACATGTTCGTATGTGTGTATGTATGTATGTATGTATGTATATATGAATACAGAAGACCTCTAAGTAGAACCACGGACATATCCAAAATTCAATGCTACAATAAAAAACCCAAATCTGTTACCCTTTTAGAGGTAGGGACTGGTGGAGGTTAATTTAGGTGTAAGGAGTGGCATAGTTCTTAATAAACGGCAGTAGAAAACTTATTCTAAAGTCCAACAAGCCCAGAGCCTTGTAGACAAGGAGAAAGCACTGCTTCCTAAATAGGGAGTTCTGTCATTACAGTGATATTTCAAAATGTAAAATACCTCTTAGTGCAGCATAGTTATGACAATCAGGACTTTCAAAAAGCCACTCAATGACCCAGAGACACAAGGTCACCGAAGCTGGCTTGGCCTGCCAACAGGAGAAGTATGAGAGGGGTCACTTCCGAGCAAGAGTCAATGAAACTGAGTGATCTGCCTTTACAGTACTACAGACGCGGGCAGTCATGACAAAGGAGTCCAGGGAGCCATTCTCACCATGGGCCTTCCACCAGCTCAGTTTTAAACTGAATCCCTGATAGCCTTCCGCCATCTCAAGAAATATCTGCTGAGAAATACTATGTTTAAGGCACAGTCTTGTCTCCTCCTTTGTTTCGTTATATTATAAACTACTGCCAAAGGAAAAAAAAAATCCCAGCTAGTTGATTTCACAGAGTGACCACTGCTCTTCCTTAAGAACAACACATTGATCTTTTTTTATAGACAGCAACGCTCATTCTCACATCACATCTTTTTCCGATGCGCACAGTCCCATCGACTTTGGAGCCAACTCAATGTGAAAGCGGAAGAAAGGCACTACGGGAGCAAGGTCCATTAGGCCCAATATTGCCTCAATTACTTTAATTCCATTAGTCCTGTTCATATTACTTCTCTAATCAATATCTCTCTGCCGTTATTCATGTTTACCCTTTTTCAAAAAAATCTCACATAATAGGATTATGGTCTTTTGAGCTCAGGGGCAACACAGCATCATAAATACATTTTTGAGTATGTGATTGTCTCCAGGTCTGCAACTGAGAAGGCTGAAACTGAATCAAGTTTTCCAGAGATCATTTCATATTATACTTTTAATACAATATAGGTACTTTTACCTGTGGAGTCATTTGTTACTCCGTGTCAGAGACAATTATGTGCGGCTTAATAGCTGAACATCCTCTTCCTGTGTCTAAACCTTAGGGAAGTTCATCTGATTTCCACGTAAGCCCACAATCCTTTCTGCACTTATGCCTGCCTTTTGTTCAGTGGAGGCCTTCTGCCTCCACTGACAGATATTCTTACTGCAGGAGCTGCATATGGATAGTACATTAACCGCTGCATCTTCCCCACGACAACTAATCAATCATGGTAACAGCCTCACAAATTACAGGAACTCTGTTTCCCTCCGTTCTCTGGGCAAGCGTCAGTGCACTCACTGTCTGTTAGACACAGGAAGCTGCTGTTTCAGCATAGACAGGCTCCACGCAATATATCAGCACCCCCCCCCCGCCCCTGGCTTGGGGGTATCATGCTGTGAATTTGTAAAAACAGCATGTGACTCA
Source organism: Mus minutoides (assembly GCA_902729485.2). Taxonomy (NCBI): domain Eukaryota; kingdom Metazoa; phylum Chordata; class Mammalia; order Rodentia; family Muridae; genus Mus; species Mus minutoides. The sequence goes on from LR750125.1 coordinate 20,639, forward strand.
AAGAAGCATATGAAAATTTTGATGGAGATGTCATCAAAAGTTATCCTGGAATTCAGAAGGGGTAAAAAAAAAATCACTCAGGAGTAAAGTTTCCATTAAAAAAAAAGTAAAAGAAAAAAAAAAAAGAAATAATGAGAAGTCGCGAAGGATAGGGAGATTTTGAAAATGGAAGCTGAGGGACTAAGGTAGGAAGTGCTCTGTGGGAAACAGCAAGTTGCCCTGAGCACAGGACTTAATAGAGGGACAAACAGTGAGAGGTGACGGCCTGGGTTTCCTTTGAAAATAGTGGGTTGAGGGTTATAAAGAAAGAAGACACATGCCCTTACAAACTGTTAGTCTCTTGCAATGTGCAGGATGCATGGAAAGCAACTGCCATGTGCATCATGAGATAGACAGGCAGGCTCATCTCTGTGTTAAAGGACCTGGCAAGATCTGATTTCCAGCATCCTATAGAGCCTCATCCATTCCCCTCCTCTCTGTAAGCTCCAGGGATATCCTAACAACACACAGCATCCCCTCCTCACACAGATCCATCTCCTTTCCTCTGGAATGTTTTTATTCCACGGTGCTCATCCACATGGCAGCGTCTTTCAATCTCCACTCCTTTATGATCTTCTCTATAAAAACATTCCCTAACTCCCCTCAAGCCAGTTTCACTGGCCTGGGTCCTATCTGAAAAACATGTGTATATGGCTGCACAACATTGGCGGCTTTTGTGTGACTGCCCGTCATCACCTGGATGGTAACGTGCTTAACATTTTCTCCCAGAGCAATTTTTGGTACATGACAGAAAGGCAATGCATGAGTGAATGAATAAAGCAGGGAAAAGGGGAAGTGAGGAAAGCCTGGAAAGAGTCAAGAAGAAGAGGAGGAGCTGTGGAAAGGGAGGAGGGGAGGGGTGGGGAGGAAGGGGAGAGTGGCAAGGGAGACTGTAAAACATGAATTCCGGGAACTGGACAAAGCCTTGTGCTAGCTACATGCAAGAAAGAGCAAGAGATGGAGGAGATTGACAAACTTCTGAGCTGTCTGAGCTCCCTGCGAGAAGCCCTCCACGCTCTTATCCTCCGCTTTTAACTTTCCAGTTCAGGATCCCTTAGCTCATAGATTTTAAATGAAACAAAGAGGGTGCCATGGGAGAGAGACGAACCCACAAAAAGCACATGCTTTGGTTCCCATTTTTAACTTACTTATGAGCAAAAATTTTCATAAGAAGCTTTGATAAAAACTTGACGCAAAATATGATGTGTCTGTCAGGAAGCCAAAGCACTCGTTCTGTCTGCAGCACCAGCCTGTCCTTCTCAGCAAGTGCAAGACCAGCCAGGAGGACATGAGAGGCCCCACCCCCAAAACAAAACACCTGTTTAAATTAGGATACTTCTTGTAATTCAATAAATAGACTTTAAGAGGTTCGTGTTTTAAACTCCACCAAATTAAACATTAACTAAGTGAATATAAAATATAGAAGAAAATACTCAGTTTTTAAAATCTGAGCTATCAACAAATATTAGTATCCCTTGAATGTCCTATGTCCAAGTTCTCAAATCTTAGATCAGTGAAACTGAAGAATGCAGAACAACAGCAGAGAAAAGACAGGGCAACAAAGACAGGTGGGGTTTAAATGCTTGAGTAGCCTAGAGTTTTGTTGCTGGGCTATTTCCATAGGAGAGGAGTACCAAGGTCCACAGGAAATGACTTAGTTATTAAAACGAGAACTACTAGAACCTTGCTGTTACAGTAGTACACAGTTCGGTCCTTCACCACTCAGCTCATCAGAGTTTAATAACCAGCATGTAACTGCTCACCGGGCTCTGCCTGCAGCCACACAGGGCAATCCCACCAGCACCCTGATGGGATCGCTTCGGGACTAAAGCAATTTTGACTGTTTTCACTTTAAAGAAGCCCTCTAGACATTTCAACCAACCAAACAAGAGAAGTGCACATGGAACGCTACGGAAGCCCTTAAATCAACGGCAGTAAAGTCTTGAAGAAAGCAGCTGTGGAGGCCAGATGAAGCTATGCATCCCTCGGTGTCATTTGATGGGACACATCACACGCACCACAAATAACTGCTATATGATTTACCTAAAGACTTCCTAAAGGCACACACTGGTAGGAGAGAGGCTAACATGGATTTGTAGGTCCATTTCACACTGCACTACCTCCCCCGGCTTAGAAATCCAATTCTGTTGGAACCAAGGCTTGCTGTGGGACACACTCATCCTCATCTTCATCCCGAGGACCATGGAAACCCCTGTGGGCTCGCCATGCCTGCACGGAAGGGGTCCCAATGGGCCCACAGGGTAGGCATTCAGGAGTCCTGAGCCTGGATCTGACCTTTCATATCTAGATATGGCCTACCATCTTAAAACAGCTCCACACAGCGCTCATCCTGAGCATAAGAGAACTCACAGGTCTCCCAACCTGTCCACTCATTCCAGAGAGCAAGCCTTCTATTCTTCTCTGCCGGAGACTTCCTCTTAGCTCTTGTAGCTAATTTTTTTCTACATGGGCAGACTTGGACAGAAAGCACTGAGCTAAGAGGATGTGAAGACTTCACAAACAGCTCTAAGAATAAACAGAGCCATTAAGTTCTACCTGAGGATCAGTTTCTTAATGTCTATCCAATGCCCGCACCTGAATGCTCAAAGGGTGGCTTCTGATAATTTGAGCTGAAGAGGCATAGAAATGAGAGAAGATGCTGTGAGGGCAGCTTCACTTCAGGATAGCATTTATGAATTAAGAGCTAGGAAACAGCACATTAGACTTAATGAGTGCAAAGCGAAACATCTGCGAAGGAAGCATAGCCCAGCCATGATTTAAACTGGGCGGGATTGGCTGCAAAGATACCTCGAGGGGCTGATGGAGGCAGTATGCAAATGGATGGTTCAGACTGGATTGCCAGCAGAGAAGCAAGGACCACTCATGCCAGGAGCTCGACATGCATTTTAAAACTCACTTTCTATGTAACTTTTTCAAAGAGGCATCTTGTCTGTTTACAGGGTTGTTTAACTTGGACTATACTGAACAGAGCTCACCTTAGCTAAGGGTGGGTATGACGCCCGCAGAGCTCTTGTATAAGTGCAGGTTGCTTTTCACAATTCCATTTGGTCATGCTCGATGTGGTCTTTTGCTCTTTCCATAAATATTACGAAGCAAGCAGGGTGTTTATCTTGTTTGTGTATACCAAGAGAAGTGCCCCTTGGACAGTACTGAAGTTGAGTTGTGTCCCTCTAACAGAGTCAAAAGTCCTGCACATATATGAATGTAACTTGCCTTAGAAGTGGGGGCCCTCGTTGGGGAATGGCTTTGTGGGGGCCCTCGTTGGGGAATGGCTTTGTGGGGGCCCTCGTTGGGGAATGGCTTTGTGGGGGCCCTCGTTGGGGAATGGTTTTGTGGGGGCCCTCGTTGGGGAATGGCTTTGTGGGGGCCCTCGTTGGGGAATGGTTTTGTGGGGGCCCTCGTTGGGGAATGGTTTTGTGGGGGCCCTCGTTGGGGAATGGTTTTGTGGGGGCCCTCGTTGGGGAATGGTTTTGTACACTGTGTATTCAGATGCTGATTACTGTGACCAGAGATCTAATCAAAGTCTAGATATTGATATTATCAGGCATCTCCTGTCTCAATGTTGTGTAAAAATTGTCCACCGTCAGCTCTGATTGGTTAAGCAAGAGCTGATCAGCCAATGGCTGGGCAGAGGAGAGAGGAGGCAGGACTTCCAGTCCCAGTGAGAGGGGTCCTTGGTGAGGGACCAAAAGGAGAAGAGATTTGCCATGAGGGTGCTCCAGGAAGAATTGTCATGAGCAGGTTGCCAGGAGAATCACCAGGAGGCCACTGATGGAGCAGGGGCAGCCAGGGCAAGACTACGATGTCAGATAAAGGGCCACATGTCTGGGTAGGAGGCAGCCATAGAGGGTTAAAATAGATGAGGATTAGAATATCAACCCACCTATAGTGCCAATGCTTATAATAAATGTAAGGTCTCCGTGTCTTTATTTGGGAGCTAGAACAAGTAGGAAAGGCCCTGAAGATGAACTTAAGAGTGGGTCATTAGGATCACCCCGAGATAAGCAGGCATAGAAGGAACATGATAGGAAAAGAAATAGGCAGAAGGTGCCATCTGTAAGCCAAGAAATGCCTGGCATACTAGAATCTCCAGCTGCAACATATTCTTCCTCACACCAAAAAGAAACCCTGAGCACACCTTGATTGTGGACACAGTGTCAAGATCTGAGACAATGATACAGATTAAATTACCAAAGAACAAATCCAGCCGCGAAAACCGCCATGGTCAACTGGGCTCTGGATGGGGGTCGTTTCTAGCTGGTGCCTCCGTTCTGTTAACCTGATCTCTACATCTACGTTGGAGTTACAAAGGCCATATGAGAAAGAGATGGTCTGTCTCCAGTGGGGACGGCTAATCCTCTGAAAAGATGATTAGAAAGAAAAGAAGGCAGCCAAAGTTAATGGAAAACTAATCTTGGTGACCTGTTTGGGCAAATCAAAGTTGTAAGGCATGCCTTTAGTAAAGAAAAAAAAAATCAAAGGAAATTAAGAAGTACAACTTCAGATAATGAGGAAAAGGAAAGACCTTGATTTGAAGTCTTTAGTATTTACATATTTACATTACTATAAAAAGATAGATTTCTGATAAAGTAAAAAGGAGGAAGAATAGCAAAAATTCTACATTCACTCTGTAGAAAATGGTCCATGGTCTCCACGTGGTTATTGGGTTTCAGCACACTTGGTTTACAGGGCCTCCTCCTGCAGATGTGGCCTTTGGGGTCAGTTATATCACTGACCCCTGAAACAAACACCACAGTGCTACATACACTAAGAGAAAGACACCGGGCCATGGGATGGAGTCAGTTCCCATACAGTGACATCCTGACATAAGTCCTGCTCATCATTTGTGCCCCACAGACCATGGCTTTACCTGAGCGCTGTGAGTCTCTCTCTCTCCTCCACGTATTATCAATACTTTATCATGCTGGCTGCCAAAGACCTGTAAAACAAAGGCCATCTTGTTAGAAGAAACTTCAGACATCAATTTCCAAGCTGATTGAACATGTGTAAGCAGATGCAAGGTTTCACATGAGGACCTTGAGCTGAATGTTGCCCTTTCTATCCACGGCCCATTCCAACTGAATGCCCTTGCAGAAGGGCTCGGCACCATGCTAACCTGGGAACAATCAATAACTGGGAAGGGCTCACCATAAACACAGCCTGTAAGCTGTCAATCTTTCTCAGAATATTTCTGCTTTAAAGTAGCCTTTGTTAAAGTTTGCCACATTGAGTCTAGTGTTAGGACCAGGGCCTCAGTAGTACCGAACGTGGGGGAGGCAGATGATTAATAATGATAATAATGATAATGATAATAATAATAATAATAAATCATCCTATAGATAGATAGATAGATAGATAGATAGATAGATAGATAGGCTAAAACTCAATTTCCCAGAAAGGATTTCAAAGCCCTCTTTTTTCCTGAGCATGGTCTGTATGCAGTAAGATCAACCTGGACAGAAAACCCATTGAGAGACATGCAGCAGTAGGATCTGCAGTTTCATGAGGCCGTTGGAAGGTTCCCAAGCACACTGAAATCTGAGGAGCTTGGTTTTAAAGTCCCTCAAACATCATGCTGGTGGTTCCTGGGACCATAGTATGAAGTGTCCCAGATTTGAAGCCCACAATTTCATTCCAGGCAAGTGTGTAAATCAGAGGACAAATGCCATCCTGACCCCTCCAAAACCTGCTGCTGCTGCCTAAACCGCCTTCCTTTTCCAGGACACATAGATTAACTAGGAGCAACATCCAAAAAGATGTTGGACCATAAGCAATGTCATCCAAAGAGTCAAAAGATGGAAAACAGGAATTGTAGCATGCCATGATTGCTCTAACAGAAAAGCTATGCTTTGGGTATGGGTGTCTGCTTGGACAGTGCCTTGCCCAGTGTGGGCTGTCTGGAAGTCACACTGCAGTAGATCCTATAACAAAAATTAGATCCTCCAGAAGGGACTGTGCAGTCTACGGCAGTGTCAGGCCACGTAACCAAAACAGAAAGAAAAGAGTCTTCAAGACTTGAGAAAATCCTGGACTGTGAGAGTCCAGCATGTTTCTCTCAGCTTCTTTGAATATCTGTATGCATGAGCCATAACTGCGGCAGCCCTGGGGTATGCTTTTCCCCCTCTTTTAACTCTCCCACCTGTAGACAAGGAGGAATCACAAACATCAAATGCAGGAAGCACTGACTCAGAAGTCTGCGGCACCCGGCAGGGGATAACAGAACTGTGCCTCTGTGCCATTTGATCACAGAGAGTGTCAATGAAACCTCAGCCAGTCATACAGGAGCCATAAAGGGAATCGCATTAAAGTTAATACAAAAGTCAGGAAAATGTCCTCCACAAGGGACACTGGCTATTTGCTAGGTGCACCACTGGGAGCGATTGAGGGCTCTCAGTATGACCAACGCGTGCACTCCCCGTCCGTGCCCATCTCTGTTTCCTGCATTTAAATAGTTCTTATCTCTCCCTCCCCCTCACTTATTCTTGAGGCTTCTCTGGTTCCCTTTCCACCCCAGCTGCCCTCCTATCCCCGCCATGTTCCCTCTTTAATGCCCCCTTCAACTGACTGCTTTGTTACCATGTCTTTTCTGTGAATAGAGGAGGGAGAAAGTGGGAACATCAGACATCCTTTGTACATCCTCTCCACGCTCTCCTTTCCCCCTGCTATCCTGCTTTTTGTTCTCTTCTTCTATGCCCCCTTTCCTCTCTTGGAACTGAGTCTCTGTTACTAGCATGCGGCCAGCCCAGCAGAACACAGAGCTTAGCATTGACAGGGACAATGCTGGATCCTTCTATTATATCAATCTAATATGTGGACCTCTCAGATCCTCCTAACCTGTGCCAGGTCAACATCTGAGGCAGGGAGACTTTAGAAAAATGCAACAGCTTAGCATTTTCCTGGCATTTAAAAAGATGGGACAAATCTAGAATATTTAGCTATTGTGCTTAAAACTAGGAAGAAGGTAACATACACTAAGCAAAGGGTTTCAGTCACCCTCTGCCTTTGCCCAAGTGCACCATGAGAGTAATCCTATCTTTAATTTCATCTCTCTTTGTGTAGGCCCCAGACCCTCCTGGGATGAGGGAAGCTTGTCCCATCCCCTGTACAAGGCATCTCAATGACACCAGCAAGAGCTCAAGAAGGGCTGCTTGACAGAGACATAATGTGGCACACAGGAAGCCTCCTTTGCTGTCCCATCAGGAAGCCTTCCAAGGTACGGTTTAATAAATAGATGAAGGTGGTACACAATACAGAAATGCCCGGTACTACATCTTATATCAAATGCACTTAACAAGAACTCCATAGCACAGCCTGAGGTTTGGCACTCTCACCTATAGTCTTTAAATTACTAAGAAGCAAGTTTGATTTGCTTTAAGTAGTGCATTCTTTTATATTCAACGAGTGAACTCTCAGTAAAACTCAGACAAAATCTGGCCTGCTGATCTTTTGACTCCCAGTCCCTGGACACAGTACACACCCCTGGCACAAGTTACGATCCCTAAATATCTGATGATAGGTGGGTTCAAAACCAAGCAATCGACACACTGCTCAGCGAAAGTTATAAGATTGCCTAGTTGGGGAAAATATTAAAATTCACACTGATGGTCTTGGGAAACTTGCCTTGGGTTTTTGGCTCTGTCATCTAATTCTAAACACAACACACAGGATCAAGCATACAATTTGCACTACAGTGGGAAAGATTGCTTTGGGCAGGGACACTGAGCAGTCAGAAGTGACAGCTAACAATCAACCCCTCCCCCCCAAAAAAATGAAAATGGAAAAAAAAATCTAAAAAGCAGACAAATGTTATCAAATAATACTTGACACATTTGTGGTACATTACTAAATCCTGTGTGTTTCCAATGTGGTACCTTACTAAATCCTGTGTGTTTTCATGGTGATTTGTTCAGATTTTCTAATTTCATCACTCAGCTACATTTCTTCACAGGGAGGAGGGAAGGAACCACACACTGAACACCACACACTGAACACCACACACAGGCATTTCCTCGTCTATGGAGAAAGCTTTCCAGAATGCACTTGCTCCACAGACCATGTCAACTGCTGGAGGCCCACTTTGGGAGCAGATGTGACTAATCAGTAGATAATAAGTGAGCCATGCCAGACAGAACCATCCCTCCTGCCCTTCTTATCTCAATCTGGTTACTAGAACTTGGGAAAGAACTTCCCGACCAATTGGAGCAGACCAGGAGATCCTCATGTGAGAAGTAAGCCTTCCACGTGTAAATGAAAGGAGCCAAAGAAATGGGGACTCCAAGAGGACTTTGGGTGTGTCCTATGAGCAGCTTATGCCCCTTCTATTAATTGCCAGTAGATCATATTCCTTTGCCCAAACCTATTTTTCCACAACTACCCATTTCTTTAACAGGTAACACCAAACCCCACCTCTCTTAACAACTGCTTGAGGTCACTGTTGTATGAAGTCTCCACTGTGACATACAAACTTTAAACATTTTTTTATGTCTTTCTTTTTGTATCTTTTGTTTGAGGAACATCAACCATGAACCTAGGCTAGACTTCTCTCTTCCTCTGCTACTTTAGACCCTTGCCTAGAAACTACACGTACCACTTACGTCACAGATACAGAGCGTGAGACCCACATTTGTAATCATCCAGCAAGTGGGGCTTTCTAACAGCGTGGATTTAGGGCAACGGTGGGGTGTTTGAACTGATTCTCCTTAAATTTCAATTTGAGTCTTCCTGTGGCATGCTTTTCTACTTGTATGAAAAACACCATTCTACAACTTCAGTCTTATCTAGATATCATAAAGCATTTCCACAAGCAGCTGCCATGATGGCTGAAGCGCAGAAGAAAAAGATGCAGACCTTCCGCCAATTCACCTACCCCTGTGTGGACCTGGACCAACTGCTGGGTGTGTCTTATGAGCAGCTGATGCAGTTGTCCAGCGCGTGACAGAGGCGGCGCCTGAACCACGGCCTGCGGAGGAAGAAGCCCTCGTAACTCAAGCACTGCCCATGGAAAAGCCCTAGGTGGTAAAGACCTACTGGAGGGACATGATAACCCTGCCAGAGATGGTAGGCAGCTTGGCGGGTATGAACAACAGCAAGACCTTCAACCAGGTGGAAATCAAACCAGAGATGATCAGCCACTTGCTACCTGGACGACATCTCCATCACCTACAAGCCAGGAAAAGCGAGGCCAACCTGGTATCCGTGCCACCGGCTCCTCCCTGCTTTATTCCCCTCAAGAAGCTCTGACTAATAAAGACTCTGATGATAAAGGCTCTGGAAAATATTTGTTTGTTTGTTTGTTTGTTTGTTTATTTTTCCTGAAATAAAATTTGCATTATGGTCGGCACTACACTCATTATCTATGAAGTCCTACTAGTGTTTTTAAACCGTGATGCTGAGGTAAGGCAGAGAGGCAAGAAGAACTGTCATGCCCCCCTTCACAAGTCTCTCAGCATCTCTAGACATCGTCTACTCCCATCCCAATCCAAGCACGTTCTATTGGAAGAGAGCAAAGTGATGGAAGAGGCACCCCATCGCCAGTATCCCCTGGAAGACAATACAGGGGGATCAACTTCTCCATGCCCAGGTAGTGCCAAGCCCTGCTTAAGCAAAGCTTTTGGTGACAGAGGACCCAGGGGAGCCCTCAGTAAGAGATCACCACAGATTTTCAGAGTTTACAAGGATAAAGCAAGCATAGCTCCAGTCGTTCATGAATAAGGCCTCTTTAACATTTTAATGAGAACATTAACTCAGCTTCAGTTTGTTTGGCCTTCCCAGAAAGTCTGTTAGCATTAAAGAAAGTTACTTACAAAACCAATAATGAAATTGTGGGCCTTTCTGTGCCCCCAGGGGCACCACTGAGCCACAAGCAGTGACTGTATTATTTCTCTCCAGAACGAGCCTATATTTTGATCAGACTGAGGTTTGGTAAATGAGTCAAACATCCATAGAAAAGCCCCCATCCCTGTGGTGCTGTGTGCTGTGTGTGCTCGCCCATGTTATATCAGATTTGTCCCCTAATTCACTTTTTATACTATACACAGTGCTGAATACAATGCGCGACTCAATAAATGTTATACTTTTCTGCTACTTTCCCTTCATCATTTCCTACTGCCTTCGTTCTCTCTCTCGCCCTGTGACTGATTCCCGCCGAAGCTTCAGGCTGCCTTTCACCTGGGGCCCATTAAATTCAGAAGACAACCCATGGAGCTTCAGAAGCCAAAGGTGAACAAGAAATAATTCCCAGGCTCGGCGACTTAACATGAATTTCTGCTTCGTCCCCTGAACAGAATCTGGAAATCTGGAGCAAAGTGAATAAAAGAGTTTGTCACCTTTAAAACCAAGCAGGAGAGAAGATGAGAGCCAAAGGGAATTGCTGTTCAGGCCACACTGCATGCAGCTCTTACAGCGTAAGTGCTGAGCACCTACTACGCAGAAGCAGTGTTGTAGTTATGGTGACAACACCTGGACCCAAGACAGACTGGGACTACATTCTCACTAAGCTGGAGTCATATATATGCGTGTGTGACTATATATGCATATATATGTGATCATATGTATGTAATTTCAATATAGTGATTTTACAGTTCTTTGTCTTGTTGTGTTCTTAGCATTTCTAGACAGGGTTTCTCTGTGTAGCCCTGGCTAACTCCCTCTGAAGACCAGACGGGCCTCGAACTCAAGGATCCACCTGCCTCTGCATTTCTCCAGTTTTCCTAGGCATAGAGAGAAAGGACTGCGGTCCTCATCGCTGACTCCAGGAACTTGAAGGAGGCTGAGGAGAATGAGAAGAGTCTCACTAAGGTCTCACAGGCAGTCAGCAGCAGTACGGAGGAAGGAAGAGGCCAGGCTTCCTCACCAAGGACGCTGTGCGTGCGTGAGCCACACACCTCTGCATTTCTTTCAGGGTGCCACGTGGGCACTGCTCTTGGTGTGAGGACCTTGCAGCTCGAGGTGAGGGCTGGGAAGGGCGGTCCTGCCACCTTCCTCCTCCACTTTCCTTTGTCTCATCCTGCCGTAGACGCTAGTTAAATAATCCATAAAAATGTGGCTGAGAAAAATGAAAAAATCATTAACGCCAAAGCCAGCCTCACGGAGAGAAAATCAAATATTAAGGTGCACTGTGACACAGGTTTTTAAATAGACATTTTAATTATCAACAACAGGTCTCTGCTGCGCATGCTCATGAAAAGCCCTCCTGGGAACTCGCGGATGGGAAATCCACATGGGGAAGGACACACACCAGGACTCAGTGGCCTCATGGAATTTGAATATACACCCTCACCTGGAACTCTTACCAATTATTTTCTCAGAGAACACTAGAGGAACTGAACAAGCCTACATTATTAGCGCACTCTTTTTATGTAAGCACTGTGAACACAGAGGCAGGGGGATCGCCCAGAGTTCCAGGCAAGCTTGGTCCTCATTGGTAGTGCTAGTCCAGCCAGGGATACATGGCAAGATCCTGTCTCAGAAAGAGAAATAAAAGCAGGATTGAGGAGATGGTCCAGTCATTAAAATGCTTCCTCTGTTGACTGGGCTCCCCTGAGCCCCAGTGGAAAGCCTGGTGTGGTGGCATGCCCTTGGTATCTGAGAATTTAGCAGAGCTCAGAAGAATGCTTTGGGTTCAGTGGCCAACTAGCCAGTCTACTTGGTGAGTTCCAGGCCTCTGAGAGACTCGGTCTCAAAAGAAACAGTGAATACCTGAAGGACATCTAAGATTGGCCCCCAGTTTCCATACATGTATAAGTGTAAACATACACACAACAGAAAAGAGAACACATTGAACACAAGCTGGGTGTGGTGGCACAAACCTTTAACGCCAGCATCTGGGAGATGGAGACAAGAGGATCTGGGAGTACCAGGCCAGGCTGTCCTTCATGGTGAGGTCTGGGACAGCAGGGCTACTATGGAGACCCTGTCTCAGAAAACAGAAACAAAAGCAAAACCACTTGAACAGATTTTAGGAAAAGAACAACAGTCTCCATTATATTTATAGGAAAGACGGATTTAACCTGGAACGTGCTAATAGTGTAGGCTTGTTCAGTTCATTGTAAAGAAAGCAACCATTGGGGTAGGGGGAGGCCTGGGGAGCCTGGAGAGTGGACTGTCTTGTCCACATACAACATGGACAGGTTTTAAATAAAACCTTGCATCTCTCACCTGCCAGGTGTTCATCGGAATATCTGAGGACGCCCACATTACGGAATATCTGAGGATGCCCACATTACAGCACTCAGCAGTCTGAAAGGAAACACTGAAGGGCAGGGAGTGTGCCTCTGTCCCGTGGTCAAGGATTTTGCCCCTCAGTATGGGGTGGGGGTGTCTGTTTTCTTGTTGATTTGTACGATTTTCTCTGCAGCTTTCCGCCCATAATTTCCAATAACTCCTCATTATAATCACAGCCCCACAGAGGGACAACAGTTACTGGTTCCCACAAGAACAGGGCCGAGAAGACTCCAAGAAGAGGGCCCAGGGGACAGGAATTTGAGACGCCTGGCCAGTTGCACACTGACCTCTCGTCTAGATTAGAAAAGTCATTCTTCAGGGCTACACATGGAGCACTCAAGTAAATGAGGAGAGTTATTCAATCTCCTCTCTCACTGAAGGTCTTAACCAAATGTTTTTATGAGATTGGTGTTTTCCCTGACATGAGAGAAGCCATCAGGTGGCCACTCTCAGAAACTGCTCTTAGGGTTTCAAGCCAAGAGTCTCTATCTATGTCATTATTTCCCTGTATTTCTGCCCTGTAGAAACTGCTGCACTGCCGGGGCACATAGTGTTTCCAATTCTACCTTCTTCCACAACATTAAAATGTTCTTTCTTCTTTTGGCAGAGTAATGGGTTGGCAGAGGCAGTGCCAGAACAGCAGCTGGGGAGAGTGAGGGTTAACTGGAGCTAACCCAGACCAGCACTGGATCTGACCTAAAGAGCTGGAACCTTGGGGAGTATTAATGCAATGTCAGAGAGGGTGTGGGTTCTGCTGTGAGGCCTGGAGAGCAACGAACACACAAACAGGAATGGTGGGCAGAAAGCAGAGCAGAGACCAAAAAAGGAGGATTCAAGATGGAAGCCCATGCGCCACCATGGGGCATCTCAAAGTGACTTGGTGCTTATGTTGGGAACAAAAGGATTCAGGGTGCCAAGGCAGCTATCAATGGCAATGGAAAGAGCTGGGTGGTCATGAATAGGAAAAATGTTTACTCCTCTTCATCCTTTACAGTGAAAACCACCTCCCTCTAGAACCCTGTCTCTCTCTTCCCTTCAGTTTGAGGCCACACTGAATGTCCCGTTATCTTTGCGTGGCACTTGATACTATGAAGACACCATTTCATAGTGTGAAGAACCTGTAAATTCGCACATACTAACTCTCTTGCCAAAAGCACCTTTTACCTCCTCTGTCTTTCCATTCTCACAATCAGGCATAAGTACTATTAGGTACACAGAGAGACAAAAAGATTCAAGATGCACAAATTGTACAGTGCCCCACGGGGGAAGGAATTGCATTCAAAACCGTGATCTTTTTGAGGGTCTGTGCTTTCCTGGATACACTTGTTTTGTTCTTGCTTTGTAAGATGATATGTAAATAGATGATCTTTCATTTACAGTGGTTCAATTTATGATGGTGTCAAACAATATACACTGTTGCATCTGAATATTCAGTGCATTTTGATGACCTATGGGGCTGGTAATGTGTGGACCGAGCATCATAGAACATGATGGCTCCCAGCCAGGGAGGAGACAGGCAGGGTAGACATCCCATTCACCGAGGAGCGCCATCATTAACATATGACTTCAGTGGGTAGGCATAGGAAATGCTTTTTGGCTTCAAACATTTTTCAACCCACTGTAGGTACTGTATGGCATAGCCCAGTCACTGTGTGCGGAGAACTTGTCCTATGGCTTTCACTCGTCTGCACTTCTCTAAGTCGGGACTGACAAGGCAATACAACAGGATTTCTGCTAAGATGCTCAGCTGTACCCTCCTCACACTGGAACCAAAACAAACTCTCCTTCCTTGACTTTGTTGGTATTTTGTCATGCCCATGAAAAAAGCAATGAATCCGTACACTCTGTGTCAACTGGAGGAAGGCTGGCCACTGGCATCAGGTACATATAAAATCTATCCTGAGCTGAAAAATCTCAGATCTAGACAGAGGCCTAGCTGCTTGCTAGCTATGTCATCAGGGCTAAATGACCTCACTTCCTGATTCCAAGTGTCCCCATAAGCAATGTGGATGATACCTAACATTATGCCAGATAAAAATGAAGTTCCAGACTTGACACACTGCCTAGATGACCGAATTTCATGTATTTCTCTTCCCCCATTTTCTCACATTTCCCATGACCCCTTGCAGAACAACTCCCTTGATCACAGTATTTCCTATATACCAAACGCTGTTTTAAAATTAATGGCCAAACATCAAGTTGATTCCCACTGACAGTTTTCCCTGCACTTACGTCAAACATGTCTGTTCATGCTCTAGAGATCTGCTGTCACTCACAGCAGGTATCCAGGGAGTGACAATGACTGTGGGGTAAACACCTCAGAGAACTGAAGCTCATTCTCTTAGGCTCATTCTTTACATCTGAGAGCATTCAAGATGTTCTTTTGTCTGCCTGAGTACTATATTCAAACAACAAGCAGAAAGAAGATCCTTCTCTGATCTATGAATGTCAATATCACCTTACATCTGAAGCTGGGATAAAAGTAGGCTCTCAGCCGGGCGGTGGTGGCACACACCTTTAATCCCAATCCCAGCACTTGGGAAGCAGAGGCAGGTGGATTTCTGAGTTCGAGGCCAGCCTGGTTTACAAAGTGAGTTCCAGGACAGCCAAGGCTACACAGAGAAACCCTGTCTCAAAAAACCAAAAAAAAAGTAGGCTCTCCTTGAATTAAGCAAACAAACAAACAAACAGAAGTCACTAGTTTTGTTCAAATTGAATGCTACCAGATTCCCTGTCCTACATTTTCCCATATCAATTCTGTCCATGGTCAGCAACTTTTTCTCTGGAAGCAGAAGACCTAGGAAGGAACAAGTTCACACCACTGTCATCTTCAAAGAATTACTTAAGAACATTTCCCATGTGTTTCTGAGCCATGGCCTCATGACATGCTTTTCCTAAGAGCTCCACAAACTCCCCACAACCAGGGAAGTCTGCCTTCTCCATGAAGCCTCTCTCTCTCTCTCTCTCTCTCTCTCTCTCTCTCTCTCTCTCTCACACACACACACACACACACACACACACACACATATACACACACAAATCTCACAAAGATCTTTCTTTCCTGTGTCATATGCTTTTAAACAGTGTAAACAGTGTACAAATTGTGTAATTGCTGTTTCCTATTTGTAGAGTTTTACCTAATCCTTGGTTAGGCCCCTTAGTCGCTTGAGGCTGTATTTCTTCATCTACTAAGTAAGTCAACTGGGCTCAACTATCCCTAAAAGTGTGTGTGTGTGTGTGTGTGTGTGTGTGTGTGTGTGTTTTCCAGATGGTGGTACTGCCAGGAATATGACTATCAGATAGGTATGGTATGAGAAAGTATAATGAATAAACAATATATTTTATGCACTAAATGGGATATTTATCCCATCAGGAATATACTGATTTTGTACCATGGCAAGAAAGATAAAAACAATTAGCTCTTCTCTCTCTCTCTCTCTCTCTCTCTCTCTCTCTCTCTCTCTCTCTCTCACACACACACACACACACACACACACCTCCAATAAGGTAGAAATATTGAGCTAGGAGCATAAACATATCGATCTTTCTTTCCTGTGTCATATGCTTTTAATGATTGAAAAAGCCTCCTGTATCCCAAAATAAGTCAGTAGTGCTCAAGCAAACAGAACCTTACGGGCTCCTTTTGTTCTAATAGCTGAGTACAGATCTCAGTGACCTTCTATGCCGTCTGTTCTGCCAATCCCCACTTGGCTCACATATTAACTCATCTGTACTTCTGTGAAAATGGTAAGGAAGTCTTTGCTTCAAAACTCAATGGGACCTTCTTAACTCCAACCTTGATTTGTTAAACTAGAAACTGCCAGATGGAATTTATTCATCAAGATCACACATCAAGGAAGTAGGCATCTTCCGATCATAAATGTGTCCCTGCTCAGCATGCACACCTGAGTGTGCTATGGGTACAGATTTTCTCTCCCAAGAGACCTGAGACCTGGAAAACATGGTCAGGAAGCCATGCTCAGCTAGAGCGTCCGGATTGGGTGTATTTCTTTAATTCAATTCTACACAAAGTACGCTTTCCTTGAGTGCTACACCAGTTCCAAAGGGTATACAAAAGGGCGTAAAATACATCATATCTGCTGCCTTAGAGGAAATGCAATAAGACCCATTGTCTAAGAGCCATTAGCATCTGAGAATGGTTACCTAGGGCTGAATCTTAGCTTTCCTATGTTTATGTGTAAAACCTGGGCAAGGTTCTTACCCTTCCTGAATCAGGGTCCTTACAGGAATATGGTTATAAGTAGAGTAAATTTCTTACAGTATTGTCACGAGGGTTAATTGACTCGTTAAGACTCAGCATTAAGAACAGCTGAACATATTAGGGAGAAGTCTTCATGAGTATCACCGTCATGATTATCATCATCACAAACATACAACTCCAAAGCTAAAATAAATCATTTTCATAGTAAATCTGAAACAATAACAAAAACAAATCCTAGGAAATAGAATAAAAAATAACCCCCAAAACTATATTCCAGGTTTCATCAATAATTCCTGCATCATTGTGAAATGTCCCAACTACACCATAAAGACAGGGAAGGACGGTAAGGTAGAAAGTAGGGGAGAACTGTACTCAAGCACTGGAGACAAGAGAGTCAGGGGTACAACAGGGAAACTTGGAAGAGTCTCATCACCATGAGATAGGCAGGGGAGACTTGCAAGAGAGAGGAGTCAACACCTTCTCTCCTCAGGTTCCCATGCTCACTTCTTTCCTGTTTCTGTGTTTATCGTCCTGCTGTTGACATGTTCAGTTCCAATAGAATGTTAGATGTAGAAAGGCCTCAAAACTCACCAGATCTAATTCTCTTACTTTATCCATGAAAAAGATTAAAACAGCAACACACAGACCTGACCTCGTCACATGGATGTGCAATGGTACAAACAAAACTGAAGCTGGACCCATCCATCCTGCGCAGTCTCCCGCAGGACAAGGGGAATGCATCAGTCTGCCTGGCCCTTCTCCCATTTGGCAGATACATAAATTTTTCTCTTGGGAAGAAAAATGTTGGGAAATAGTTTTAAATGAATTAGCAAGAATCCTGCTGTTTTAAATTCAATAAATATGTTTTATTATTAACTTCATTGCTGGCTAAGCCTGAAATTAAGTTTTTCTATGCTTGGACAAGTCCTGCCCACCCAATAATAGGACACCAGATTGCAATTATAAGCAGACCTTCTATTTGGATTATAATGTGCATGCATGCGCACACTTGCACGCGCACACACACACACACACACACACACAAAATCAGAAGACCTTTAATAAAAAAGATAGCTTTGGAACTCATTGCCACTCTTTCAGCCGATGCTTAGGACAGAAAATAGCTAATATTTTAAGATACAGCTCTCCTAAAACAGACTTCAAAGCATGATATTTCCAAAGGAAAAATGAGCTTCCCATTGCTGCCAATGCTTTCTACCCCAGCAGCCAACAACAGCCCACTGAACTAGTCAGCCAGCCACCATATCTGGTTCCTAAAGGTCTCTCCACAGCACACTTTGCAAACCAGTGCATGTCCACCTATGTAGCCATGTTTCCTTCTGCTGAGCCCTTCATGCCACATGGAAAATGAGAGCTCTGAAGCGGAACCTTTTAGTCATGTATGCAAAACAGACCCTGTAGACCTGATTTCCTGTTGTTATATTAGAGCCCTAAAGATAAGAATCTAAAGCAAACATTTAGAAGCAAAAAGTAAGCAGAAAAGCTCTTCTTGCTCCAACCTTCCCTGTTCCCTCCCCCTAGGACTACGGACGGTGTATTTGCTTCTCCATGTGAGTCTTAAAATGTATGAACGGAGTATCATGAAGGGAGAGCCTCTGGCTATGTTCCCACACTAGCTTACACAGCAGGAACATATGAATCTGGGCCACGAAAAATACATCAGTTCCATGGTCTAGGTCTAAATAGTTGTATGCTTTGCACAGTCTGAACATACATGAAGCTGGCTTATCGGAGCCACACTTGGTGTGTGTTTTTCAGACAGCCCTATCCTTTACTGTTATGGATCTGATTGTCTTTATCTTTCTTTTGGAGCCCACACAGTCCAGCTACCTGGGGGAGTTGCAACTATAGATTCTTCTAGTTTCATGAGACAAACGCCCTGACCAAAAAGCAACTTAGGGGAAGAAAGGATAAGCCGACACTTCCAGGCTATAGTTCATTGCTGAGGGAAGCCAGGGCAGAAACTCAAGCAGGAACTTGAAGTAGATACCATGGAGGAATGCAGCTTGCTAGTTTCCCCAGATTCATGCTTAGCTGGCTTTCTTATGTAGCCAAAGATCACCTACCAAGGGAATGGTGCCGCTCACAGTGGGCTAAGCACTAATTATATCAATTAACAATAAAGATAATCCTCCCCTCAAAAAATAAAACCCCAAAGACCAGCCTATTGGACAATATGCGATCAGACAATCCCTCAATTAGAACTGCTTTATCAGAAGTTCTAGGCTGTGTCAAATTGACAGTTAAAGCTAGCTAGGACAGCGATGTTGTTCTTAAATGAAATTCACCATTAGGAAAAGCAGAGTACTTTCCAAAACAGGAAGAAAAAGCAAACTTCAAAGTTTGAAGAGTGGAGCCCACCTTTCACAGTTCCTAAGACATGATTAATAATGATAATAATTAATAATGATGATAATGATGATGGTAAAAATAATAATAATAAACCAGAAGCAGCAACTCATACTCTCTGGATGCCTATAGGAAAAAAAATGCTCTGTAAATGTAACAGGAGTTGAGATCCTGAGGGAACCAATTAGATTTAAGCTACTTCCAAAATTCTGTAAAAGAAAACAAGAAGTATAGACAAGAACGTGGCACTCGAAATGGCACTTTACATGTTCTGCTTTGGGCCCATGGAGAACTTTTCATGTAATGGCTAGTTGCCGTGTTTATAAAATAAAGCCTGGCTTTTTCATAGAATAGAATTATTAGCTAGTAAAAGAAACTTAATTTCAGAGGGAGAATGTGGGACACCAAATCAAATAGGTGCCTCAGCCTTCATCTTGGGAATTATGAGCAATAAATAAGCAAACAAGGCCAATGCCAGTGGCAGACACTGTAGGGAGAGCTTCCTCTGATAACTAGCTGCTATGTAAACTCGGAAGTTCTTGTAGGTGTCTAGTCTTGGGAATGCTGTGCAAAGCCAGAAGACCTCTGAGCGTCACAAGCTTTACAATGGCCTTGAGATAATCTATAGCTGGGAAATCTGGGGTGGGAAGAAAGGGAAAAATCCAGAAGGGACTACCCTACTGTGTTTCCCAGGTGACAGAAGCAGACCTGGGTAAAACCCGGCTGTAGAGAGGCTCTGGAATCCCCTGACTACCAGGTCTCACCTGAGCTCACTACACTAATGGTGCTGGCTATTTCTGAGTTCAGTCCAGTCCTTCATAATTAGATGCAAAACCAATAGTCGAAGACAACAGAAATAGGGAAGAGTCATTGGGATTACAAAATGGACCAACTTCAGTTGGTTTCCTGAGAGATCTCCCTTCGTCCCAGGATAAAGTAGCGAATAATAACTTAGACAGGGCTGATGATTACACAGGGCTACTAGACAAAGGCAACCTTTTTCTTTTCTACAGAGTTGAACATTTCGACTGGACCGTCTCACTTTTCACTTCCGTGAAAAGCACAGTCAGTGTCATGCTTCTGGCACAAAACCTAATCAGTGAATACATGTGAGATTCCCACTCTGTGTCAATCATTGAACCATGTCACCAAACACTAAGGACCAAGAGCTCTTCTTTTGTCTCTCCAGAGATGACTCTCAAGCCAATGCTGAAGACCTGTATCTAGACAGGAAACAACCTCACTTGCAAAAAACCTGAATGACTGTATAGGGTGGGCAGTCTAAATGTCACCTACTCCATTAAATTCTCACCAGGGACCATATTTCTCTCACCTGAACATGTCTATCTTTTTGTATCTTAAGTTCTAGTTATTGATGCAGCTGTCTTCTTGCGCCTGAAGTTCTCTGAGAAACGATGCTTTAATGACTGATAAGAGCAGTCAGGAAATGTAGGGTTCTTGACTCGTGTGTGTTTGATGACTGTATCTCTGTGACTGAGTGAATGAAAAATGAGGACATGGCTGCTCTCGGGTATGGGTAAGGAGAAGGTTTACTGTAGATATGAGCCGAAGGCACCTGGAAGGGACCAAACTGAATCAGGCCAATAGAATGAGCTGGGCCATGGGGAGAGGGAACGGCAGAGTGGGGAGAGAAGAGAGAGGAAAGAGGAGGTCTGAAAGAGGATCCACCAATCATGGTTGAAGTTATACAGGAATCAGAGAATTTGGGCAAAGGGCGGTGAAGCTCAGGGTCTGGAAAGGTTGACGGTAGGGGGCAGGGTGAGAAGTGCTGAGAAGAGCCAGGACTCTAACAGGTATTGGTGATGTTGAGAGAGACTGGCAAGAATCTGCTTTGGTATGTTAAATAGGCACCTCAGCCATTTGTCCTGGATTTCTTTGAGACTTAACACTGAGGAACCAAAGTGACCAGAAAGAAAAGACTTTACCAGTTCTACCTGATAGGACACAAAAACGAAAGAATCAAAGGAAAAGAAGAATGTGTACAAATTAATACTGTTTAAAAAAATGGATTCCCAGGAAGCCCCCTCTCATACATATATCTACTATGTAGCATATACTGATGCCCTTCGGAGTAGTCATGAATGGTGAGCAATATGGCCCTTAAACCAGCATCCTCGGCCCCACTAGCACTGCTAATCCACTCTAGTGGTAGCAATTATTGGAAGATAATAATTATATCTGTGATCGAGGCCCTGGACCTCTTCCAAAGATGGCCACCCTACAGAGATCAGGCAGGACCTGAAGTCCCAGGTTTGTGTCTAACACACCAAGTGATATGACCTCCTCAGAGAGAAAGGATTAAGAGCTAAATAAGTCAATACTCCTCCATACACTGCAGCTCCATTCAGTCACAGTGGGTTGGGGGGTAAACGATACTTTTTTTCCTAATTACAATGCATACAGTGTACACAGCACAACAACAAAAATTCATGATCACAGTTAAATAACACATATATAAGTATTTGAGCTTTGAAATAGTTTTCACAGAACAACATCTAGGATGTCTCTTTACGGCATTTTAGAAATGACTCTTTAAGCACGTCTCTCCTTTTCAGCCTCATTGTGTAAATCATGTTGCTCTTCTTCAATTTCCCAGAATCCCCAAGGTCATTTTCTCCAGTGTTTGCTTTAAACAGGACTTGGTGCCAAGGAGCCTGCCTCAAATTTCAAGTTCACTCAGATGACATTTCCCACACTGTGTCTGGGCATATTTCCTGATGTCCAGATCTAGTCAATCTGCATTTTTTTTGCAAGAAGTTTGACTTCCTGGTAATTGCAAATCACCTCCTCTTCCACAGTTCCCTTTTCCCTTGGGTAGGTGGACTGCCAGGAAGGCAGAGGAAGGGAGCAGCTTTGTGATGCTAATGAGGTCTCCCTGCAGGACTCAGTCAGAACTAAGAGCTAAGTGTGGGCTCTCTGGGGGACCCAGGTGAGCCAATGTCACATGGTTGAGAGTCATTTGGACCCTTGCTGCTACCCCCTGGAGCAAGGCATTCTAGATCCAGAGCAGCAATCTGCTAATGGCTTACATAATGGCAATGTGAGTCACTCTACCTGCTAGCTGGGACTCTATGGAAGGCTTGAATTCAAAAGGAAATTCTGGAAGAAAAGCATCAGGTGATGGCAGATGTATATTTACCAAGGGGCTGGTGGGTGGGTACATGTTAACACATTGTGGACATCTATAACTCTAGCTGTTTCCAGTTGACTTTAAGATTATGAGCTTCACTCTGAGCTCAGCCATGGTTGCCTCCTGGACCCTTTGAAGAGGGAGAGAGATGTTTTTCAAGCATTGTCCTGGCCTATCACCTATCAGACAGGCCCTGCTCAAGAGTCAAGACAGTTGTCCCAATCCTTTAGAAAATCCATACATCATACACATGTATACACACACACACACACACACACACACACACACACACACACTAAATGGTATACATACTTTTAAATCTCCAATTATAAAATGAGCATGGTGGCTCACCCCTGAAATCTCAGGATTATATAAACTCACCATTAATCTGAGCTATACAATGAATTTCCATACAGGCTGGCTGCAGAGCAAAGCCCTGTCTTAAACACACAAACACACACACAACAACAACAACAACCTTAGTTACAAATAAAGTCACTGCCAACATAAACTAAGAAACAAACCAACTAAACCTCTAAGAAATGTAGATCTATCTCTACCTTTCTTAGTGAGGGTCTCTAGTATATTCTTTTGTAGTTTTGTTCCTGTGTGATTAGAATGACAAAGAAAAATTATCTTCTAATCAGGGAAGGAGTCAAGGCAAGGCTTAGTGAGTGATTCAGGCTTCGTAACAAAAGATAACACTTGAAGGTCTTGAAATATTTCAGAACTTTATTTGTACTAGCTCACTTCATCCTCAAGATAGCCTTTGAGATAAATGGCATGAATGGAAAGTATTCCTGACAGCTCATGTTTTGAGAACCTGACTGGAAGCTTTGTGGAGAGGTTGTGGGACCTTTGTGATATGGTGCCTAGCTGGCATACTTCGGCCATTAGAGACATAGCTTTGAGTGTCCCACCCACCTGTAATTGCAATCCAGTGTGCCCTGCTTCCTAACCCAGCAAGACTTGCATAGAACACACTCCAGGTTCCTGCACCATGGATAGAATTCGCTAGTCACCATTGCCGTTCCACTATGACTGTTTCCTGCGGAAATGTGAGGCCAAATAAACAGCTCTGCTAAGCTGTTGCATCACAAGGACCAGAAGAGTAACTAATGTAATAGTTGATTAGTTTTAAGCTGAGAAAATCAAAGCTTAGTGAACTTAAGTAGTTCGACTCTAGTTTCTCCAGGTAAATGGCAGAGATGGGATATAAACTCAAACTACCAATTATTTCAGCTTATCAGTATCCAAAGAAATTTTCAACCAGGATTAGGCTACTTCCAAGAAATTTAAATGGAGGACAGAGGTGAAAGACCAAAGAAATGGGAGCTGTGGAATCGCTCAGAGGATAAAGAGCTTGTAATGCAAGTGTGGTGATCAGAGTTCAGTTCCCAGAATCCACTTAAAAAGCAGATGGGTAGAGAGGCTCATCTATAACCACAGCATCCTACAGGCAAAAACAGGAGACCTCCGGTGCAAGCTGGCTCCAGAGACTATCTGAATCTGTAAGCTCGGGGTACAGTGAGATACACTCTGGCTTCCACATGCATGTTTATAAGTGCACATCCACACGTACACATGTGAACACAATCACACACACACACGCTCTCATGCACACACACACACAGATGAATAGAAAAAAAGAAATAGAAGTTTTGAAAAGGACATATGTCTCTAGATCTGTTATTTTGCTAAATGAGTTAAAGAAGGCTCTAATATTGAACCATATAAATGTTTGGGGTTAGTCCTCAGCCATGTGACTCTTCTGATTAACAAAGTTCCAGCACAGACTTGTGCCACTTTCATTATTTAACTGAGATTCATCTCCATTTCATTATTTCAAAGGGTCCCTGCCCAGGAACTGAGTTCTCTTGTGTGTCTTCTTAGAAGTTTGGGGAAGAGGGGTGACATCTTGGGAACAATGTCTTCTCTCTTATGAGTCATCCAAGAATGTCTAAGAAATTCTGCTGCTTCTGGCCCAAAAGCAATGAGTTACTCCATCTGCCAAAGCAAAGTCATATGGAAAAACAACATACCAGCTATGAGAAATTATTTAGCCAAAACAGACACACAGCGGGGGGTAACCTTTACCCATCTCCTGTGCTCATCACAAAAACACATGCGTACATTTCCATTTTCATCTTGCCAGAAGCAGGTGAGGGCGGAATTTGCTTCCTCCTGTGTGCTCCCAGACTACTTTGTACAAATTGCTAATTACAGTGCTTACTATATAGTCCTATAATTAGATTTTAGGTGTCTGCTTCCCGACTAATATAATCGCTCCTTTCCCCCTGCACATTTCTATTTGAAGCATCTGGATCACACCTAACAAATATTTGTTAAACAAACAAATGAAAGACTGCATGGAAGCGTGAGTAAAGACTCTCTTTATGGCAAAAAAGGGTCTTTTTCCTCTGTGCTTTATGATTGGAAATGGTTTGACACCGCTAGACTTGGGGAGGATCACTGTTTGTCTGGAAGATTAGGTATTCGGGATGTTTGGGTACTTAATGGGTAAGTTTCATGGATGGTTACACCTATATACATACATATATACATCTATATATCTTACACTTTCTTTTGCTTCTTATTTTATACATCTCATTTACCCATCATGTCAGCTTGATTTATGAATTGTCTTCCTTAGATTTAAGTAATTTAATGGGATTTACTTTAACAAGATTTGGCAAATGGGGCTGGAAATGTAACTAGCTATGCCCTCCATAGTAATGACCATGACCTGTGGTGTTTCAAGTATGATGGATACTGGAGACCCGGAAAGACCCTGTGGAAGTTATGGTTGGCAGGAAGGGAGAAGAAGAGAGAGGCAAATAATAAGATGAATGAAGAATAGTGGCTACAGTAAACCAGGAAGAAGGGCACAGAGGAAGGTGACAATCTGAGCAGAGAGAGGGAAGGAGGGGCAGTTATAGTTTTCACGGATTTTCAGAGAGACATGAAGCATTTGGTTTGTGCATAAAGATATGTGGTATTGGGTGTTCTATAATTATGGTAACAAGAAGACTCTCAAAGTTTTCCTTGGGGCAGGATTATTTTGGCCACCAAATTGAGAGCAGATTGCAAGATTGTGGGACCAGATCCACTGGGGGGGCCAAGTAGGGCACGATGTCCACACTCCAAATGGGGTATTAAAGGTAAGACTAGAAAAACAAGGACTGGCTGGCTGGCAACCAACTAGATAAAGGTTTGGGAAACACTCTCTAAGTAGGACCAGATAAGAAATGGTTAAGCCTTGTCAGCGTATGATTTCTACAAAACTATTACTTGGCTCTTCTGTTGTTAATTAGAAAGTGGACATTTAAAAGGAAAAAAACAAAACAGAAATGAAAGACTTCTGTTCTATTAAAAAAAATAAAGCCAAGAGGCTGTTTTTGTTCCAAGGATGACACATGCCAACTTCTAGTCTCAATGAAGGATGTGGGAACCAGAAGAGCAACACACAGCTCCCAGTCTGGAGTCCAGACATCTGGATGGCCACAGCTACCACTTACAACAGTCAGTGGAGGAAGGAGGCTCTGTCAGCCCAGAGACACTCTAGTTCAAGACACATGAAGAGCATCACTCAAGACACGTTGCATGAACAGACATTTCAATCTTGCTTTCAGAGAAAAAGAAAGAGGCTCTAGGTAATTTGGAACAGTCAAAAGGGAATTGTCCCATTATAATAAAACACCACAATCAAAAGCAAACTATGGAGGAAAGGGTTTATCTGAATTACGAGTCTTTCCTGATCATAGCCTATCATAAAAGGAAGTCAAAGCAGGAACTTAAGGTAGAAATCTGGAGACAGGAACTGAAGCAGAGGCTGTGGAGTAGTGCTGCTTACTGGCTGCTCAGCCTGCTTTCTTATACAGATCAGAACCACCTGACTAGGGCTACCATGGCCCACAGTTGCCTGAGCCCTCAAATCAAACATTAATCATGAATTCCTCACAAAAATTTGTCTTACACTGCAATCTGATACAGGCATTGTCTCAACTGAGGTTTCTTTTTCAGATGACCCTAACCTATGTCAAGTTTTACAAGAAATTACCCAGCATAGTAGTCTGTTATAGTAGCAATCCAGCAAGACTCTATGATTCATTCCTACATAGTTATTCAGAGAATTCAGATAAGGAAAAGTTGGACAATGGTTTCAGGAGCTTGCTAAGTAATAACATCCATCCCATTTTTTAAAAAGGAAGAAAGAGAGCCAGAAGCAGTTGTAGAAGATTTTACAAAGAGCTTTTATACATATGCTCACACCCCATTGCAGGGGAAGCTAGGAAACAGTAGTGTTAGCTGTGCTTCTGAAATAAAGAGTAGAGTATATCTGGATGGACAGCTGGTAGTGCTTAGAACATGAGTAAAGAATTATATTCTAAAACCAGGAAGGCATGAATAAATGTGATGGTTTGAATGAGAATGGTTCTCATAGGCTCATAGGTTTGATCCTTGGTCTCCAGCTAGTGGAATTGTTTGGGAAGGACTAGGAGGTGTGGCCTTATTGAGGATGTATGTCCCTGGAGGTAGGCTTTGAGCTTTCAAAGCACTCCCAATATCTTTCTGTCTCACGCTTGCCAATTGAGATTTGAGTTTCTCAGCTGCTCCGGCTGCCAAGCTCTTGCTTTGCCATCATGGACTCTAAACCTTTGAAATCATAAGCCCAAAGTAAACACTTCCTTTGTCTTGGTCACAAGACAAGTGTTTTGTCACAGCACTGGAAAAGTAACTAAGACAAGGTATAAAATAATTCAGATTACAATGAAGAATTCAAGAGACCAAGCTCATAAGACCCAGTTTTGAACTTGAAAGTTGAAAAAAATAAACCGAGATTTAAAAGAGGATACAGAAAATCAGAATAATAATTAGAATAATACCAGGAGGTTGTCCAATATGCTTAGTGAGCAAATGCAGGAATGACTACAAATTTAATCATCAAGCATCTAATCCTTCTCTGACAAGTTGACACATGCTGGATACTTCCAATATTTAGATGAAAAATGAGACAACTTTTATTTAAGAGAAAATGGCAGAATCAGCTTCTCCAGAAAGCAGCTTTTCATTCTCATGCAAATGGACTGCTTCAGAGCTATGTATCATTTATTATATTCATTTTTTCCATTGAGTTTTATGTCTATAAATCAACCTACAGGGATTATATATATATATATATATATATATATATATATATATATATATATATAAAATCAAAATTCTATATGACCTTACAGACATAAACATATTAACTTAATGGTGAATGTGGTCCGTCTTTGTACACACACGGCACAGGACTTACAGAATTCTGCAATTCTGTTTTGCTTCCATTCTTACGTGGCTCTCCATGCTCTCTTCTTTTCTCAGCCTTCGCCTCTACCTTTCAACCTAAACCTATTTGCAGTGAGAAGTCTGAAGAAAAGATGCTAGCTCCTAAGGCATTTCAAACCCTACTCCATGCTTACAAATTAGATATGAGTCTGTAGCCCAGGGTGATGTATAAGGGCATCCACGAGCTCCTTTGGGTCCTTACACACAACAAGCCTTAGCTAGAAAGATAAGAACCCATGGTCATCCTTGGCACATCAGACCATCAAACATGAGAGTAACATACAACACTCCACCCCCTGCGCGTGCTCTCTCTCACTCTCTCTCTCACACACATACACACCAGGATTTTGAGGTACAAAAGTAATTCTGAGAATTCTACATCAGGAATATTCATTTTGGCAGAGTAATAGTCATCCTTGCTTACAAATAAGATTGAGAAAAAAGGCAAGCAGAATTTTTTTTTTTAAAGAATCAGTCCAAAAGGTACACAGATTGTTAGGAGAATAAAACATATAAACTGTTGCCAAGCTTAAACTATTAATGTATGAAATCTGACCATGTGTGTATTGATAAGCTTGACTTCAAACAACCAAGAAATTCAATAAATATAAATTGAAGAGGGTGTCGATACTGCCCACACTTCCTCTCTAGATGATACTCAGTCGGCAATTCAGTAGCACAAGTCACACATGCTGGATTCTCCGTTTCCTCCTCTCCGGGTCATAACTCATATCGGGTATGGACTTAACAACTGGAGATGGTGTCTCAGTTAGTAAAATTAACTCTTCATTCTATTTAATATGTGAAACCAAAGAAAACCTTTGGAAAGTTACATTTGTGCCTTGGCTTCTGAAATGAGATTTTTCTATCAGCTCCATCCAAGAACTCTTTCTTATTACACCTTTTACAGGGTTTTCATTACTCAAAGTCTGCAAGCTTCAAATCTCATCTGCAAAGTACATCAAGAAACCTGTTGATGATACAGAAAATGTATGGAACTGGAAAACCATAGCTTTTTTTCCTCTCCAATGGTTAAATAATTTGAGGTACAGTCTGAAATTTGTTAGCTAGTGTTTTACAGGGCAGAAGTTGGACAAGGTGCTGTGTACACTGCCTGGGGATTTGATCAAGTGAACGAATGAGTGTGGTACTCTCTATTTGAACATTAAATCTAATGCCTTGATTGGCACCTGGACTGAAAACTCATCAACTTTGTTTAGTCACGTCTTTCATAGCTGCCATTCCTCTGAAGTGCAGGAGTCAAACTGACTGTGGATTGCTCTTCACAAGACATCTCCATCTCCCTGTCTAGGGAACTGAAGCATTAACCATTTTGGTGTCCCTTCTGTGCTGCTCATCAGTCTTGTAAATGATCACCAGACATCTCTCATATGCTGCTGTTCTTTTGTTACTCCTGTCTTAGTTCAGGTCCCCATAATGTTACCACAGAAAGTTCTAGTCATTAGAATCCCTGGAGTAGGTCATTCTTCTAAAATCCTTCCAATTCATCTTCAATGAAAAAATCCAAGTCCTATCTTTATCGCAAATCAGGTAGTGTCTCACATCTAATTAAGACACACAATACTGCCTCAGACTAAATCTACATTAATTATGTAACAGGAGGAATCCTTCAAAGACCCTACAAGTAAAGTCGGTGCAACTTTTTGTTGTGCCTCAATTTATGGCAACACACACACACATGACAGCTCTTATTTCTAAGACTTCGTAGTTCACACTTCCCCATCACCCACCCCCATCACATACACACACACACACTCTCTCTTAGGCACTCCTACATGCTACATTCACCAAGAGTGCATTCATAGTTACCTCCCGAAGGCAGGCCTTACTCTCAAGACTCGTTACACTTTTTGAATAGTTACCCAAAGTAACTACGAGCCAATGCTAATATTTCTGTTTGATAGTCTATCTTTGTACCAGCCAATGATAATATTTCTGTTTATCTATCTTTGTATCTCTGAATAAGCTGATGGTGATAGAGAGCTATGGAATGAAATAGAGGAAGCGGGATTAGTCCCAAGGACCCATGGGAACTTTGTGTATGATAAAAGTGGAGAAACTGTAGATTAAAATGATAGTGTTAGGATAAAACTATAGAAGTTAATTAATGGTCCTTACTAACTACGTCTCTCTCAAATTTATTCCAAAATAGTTAAATAATCACAAAACTAAAATAAAATTTAAGGGACAGTTTCTATAATCTTGGGATAACAAGATTTTTCCCAGGAATGATTTTTCAGTCCAATGCTATAAATTGACACATTTGATTAAGTATCTCTTCAATGGAGGCAATGTTCTAAGTCCAAGTGAAAAGACAGTAATCAATAAGAGAATGCATACTTGGCACTTTGCCTGTACCTAATTTATTTTGAGTTAACTGATGGAGGGTTAATCTCTCTAATATGTAAAGAGCTCCTGTAAAACTCCAAAACCTGCTGCTACGAAAGACAAACCAAATGACAAGAAAAACACACAAATGTCTCCAAATTGACCCAAAGTGTTTAAACTTCAAAATAAAATAAATTTGCATTTTCAATGATAATTATACAGGGAAATTAGGGGAGGTGGGAAGTACTGGGGAGTTAAAGAAGGCGAGGAGAAGTGAGCACTGCGAGCCCCACAGGTAAGAAAGCGAACTGAAAGATCTCACAAAAGAGTTTACCACTACTAAGAATTTTCATCCTAATTCAGCCTAGTAAACAACTTAAATCAACAGGGGGCCAATAAATTATAGTAGCCCTTTGAACAGTAAGCCTACTCATGCTATTTAATAGTAATATGATATACCCATAAATCAATGATATACATTACAATTTTTCAAAATTTGGGTTAAAATAATATAGTTCTACTTTAAAATAAGTATGTTTATATGCTCTAAACAACAACAAAACCAAGGCAAAAACTCTTAGGAGGACATTTAGCAAAATATATATTATTATCTCTAAGAAGTAGGAATGAGAATTCTTTCTTCAAACCTTTCTTTCACCACACACTTGAAGTTGTATGATTGTTTTTACAAAGAGCATGTATCTTAGTTTGGGTTTTCACTGCTGTGAAGAGTCAATATGACCAAGGGAACTCTTAATAAAGGACAACTTTAAATTGGGGTTGGCTTACTGGTTCTGAAGTTCAGTCCATTCTCATCATGGCAAGAAGCATGGCAGTTAGCAGGCAGGCATGGAGCCACAGGAGCTGTGAGTTCTACATCTTATTCTGAAGGCAAACAAAACACTGGCTTCCAGGCAGCTAGGCAGAGGGTCTCAAAGCCCACCCCTGCAGTGATACACTTCCTCCAACAAGGCCACACCTTCTAATAGTGCTACTTGCTGGGCCAACCATAGTCAAACAACCACAGCATGTATGTACTTACAAAGTGCCTTGATTATAAGGCAGGATTCCTATGAGATCACAGATGACCTCACTTGGCCTTTCACCAGTTATCTGGTTATAAGTCACTATAAAAAGAAAAACATGTTGTGACAGTCTCTCTCTCCCAACATACCCTGTATCACCTTGAACAAATAATGTCAGGATGGAAGGATGGACAGAGGGACTGACAGCCTCATACAGCTGTAATAATTTCATTATTCCTGAGCCCTGAGCCCCACCCCTATAAAGGGTCCCAGCAAACAGGTTCCTCTGGCAGACTGCTCAATTTCCCACAGGAGAGAGGCGACGTGTGCCAATCAACTATTGAAGGCCAGACTGCTCTCTTCTGCCTTCTGTCGCTACGCTGCCTCAGAATTCTAATATTTATATCAAAAGTTGCTGCTATTTAACACACACACACACACACACACACACACACACACACACACACACACACACACACACCTGTCTACATATGCACAGATTGAAAGAGACCATATGACTGGAAGGTTTATTACTATTTTAACTTAATTACAGCGACTGCAAAGAAGCCCATCCTAACGACTACCTATATGCCCCTCTGAACTAACACTACAATGCCCTTATCTGAATGATTTTCATGCACAAGACTGTTTGCTGCATTTTGCATGTCTCCAGGATGGACTCACTGAGGCAAGGAGGGAATGAAGAAAAGACAGACAGATGCATACATAGTTAGAAAGCTGAGATTGAGTGGTCTGGGCACTGGAGAAATCTCTGCCTTCACAAGCTCAGTGTGCTTATTATACGGAGAGGCGGAGTTATTGCAAACAGCTGAAAAAGGAAGGCAAGGTTATTATAGACAGATAAACAAGGAGACAGGTAAACAAGAATACAGCTGGATCAAGAAGACAGGTTTAGCTAATCTCAGCAGAAGTAAATGACCTTCAGGCTGTAATATCTGGGAGCGGGGAGCGATGGTGGACATTATCTGGACTCTCTGTCAGCACATTTGATCCCTGGAGGATGGTGGTGCTGTCCCTCTGACTGTGAGACTATGGGATGCTTGCCATGGCCATGCCCACGTCAATGACCCACGTTCACTCAGGATTTCCTTCATTCACTTTTCTTTGCTCCCCACAAAAGTTAGCTTCTATTCGAATTCCACAGAGTATAAAATGAATTGATTTGTATTCGACGGCTGATCGGTTTCATAACATAGGAGGTGAGATGGCCTTTTAGGCTTAAGAAAAAAAATCCAAGAATGTGTCATCAGGACATGCTGCAAGCCTGCGCATGCCTCTTGTTCTATGTCACTAATAGCTCTCACTAAAACAGATGGGTATCAGAAGAATAGGGGGAAAAACACTGAACCAACCAAAATGGCAACTAAGCTTTAAGTTCCACAGGTTTGATGATGTAACAGAAGCTGAGACACCATCTTAAAAATAGGATTTTATCAACCATGGGGAGCAGAGGGAAGCTGGGGCCTCAGTGACTAACTGGTCTTTCTGAGAACAAAAGAAGTAAAAGTTATTTATAGTGACCTTTTAATGTTTACCTTAGAGCTGCTAATCAGATGTAAATTGTCACCCCATGGATATGCATAATCAACTTTATTCCCTTTGCTAATTGAGAAATAGAGTTGTTAATGTCAGGAAACATTTGAAAAATGTACCAAGCTTGCTCAATGGAACAAGTTCTTTTTAAAAGTCAGTTTCCATATGGTGAAATCATGGAAATTAGGCTTAAAAAAAATGAAAAAAAGGTAAGCAAGACTAATTTGTTATGGAGATAGTCTATGCTGGAAAGCAAAACAAAGGCAGAACAGCACAGTCTAATAACCCCAAATTTAGGAATTTTGAACACTTTCTATGTTCAGAATTAACCCCCTCATTCTACTTCCTGCCTCCACATTTCCTGCTGGCTGAGTCCACGTGGCCCAGCTTCAGAAGCTCCAGCTAAGCAGTCCCTGGCCACGCCCCTCAGTCTCTGGCCACGCCCCTCAGTCACTGTGGTCCCTACAAGCCAGTCTTCCTCTGAGCAGAAACCTTGGAGAGCCCCATAGTGGGCACTATAAGTTAAAGAAAATGCAGTCCCCTCTTTGGGTTCTTCTCTTTCACAAAATAGTTTACAAATTGACTCAGCAGGAAGTCCACAGACATTTTAATTAGCATTTAAGAGAAAAATAACAAGGCAGGAAACTGTAAGTCTTCTAAGAGAGGAAGAAGCCCTATACTTTGTAGGCAACCACATTGGATACGGGGCTTAGGGTGAGTGAGGAAGCCCAAAGTGTGCTTAGGAAAGCAATAGAAAGAAAGAAGAAAAGAGAAAGTTATGCCTTTCTGATTCAGGATACTGAAAAGTGGGAGGTTCTGCTGTGCTACTTGACAGGAGCCTTACAGGGGTGGTGTTCCTAGGAAGGAGAAGTACATTACCTCATTAAGAGGGTAATTATTCTTCCCATATCTGTAGCATGGCAGCTTTCCTGAGGGCTGAGCTCCTGCCCAGGTGATTGACAGACCCAGATGGATTAAACGTTAAGTGAGGAGACAACCATATGTAACGTTGTAACCTTTGCAGCAGATTAGAATGCCATGTCTACACCCAGGGGCAGAAATAGATTCCATTAGGGAGGGGACCTGTCATCAGTGATCTTCAAGGATTTTTTTAACAGCCACCTCTCAAGAATGGGAATCCTATCGCTTCTCGGCCTTTTGGCTAAGATCAAGTGAAGAATGGGAACCCTAAGATTATTTAGGAGTTGGGCTGAACTGGGAGAACAGATATGATCCAGTTCTACCATGAGAATCCATAGGTCCGGTTCCAAAGCCATTCATCCAAGGTGGATAGACACTCTCATATGAAGAGTCTAAGTAAGGTGCTCATTAGTGATATAATTAGGAACTGGGAACCAGAACTCCCTTCAGGGGCACAGAGAGCCTAAAATCTACTGCTTCCTCCACCCCTGGTCTAAACTGTCTAGCTAGTTTCTGTCCCCTGTCCTCTGATGAACTCTTACTTGGTCTTTCGATTTTTCCTTAAAACTGACCACCAGAGGGGTCAATGAGCCATAAAATGAGGATAACAAATTCCCTGAAGGGATATTTCCAGATGGCCATTGTCTTTATAAACCCAGACACCGGCACAGGAATGACTTTTAATTTATAGTTAATTTTATAAGAGGGGGTTGAAATGGAGACACTGAACAAGACTACTCTGCCTGCTCTCATTCTGAGACATGACCCATTTGTACCTTTCCTCGGTGACTGTCAGGGTATAACAAAAACAACTATCAACTCACGGGGAATGGGAAATAGTTTATTCTAGAGTCAAATATAAATGACCGTGCCCAGGAACACAGGTTTAAGGTACCCTAAATTCCATGCTTGGATGAATGAACAATCATGAAGTTTTCATGATAACAGAAAAAGCAGAATGTCACAAATGAACAAACTTGCCAAATACCTTGGTTGGTATGCAGGAAGATGGGTCAGACCGGAGGGGTAAATCTCTGTTCTATGGCTCAGGTGACAGATGTTTTTGGTCATGAGGATGATGGAAGCTATGGAGGTGTCTGTTCATATAGATCAAGATTTACCTACAGCCACAAGCAAGGATGTTAGGTCACATGCAGAGGGGGCAATAAATGTTCATATAAGGGGGTTAAAGAGAGCCCAAGATAATTAGTAATTAATCTCTGGGGTGGAAATATTCCAACTGTGTTAAATTAGGCACTCCAGCCTTTCTCTCAGGGACTCAGTTACGTTATCATCCACTGCTGCCAGGTCCAGCCCAGAAAAGGCCTGAGACACCCCAGATATATCATCTCTGTCTCTGTCCCTGTTCCTGTCCCTGTCCCTGTCACTATCTCTGTCTTTATCTCTATCTCTATCACCAACTCTACTTCTCTCTTCCCCAACACCCATCTTAGTCTTTCTCTGCCTTCCATTCTGTCTGTCTGTCTGTCTTTCTGTCTGTCTCATGTCCCCACTCTGTGAAGGCCTTTTTCTGTCTCCCTCTCTCCCAACAAACCTCTTGCCCCAGTGCTGTTCCATGGCATAATCTCTTAGCAGCAAACCTTGGCACAGGCCCGCCAATGGTTCCACCCCTTGCTTCTATCCTAACAACAACTTCTCCACTGTCACTCCGATTGTAATCACAGCCTTTGTAGATATAGCTTCCTTCACAAATCTCTTGTTTGATGAAAGATGGGATTTCTCCTTCATCCTTGAGACAGTCAACAACATCGGTGAACATCCTTATCCTTAAAGCAGGCTCATTAAAATCTTCCCCTTCACTTTGGTGAATTTTGACCTTTAACACGTTGCAGGTAAGAAATGGAAGCCACCCTTAAGCATGGGCATGGCATGGGCATGGCCACCAAGCATTCTGTTTCTAGAGAATGAAAATCCCAGGCGCTACAGAGGGGAATATAAACACTAATGAGCACAAAGCCACAACATTTTTCTCGGCACCAGAAGAACTGCTGAGGTATCATCCTGAACAAGTCCAGACTTCAAACTCATACTCTCCCAAGGCACTTGTCAACAAGCTGTCACCCTAAAAGGAGTCAGGGATTGCTTCCTCTGGAGCCAAACATAAGGAGGACTCAGGAACAAAGACTCATGCTACATCAAATACCACGTTCCAACATGGGAAGTTTCATGACACTTTTACAGTTAAAGAACAAATCAAAGCTATAAATAAAGGACCTTTCAAATACATTGGCAGAACATTGGGCAGGGCTAGGGCAGGGTATGAGCTTTAGATATGGATGACATTTTTAGCCTTTGGGCTGGTGGAAGTCAGTGATCTGTTCGTACATTTCAGGAGGATTTATCTAACAGTTATAAGTACAGACATTAGGTCGAAGAGTTGTTTAACACAGAGTATTAAAGGGTTGCAGATAGCCTAGGATGATTTGATTCTACAACCACATTCCAATTCTCATAAAGTTCCAGTAAGCCCATCAGCCTTGTAGGATTTCTAATATAAGTGCTCACAGTTCCCCCTTGGAGTGACTGAATGAGAAGTGCCTCACAGCCTTGGGTACTTGAATACTTGCTTCCCAGGTGGTGATGCTATTCGGGTAGGTTTGGCAGGTGTGGCTTTGAGAGTAGAAAGACTCCCATCTCCCACTGTTTTGAGTTCTCTGTTCCTCATGTACTATTTGAAGATGTGAAATCTTCATTTTCTTGTTCCATCTGCCATGCCTTCGTTCTGACATCATGGACTCATGGCCTTCTGAAAACACAAGCCTAGGAAGCCTTTTCTTTCATGTCCCTTGGCCATGGTATTTTATTTCAGCAATGTAAAAGTAAGAGAAATGCCCCAAGTGGCTATGAATCACCGTTTGAGCACGTGGAGGCCTCCTATGATGCTAGGGAGGCTTATCTTTAGGGTCTAATAAAGATGAGGCTAACTGAGCAGGGAAGCAGTCTTTAAGAGTGGCTGGTAAGTCCACTAACAAATAAATCTGTGGATCCCTTCACATCCATCAGCCATCATGATCCAAGAATGATCCACCCAATTCAATATATCTGATATAGCATTTATATGTAACATAAATACATTAGGAGTATTAAACCCAAAACTAAAATAATCAAGAACAGTGCTTAGGTTTGCCTTAAACAAGTAAAGATAGGAGATGAGAGAAACAGGCAAAACCAAAAATTATATATATATATTTTTTAAACTAGATTGACTGTATTTTTAATCCTGTGTCTATAGTTACATGTGCTTCATAAAATATTGTAATTGATGTTTAGAGTATTGAAGATAATTTATCCTTACATTCTGGTTTTTCTTTTGGCCAGTTTGATAGTACCAGTGTAAGTAGTTGTAACATTAGGAAATGTTGGGTTTTAATACTCAATGTGTTATTCTTTCATTTGTAACAATTTCATTTGTTGTATTCAGTATCACTGTTAAATATAATGGAGTGGCAGTAGTTGGTTCAGGAAAGTGTATGACACATGATTATTTGTCAAGAATGATGTTATTAGAACTTAGGGCCTATAGTCTGGCTTGACTGGGAGAGCATAGAAAGAAAGGACACATTCAGAACAGCATGGTACCCATGTACCCGGCCCAGCCAGGGGACCCAAAGAAAGACACCTAAGCGCTGGTTGGTTGCAGGCACCACTATGATGGACAACGTGTAATGGAGAGATGGGAGAGATGGAGTCTGCATGCAGTGGAGAGGTGGAAGAGAAAGCAAAGCCAAGGGGTTTGGACACTGGAGACTTGACAGCAGTGATGAACAGCCAGATACAAGGAGTTCCACCGTGAGGGTCTGGCCCAGGCTGCCGCCAAAGACCAAGTCTGTTTCTATGGTCCTGCTGCAGTTAGAGTCTGTGTAGATGTCCGTGGCCTGAGTTACCACCAAAGGTCAAGTGGATGTCCCTAGTCTGGGCTGCACCAGAGACCACATGGATATCTGAGGTCTGTACTGATGAAGGGAAACATGCTGATCTGAGTGTTCTGAGTTGCCACCTGAAGCCATGGGGACGTGGGAGCAGGAGAGCTAACCACCACCACCACCCCTTGTTGGCTGAGGCACTGAGTGAGCCAGCTGGGGTGGTATTTGAGAGCTTGACCTGGTGGTATGGGCATGGGAGAGTTGGTGGGCTGACCAACTCAGCTACAACCCAGGCCCAGGTCCTGGGCTTTGACTGCCAACCAACATCTACCCCATAGAGGATCTTCTGGTACTTGTGAAAGGACTGGTCCTCCAGTACCTCCATAACACAGGGTAACAACAGGATATCTGAGAGGAGTCCCTGGAAGGATCCAGTATAGATAATGTAGCAGAAGCCAGAGGCCTCGAGCCAGATCAAAGACATGTGGACAAAAGGACATACTGTGGGACACACTGTGACACACACTATAGCTTCCATGATAAAATTGTATTTTAATTTTATCATTTTCATTTTGAGGGGATATGTAAGGGCAAAGGGCAGATAAGAAGGGACAGGGAGATTAGTTGGAATTATGTGAAATATACAATCAATAAAAAGTTAAAAAAAAACCCCACATAACAGGACCTTAAAGGTACAGAGAGGCTTCACCTTCAAGCTTCAAGTGTAGACAGGGAGAGAAAGGGAGCTGGCCATAAAGAGACAGGAATGGGCAGAGAAACACTTTCAAAGAAATCCCTCATCAAAGGGATACCTGACTAACTCACAACAGGTGATTTATCCTATAGAACATCATACAGGACAAAGAACATGGAAGCCCTGGGTGCTGCTGTTGTCGACGCCCTTGCACAGATATGTTCTTATTTCTGTATCCCACGGAGAAATTTGCTATGTGAGTTGCTGTTTCTTCACATTGTGGAATCTGGTTGCTTAGAGTAACCACTGTCTTAAAGGGGCAGGCTCTATGTAGCAATTATATGAGACTTTAGTTTGGAGACTTCAATAGACAGTCACTTTACAGAAGTAATGGGATAATGAAGTAATGTTACCTTAACTTCCTTTCTAACAAAATTGTCATTTCCTATGACCACATGCTGGTAGTGACAGATGGAAACAAAAGGCCAGACCTAGTTCTCATCTGCCTTGGAAAAAATCTTTCAGACAGGTCGGTTTTCTTTCCTGGGAGTTCACACCTGCAGAGTGCAATGTTCACAAAGACACCTCTGATAGAAGGTGTGTGCTCCCTGAAAGGCAAGACTGTTAAGTGGAAGATGCTTGCCTTTCCCAAAGTGCCCCTTATCCCTACCTCACGCAGAAGGAACCTGAGAAGGACCACCTAACTCATGCAACGTTCCTCCCTTGGGAAATGCTTAAACCGACCTGACCACAGAAAGGCAGCACTCCATAACTGGACAAAGTATATTCAAACACTCTCTGTTTATGAGTTAGTGCTCTAAGTTTTTGTTCATTTGACTCTTTAATAAAGGATTTTGATATAATTCGCACACAGTGAACATCTGCCCTTTCACGTGCACAGTTCAGAGGGGTTTTTGTTTGGTTGCTTGTTCGTTTACTATACTCACAAAGGTGGGCAAGAGCCACAGTTTGGGGGTAACGGCACCCATTCCAGCCACCTGAACATGCTGGGCTCAGCCACCTTTCCCAATGTGAAAATGATAAAGACGCGAACCAGTAAAAACTGGGGATGAGTTGAATCGTTGCACTGGGAGGAGGAAGGCATTGGAACTTGAAATCTATATTTAGGGTTGGGGTGTGAGCTTAGAAAGGAGGAACAAGACAAGGAAAGAGGTGTGCGTAATGATCAACCCTGGTCAAGACGAATCAGTGTCTCAGTGAGGGTCCTTCAGGGTGGGTCTCAGGAGACTTTACCTTAGCCTACATGATCAATCTGGTTCCCACAAAATGATGACTTCTGCTCCAGGGTATACCCTTCAGCCTACAGAGGGTGTGCACTCTGTCCTCTGAGCTTTTCCTGTCCATAGAATCGAAGAAGGTAGCATGATTAGAATAAAAAATATATTTCTAGACTCTCAGAGCTGGTGTGTGTGTGTGTGTGTGTGTGTGAGAGAGAGAGAGAGAGAGAGAGAGAGAGAGAAAGAGGAAGAGAGAGAGAGAGGAGAGAAGGGGGTAGATTGTGTTTTAGTTTCTTTTCTTACTGAATTGATAGGATGCCTAACAAGAAA
The DNA here is from genome assembly GCA_902729485.2 of Mus minutoides. Taxonomy (NCBI): domain Eukaryota; kingdom Metazoa; phylum Chordata; class Mammalia; order Rodentia; family Muridae; genus Mus; species Mus minutoides. Next base: position 59,993 of record LR750125.1, read on the forward strand.
CCAAGGGACGGGTTGGTTTGGGTTTGGTTCAGTCCATCATGATGAGTCGTCATGGTAGCAGGAATGATGCATTGTCATGGTAACAGGAGTGTAGGTTGTTTGCTCACATCTTCATGGATCAGGAAGCAGATACAGGACAGGACAGGGAGCAGGGCCAAGTTTGACAAAGGCCACGCTCTTCCCTCTAGGTCCTAACTCCCACAGGTTCTGAAACATTTCCATAAAGCTCCACCAGCTGGAGAACAAGTGTTCAAACATTTGAGAAGAGCTGTCTGAGACATTTCATATCCAAATTATAGCAGATAGGGACACCGACATTTCTTTGTTGGTGTAGGCATGACTCAGATTAAAGGAGACAGATGGACAAAAGGAGAAAGACAGACAAAGGAAGGCAGAGGTACCAGTCTTTCACTCTACTCTAAGTCATCTTCAGGGCTCAAGAGAGGAGTCAACACTTCTTAGCTTTGGTAGCTTTTGAAAGACAGTGATGTTATCATCATGCTATCAATGTTGGCTACTTTCAAGTGAACTGGACAAAGCTCTAGTAACTTTAAAACAGGGCCTCTAAATTGAAAATAAAATACCTCCATAAGATTGTCTTTTAAGCAAATGCAGGTTTTATTGTGTATGTGTGTAATTGATGGGGAAGGACCCAACCCATTTGGTATACTGCCATCCCTGGGCTAGTGATCCAGGGTGCTATAAGCCAGTAAGTGGAGCAAAGCCTTGACAGATAGCCAGTAAGCCACACACCTCCATGGGCTCTGCATCAGCTCCAACCTCCAGGCTCCAGCTCTGTGTGAGTTCCTGCCCTGAGTTCCCTCAGTGATGGACTGAAATGTGAAACTGTCAAATGATAGGGGAGAAAAGAAACTTTGCTCCTCAAATTAATTTTGGTCATGAACTTTTTCAGAACAGTAGAAACCTAACTAAAATACCATATAATCCCACTAAAATCTCATCATGTTAAAAGGAAACTTCATGAACAGTTACTTACTATG